>JACEVL010000537.1:0-337500 GCA_020284085.1 Aporrectodea caliginosa | reverse complement strand
AACGACAAAACAATAACAGACAACCGATGTACCTTTACCACTAGATAAATTGTTACTATGGTAAGTAAACCAATCAAAGCAGAACCCACAGGCAAAATAAAAGACGAATAAGCTACCAATATTGGGCTACCGAAAGTATCAAGTTGATCGCGAATCACGTCGTCTTGAGACTTAAATAAAACCTGACCTGCCTTAACAGATGTCATAGCACTAGAAAAATCCTCTGTTAAACGCTGATCAATCAAATTGTCAGACGAATTTGTACCACTGACGAAAGTAGGTAACAGAAGCGTAAGCTGTTCTGCTAACGTACTATCGGCATGTAAATGATCCCAATCCGATTGAGAAAAGAATTCCTGAATCACAGCCAGATTGAACGTATGAACAACAGTAAATGATTCATTAAAAAGAACGTGCTCAGAATACGATGCAGGAAAAAAATAACCATTAGTCATCAATGTGCATGCATTCGGTATGAGAATGACACAAGAAATACACGCTGAAATAAGTTTAGCAACAATGACAAATATATATCGAAGCAAGCAACGATCACGCAATACAACTAAATACACTAAAAGTGACTAACAAAACACCTTATACTTAAATAACGCCCACAACCATTGCCAAGGTCATAATACCGAAAACGAAAGTATAGATGACTTGAAACTCTCAGTCGCTGCGTTGCGGCTAACCCACCACATGTGCACAACTCAGGATACTATCAACAATAAAAGCCAAATGATGGTGATGAATTAAAATATAAAATCACGACATTATAGTCGATTTAATTAGCGCTGAATTTATCTAAAGTGATAAATATACCAATAAGATGACTGGCCAGTCGGAACGAAACATACTCGTAAAAAGAAAAGCACATTAATAATAACCTCTCTTGTGAACCACAGCATGTAAGCACCACATATCATACACAATGGCTGAATCAAACCACAAGAGGAAGTTATATAGTCTCCGGACGTAATAATAAGTCATTCCAAGGAGAACTATCATCCTAGCAAAATCATAGAGTAACCCTGGCTTATAGTATCCAACCACACTAATCATTGATCCCTTCAGGAACGGACGTAAGTTGCTCAGCTTGAAATCTGACAGGAGTCGGACGTTTACGAATTTTCCCTGTCATAGTTCGTTTAATGTGAAACTGGCGTTTCAAAAAGTCACTCACATCACCTTCAGGTATCCATTCTGGTCGCACAGACTTATCTTTATATACCACACGATAATACCTTTGCTTGTTGATCAATTTCATACCACTTAACAAATCAGCTTCAAACCAAGGCTGAGGTAATGGATCATCGATAGGCATCGTGCCAGACGAATCCTGCAGCAAATCATTATCAGTAATCGGAACAGTTGGAGGAGAATCCGGCGGAATGGCATCCTGTTCCATAAAATCACGGCGATCAACGTAAGGTCGTAATCTATCAGCGTTCACTGGGTGTCGTACAGGCTTGTTCGTCTGTACATTACGTAATAGATAAGTGAAAGACCCGGTCTTGGAAGTTATATAAAAAGGTCCTGTAAACTTATTATACAATTTAGCCTTCTTTCCGACTGGCGTGACAGGGTTAAATAACCATACAAGATCACCAATAGCGTAAGTAGGTAAGGTAGTGGTACGGTCATAATTCCTTTTGTTACGCGCCTGTAACTGCAGCGTACCTTCGATTGCGTCTTGCCTAGCCATTTCGAGAGCCCTTGCAATGCGCTTAACGTACTCGCTGGTGACGTGCTCTTCATCCGCCACACCCAATTGTCGATCAACCGAAAAATTTAAGTCCCTCCCAAAGAGAAGGAAAGCCGGGCTATGGCCAAGATGAGCATTCGTAGTAGCACGAATTGAATACAAAATCGCAGGAATGTAATCTGTCCAATCCTCTTCATTAGTGCAATGAAGTCGTAACATCTTCCAAATAGATTTATTGATCACTTCGCAAGCGCCATTACAACGCGGGTTATAGCTAGCTGTATGTATGCGTTGAACACCGAATAGTGTAGACAGTTCAGAAACAATGGTACTCAAGAAATTTGGGCCCCTATCCGAAAGTAACGTATGTGGACCGCCATATCTACTAAATATCTCTCTATACAAAGCTTCCGCAATCGTTCTCGCAGTTTGATCTTTCAACATAATGGCCTCCGGCCAACGAGTAAGAGATTCAACGCAAAGAAGAATATACTTGTACCCATCTCTGCTTCTAGGAAGTTGAAGAATGTCCATATGCCAACGACCAAATATTTGCTTTATTGGCAAAGACGTAAGTGGTGGTTTATTCAGCGGAAGAGGAAACTTGCATTCCTGACACTTTAAACACGAAATTATATGTCTTGACACAGCGGTATGCATTCCCTTCCAAAAATATTTACGTCTGATCGATAAGTAACAGCGATGGAAACCCGGATGGCAACAGTCATCGTGATAACTCTCAAGTATACGCTGACGCAACTTCCTAGGAACGACGAGTTGATTAATGTAAGTTCGACTAGGTCCTCTAGATCGAGGTTGATAGTAATGAAACAACAAGCCATCACACAAAGCATACTCAGTACTCTCAATCACGATTTTCCTAGCATCTTGATCATTGCCTGGAAGTTCCCCGAACTCCAAATAACGAATCATAGGACCACAATGTACATCTGGTAGCACTCGACTTTTCAAAGGCGTTTGATACGGTTCAACATTCTTACTTGGCTGAGCAGCTAGCTGAACTGCCAATTCCAGATAACGTATATAACTGGATCATCGCCTTTCTCTACAAGCGACAGCACAGAACTAAATTTATGGGCGTCACCTCGAGCGCTATCGAAATCAACGCCAGTATTGTACAAGGATCTGGGCTGGGTCCTGTTGACTTTATAGTGGCAATATCCAAACTAAAAACACGACACTCTACAAACAAAATTATAAAGTACGCGGATGACAGCTACCTCCTTATTCCATCAACAAATAGCGAATTGATAACGTCCGAAATCGATCATGTCACCAAATGGGCTGATTCTTGCAATTTAAAACTGAATCATTCTAAGATCCAAGAGATGATAGTTCGTCGACCAATGAGAGGGTTGGGTGTTGATCTTCCAAAAGTTACACCGGGCCTCGCCAGGGTAAAGCACATGAAGATCCTAGGTGTCACTTTGTCAGAACAATTCAACTTCGACACGCATGTTAACAACATTGTCATTAAGGCTAGGCAGTCAATGTATGCCCTCCGCGTTCTAACAGCACATGGGTTAAAGGGCCAATCTCTGTGTGATGTAACAAATGCTACCACAGTGTCGCGGATGCTCTATGCGGCCCCGGCGTGGTGGGGCTTTGTGGGGGTAGAGGGACGCTCTCGTCTTCAGGCAACTATACGGCGACTGGTCCGGTCTCGTTATCTACCGGAATCCTACCAAAGTTTCGAGCAACTTTGCAGAAAAGCAGACTCTAACCTCTTTTCTACCATCATCAGCAACCCTGCACATGTATTACATCAACTACTGCCTCCCGTGAAAACTGTTTCATACTCGCTACGTCCCAGAACCCACAATAGAATAATACCCAAGGCAAACTCTCTATCTCGTAAAACATTTGTCACACGGATGCTTTATACTTAATTTTTTTTTTTTTATATTTGATGATCTTTGTACACCAAAATGCGGTTAGCAGTTGGAACTCCAAATAACGATATACATAGGACCACAATCCGAACATGTAATCTGTTCATGAGCTGTTTGGCGCAAAATGTCCTCCTCCGTCAGGTCAGCAGGTGTAATTAAATCCTCCTCAACGATGATGTTCAACTGCACCGGTGTAACCCCAACAACTACCGGAGCCAAAATTTTATCCTCCATGTCATCCGATTCATCAGCTTGCACTGGATAATGACGACGAGATAAAGCATCCGCATTACTGTTAATTTTACCTTGTTTATACTCAATCGTAAAATCATACTGTTGCAACAACAACGACCAACGGAGTAACCTGCCAGAAGTACTGGTTTTCAAGGACTGCAGATATTTTAAACTTAGATGATCAGTATAGACAGTAAATCGAGTGTTAGCCAAATAACAATGGAACTGTTTAATGGCACAGACCATCGCTAACATTTCCAATTCACTTACGGAATAAGCTCGTTCACTAGAGGTCAAACTACGTCCTCCATACGCAATAGGACGTTCTCTGCCACTCCCATCTTCTTGAGCCAAGACGAAACCAATAGCCTGAGAACTCGCGTCGCAATTGATGATAAATGGCATTTGCATATCCGGATAAATCAACACAGGAGCAGTAGCTAAAGCTACTTTAAGCTGCGTGAAAGCCTGCTCACAATAATCATCCCAAACGAACTCTAGATCTTTTTTTAATAATCGATGAAGAGGACTGGCAATTATCGAAAAGTTAGTAATAAATTTTCGATAATAGGATGCGAGACCGAGGAAACTACGAATTGCCTTAGGACACGTAGGACGCGGATAAGATTGAATAACCTCGATCTTTGAGTTATCAACGGAAACGCCCTCTGGCCCCAAGACATGACCCAAATACAAGATCTTATCCAGACCGAAGGCACATTTCTCTGGATTCAACTTCAAGTTAGCATCCTTAAGACGGTTAAACACCTCCTGAAGATGGACAAGGTGCAGATCAAATGATTTGCTGTATATCAGAATATCGTCTAAATATACAAGGACATTTTTGAAATGCAAATTTTGGAACACCCTAGCCATTAGGAGCTGGAAAAACGAAGGTAAGTTTTTCAACCCAAAGGGAGAGGTACGAAATTGAAATTGGCCTTCGTGAGTCACGAAAGAACTCTTTTCTTTAGTATCTGGATGCAACGGAAGTTGATGATATCCGCTTCTTAAGTCCAGTAGACTGAAATATTTTGGCCTGCCCTCTGCCATAGCATCGAATACATCATTGAGTTGAGGAAGAGGAAAACTGATTGACTTAGTTACTGCATTCAACTTTCGATAGTCGACACAAAACCTAATTTGTCCGGACTTTTTCCTAACAAGGACGACGGGACTACTCCAACAACTCGAACTAGGTTCAATTATCCCAGCGTCCAACATCTGCTTTGTCTGCTTTGCGATTTCAGCTTTCGCTGCAATAGAATGCCTATAGGCTCTCTGATGCACTGGAGTAGCATCGCCTGTGATAATCGAATGCTGGACATAATCAGTTTTACCCAAGTCTGCCAGAGATTGTGAAAATGCGCTCGTATTCCTCTGTAAAAAATCTTTCAACTTTGCATTCTCATCATCCGACAAATGATCAGAATGATAATTAATCTTCAAATCCTGCAACGATGTAGATTGTACAGGGCATTCAGGACAACAAAAATCATTACATTTAGCATCAGGGCGAGATGCATCCGAAGATTGTTTCGTGCCAAACAAATTACTTTTAGCATCCCGATGAAGATTTTCCCATGATGGTTTGGTGCCAGCCGCCTTATCTGAATTTAGATCCAAGGTTCCCAAATCCGATAATTTGGAAACATCTGTTTCACGTTGCACCATCATGTCGTCTAATTGCTCTGCACTGTTTTGAGCGGAATGTCTGGTGATTGTATGATCAGTAAATGCTGCCAAAACATTAGAGGTTACAGGTTCAATGGATGCTAATGGCTTGTGGCGTGACAACCATAATACATGATTCGTAGGATTGAGAATTTTACAAACAGCTGTCCTGCCTGAAGAATCAATTATGCTTCGTGCGCAAATAAATTTACGTTTCGTGACATGCTGCAATGGTTCAATAATTGAAACGTGCGATGAACAGTTAGTAGGGAGCAAAATTGGAACAAGGGTTTCAGAGAGAGGAGGAAGAACAGTAGCATGCAATGTAAAAACTGTTGGCAATCGAACATTTACAGTTGACAACCGTGTAGACGTTAAATTATCAAAAAAACGTACTACATTCTCCTCAAAATCCACTTTCGCACGACCAGCTTGTAAGAAATCCAACCCCAGAATTAAATTAAAACCCACCTCAGGCAATATCAAAACTTCACAAGGCAAACCCAAACCTGATATGTTAATAGTCATGACCGCTTTTCCCAAAACCTTCACCGAACGATTATCAGCCAAAAACACATTTTTACTATCCCCTTCCTTCAACGGAAGCATAGGAAGTTTCAACTTCTTTAAAAAGTCAACACTCATACAACTCACAGAAGCACCAGAGTCCAAAAGACACCTAACTGTCAAATTCTTAATTTGCACACAAATGGTATTTTTATGCAATGGCACCTTATCAGTTTGAGCACAGACGCCTTCCGTCGACGGGCCACGACGGTAGGCGCGTTCCTATCTTTGATTAGAGTAGCGTCCCCTAGCGGAACGACAGACTGACCGCAAGTGACCACGCTTCCCACAACTGAAACAAGTGACCCCCTTTCCCCGGCAAAAACCAGTAACAGAATGAAAACCCCCGCAATTACCACAAGTGGACTTGGAAGGTGTTCGCCAGTAGGAAGATTGTTGTGGTCGATCCTGGTTGTTAGATGGTCGATACTGTGTGTCAGCTGGTTGATACTGCCGTGGCGGAAGCGGTTGCTGGACAGTGTAGCCCCGGTTGTTCTGGTTGTCTCGGTTGTCCGAACGTTGTGACGCATAGAACTGCGTCTGCCGATGGTCTTGAGGCGACGAAGATGAAGCATAGACGTCGTGACGCGTATCAGACGATGATGGAGGAGTCGATTGGTCCATAAAAGTGACATGGCGAGACGAAGGGGATGGCGATGACGATCTTCGGTGAGCACTGATAGCAGCTACATTCGTGAGTTGTAGCTGTTTCAACTCCTCCTTTATGGCAGTCAATTCCAGGACAGTCTGGCGAAGATTGTCGGCAGTGTCACCCCGATCATCCTGGGATAGTTCCGCCAGCCGGCCCCATTTCTGAATTTCCTCAATAGTAGTCGGATCATGTTGAAGCACCAGTTGACGTATGTGTGCCCGAAGACCGTTCAAAGCGACGAGGAACGTCTGCTCCACCCCAATTTCGAGCTTTCCGGCAGCCTGCTGAACTGTAGTCAGAAAATCATCCACAGATTGTTGTGGCGCCTGTTTCAATGTCCACAGTTCAGCTGACCGTTTCCATGCTGTCGTTGAATTTGGGCCGTACCTTTTAATGAGGGCTTCACGTAAAACCTCATAGTCCTCACGTGTCCGTCGGGTTTGCGTATTAAACCACGTTGCACTGCCTTCCTTCAGAAGAAGAGGTAACGCCGAAAGTTTTTGTGCTTGCGTCATTGTCCGAAAAGTGGCCCACAAGTCAAAGTTCTTCAAGAATTCAATAATATCGTCCTCAGAACGACCCGTGAAAGCAGAAGGTACCAGCGTATTCGCCATCTCCTCAGAATCAGACTCAAATTCAGAACTGTCAGAACTCTCAGATCCGTCGTGATCAACGAAGACAGATTGGTCCGGCAGCGATGATACTGGCACTGACGACGGAATCACTGGAATCAATGGTGATGAGGCAGGAGTAGTTAAAACGTATGAAGAAGGCGGAACCAGTTCAGGAGAAGACGATAGAAATGTTGAAGATGTCTGTTGTGGTTTTCCCGATCTAAGGAAGTAGTGACCAGCGGTTGCGTTTTCCGGTGCACTCATGTGTGTTCTTGCTGCTTGAGTCAGTGTGGCTGCTGCTGTCCGGAAGCATACAGATGCGGAGAGGTGTGTCTGCACTGATACCCCGGTTTTCCACCAGTTGTAGCGTCTCTATTGTCGGATGTTCTAGACTTAACGCTAGCTAATACAACTCATACACTGTGTATAGAACGTCTACCTTTATTAATCATAATAAACTAAGATACAGGAAAAAATTCAATTACATATGAAAGAAACAGAGAAACACACCTACATACTACACTACACATACATACATCTGCGGAAGGACAACATAAACAGACTAAGACTTATAATATTAGAAGAAAGCTATGTATGGTATGTAAGTAATAGCTTTAAAAGCGAGATGAGTCTTGGAAGAATTAGCTTATTCTGAATCAGGGCCAAACTGGTCAGAACCCAGCAAATTCCAGTTTCGAGACTAGTATTGTTTGGTAGGTGGGCATTGACAAAAACGGCAGCAGGTTAAAATAAGGTAAGAGCTTATCATATTATCATCAGTGGAAAACTGAACATTTCATTAACAAAAACTAAAACCAAATACGCAGAAAATTGATCAAACGAAAACGATATTTAGCCAAAACAAAACAAAATTTTCCTTACTTACTTAATTGACCTTTTGTACTGTGTTGCCTTGTACATATTGTTGGGGCACGGTGGTGTAGGGGGTATGTTCGGTGCCTGCAAGTTGCAGCCAGAGGGTTGCGGGTTCGAATCCACCTCAAGCCGCCATGTGAGGGACCCTGGGCAAGTCCTTCACTGCCCCTGGGCAATTGCTCATGCGCGGGCGTGAAACTCCAATTCAGTGTCCACGCTGTAGTCGGGAGCGCCTCTGAGTAGAAATCTGGCAATCTAGCTCAAATATACCTTGAACCTGGGCAAAATTGCTTCAGAAGCTTTTTAAACGGTTTCCTGCTCAGTTTCCATTGCTGAATAACATATCCAAAATCCGCCAAAATCCGACCACGGGGTCACCCCCAAAAACTGCATTTTATCCAAGATGGCGGCCAATAATGGCGCCAACACAGAAAACAGTATATATAAGGTCATAGGTAAGCTACAATGACAAATGAAGTATCAAACTTAACATTATCAAGGTCAAGGAATCGATTTATCGTAGTGGCAATAGTGTCAGAATGTTACTATCCAAGATGGCGGCCAATATGGCCGCCAAAACCCAAAATATGTATAAATCAGGTCAGAGGTAAGCTACAATAACAAATGAAGTGTCGAATATAATATATTCAAGGTCAAGAAATCGATTTATCGTAGTGGCAATAGTATCGGAATGTTACTATCCAAGATGGCGGCCAATATGGCCGCCAAAACAGAAAAATATCCATATATCAGGTCATAGGTTAGCTACAATAACAAATGAAGTGTCAAATTTAATATTATCAAGGTAAAGGAATCGATTTATCGTAGTGGCAATAGTGTCGGAATGTTACTATCCAAGATGGCGGCCAATATGGCGGTCGCCGCCAAAACAGAAATATATGTATATATCAGGTCAGAGGTAAGCTACAATAACAAATGAAGTGTCGAATATAATATATTCTAAGGTCAAGAAATCGATTTATCGTAGTGGCAATAGTGTCGGAATGCTACTATTTAAGATGGCGTCCAATATGGCCGCCAACACACAAAAATAGGTATATCTCAGCTCATCAAGTCTGGATCGGGGGCCTTTGGAACTGCTCTTCGGAACCATCATCTTCTCAACGACACTGACGAAAACTTTAAGCGGACTGTCTCTGAGCTGTTTGACTCCTACGAGGCTGTGATAACTGAGCCACTAGACACATTTCTCCCAGCACGCTCAGTCAAGATGCGTCACTGCCCCCTCTCGCCGTGATTTAATGCTGAACCCTTAGGCGTCAAGCCCGGCACCTGAAGAGGGTTTACAGACGAACGCAATCTCCGAAAGATCAGACCACCTGGATCCGCTTTGTCCGAAACATGCAATCCTTCTACCGGAGCAGGGAGCAGGAATACTGGGAGGCCGTCATCGGCCGACGATCGGGTGAGCCAAAAAAACTCTGGACAATCTTCAGTGACCTTCGTGGCCGACGGTCGGGTAGTCAACGGTCACAGACTCCGCCGCCTTTTACTGTCGACGTGTTTCTGAAGAAACTAGCATCCACGATTTCTTCCATCCGTCAGGCAACCTCCTCTGCTTCCCCGCCGGACTATCCGCCTACAAACGGTCGCCTTTCGACTCTTCGCGAGGTCACGAGTGCTGAGCTACGAGTGCTCATTTGAACCTCCGCGCCAAAAACGTGCGAGCTCGATCCTGTACCCAGTCTTGAAGCGGGATGGGCTGGATTCAAGTGATTCAGCAAATTACCACCTGATTGCAAAAGTGACATTTCTTTCTAAGGTTCTGGAATGTATTGTTGCTATTGTTTATCTATATACAAATGGTTTGCTGCCTCCAAGTAGACTGGCTTTAGGAAGAATCACTCTATGGAGACCCTACTAGACCGCCTCCTGTCTGACCTCTATGGCGCCATGGATGTCGGACAGATCTCTCTCTCTCTCTCTCTCTCTCTCTCTCTCTCTCTCTCTCTCTCTCTCTGACCATCTTCGATGTCAGTCAGCTCAGCTTTTGACTCTCTTCACCATCATATACTCCTGCAACGCCTTTCTGCTTCTTTTGGGCTGACAGACAAACCGCTAGAGTGGCTTCTCTTCTTCCTATCAGAACGCACTAATTGTATAGTCTTTGGCTCCACTAGGTCCAGCTGGGTTCTTGCCCCTTTTGGTGTTCCACAGGTTCGGTGCTGGGCCCAATGCTTTATGTTATCTAAACGTCTGGTATTGGGGTCTTGCTGGCGTCATGTGGGCTTCTGCACCTAGCTATATGATGGTTATGTACAGACCTACATCTATTACAGCCCCGATTGCGTGGTGGGTTGCCGTTCATCAGATGTGCCAAGCTATGGATGCCCTTTCCACTTGGTTAGCATCCAATCGCCTGCTTCCAAGCGCCTCTAAGACTCAAATTCATTTGGTTGGGTGATGGTAGCCGGCTCCGAGCATTGACCAGTGCCTGCAGTGGCAAAAACATTTTCGCATGTCCCCTTCTTGGATTCGGTCCGGGACTTAAGGGTAACTCTGGATTAAGAACCCGGTTTTGTCAGCACATATCAGGTCACCCGTATACAGCTGCTATTATCAGCTACGTCAATTGCCGGCTATTTCTCGCTCCCTATCCCATGACTCTGCTGTGATCCGTATCCATGCTTTTGTTACTAGCATATTGGATCACTGCAGTTTGATCCTGGTGGGCTCTGCGACGGAGCCACTTGGACTAATTGGGACCCTTGATCCGGTTCAGCCCCGTTGCAGGTGCTCGTCGTTCAGCAGATGTTCCAAAATGGATGCCCTGTTTGTTGGTTAGCATGTGGGCCTGTATCTAAACGGCTCTAAGACTCAAATTCATCTTGGTTGGGTGGTGGTGCCGGCTGGCGTGCTTCGGTGCCTGCAGTGGCTTTGTCATTTTCGCATGTCCCCTTCTTGGATTCGGTCCGAGGACTTAAGGGTAACTCTGGATTAAGAACTTAGTTTTTGTCAGCACATAATATATCAGGTCACCCGTAGCTGCTGTTATCAGCTACGTCAATTGCGGGCTATTTCTCGAATGGTATCCCATGACTCTGAGACTGTGATCCTTATCCATGCTTTTGCATACTAGCATATTGGATCACTGCAGTTTGATCCTGGTAGGTCTGCGACGGAGCCACTTGGACTAATTGGGCGCCTTGACCGGTTCCTCCGTTCAGCTGCTTGACAGGGGCTGTCCCAAATATGCTCCTGTTTCTGCATTATATGTGGGATGTATTGTACTTGTTCTCTGTAACAACACATCTCTAACAGGGTTGCTGTTTTGGTCTGGCGGTGCATACTTGGCTGTGCGTCGGCCTACCTGCGTGATCTTTGTCGTCCGCTCTGGGATACAGCTGGCCGTCAAGTCGTCCGATCTTCTGCTGGGGGAGAACTCTAGTCCCTCATGCTCGCTCCTCAATTAGGCAGCACCGTGCCTTCTCAATGGTTGGACCTTCCATTTGGAATGGTCTCCCATTAGAGATTCGTCTACTGCCTAGGGGTAGTGCGATTGCATTTAATAAGTTGCTAAATTATTAGTGCCGCAGCTGGGCTGGGAGTGCCTCTGAGTAGCTCTCTTGAAGGGGCGCAATATCAAATTCCTTAAATAAATGAATGAATAGGTAATCCACAATAACAAATGAAGTGGCAATAGTGCGGGATTGCTACAATCCAAGAAATCATGAAAAGATCTTCAAAATCAAAGCTTTATAGGATTATAGGATGTGCTTCTGCTGTTGTGAGCGCTAGAAAATAGTTTTCAAGAAACATACATTTTTTCGTGTGTTGGCGGCCATATTGGCCGCCATCTTGGATAGTAACATTCCGACACTATTGCCACTACGATAAATCGATTTCTTGACCTTGAAAATATTATATTCGACACTTCATTTGTTATTGTAGCTTACCTCTGACCTGATATATACATATATTTCTGTTTTGGCGGCCATATTGGCCGCCATCTTGGATAGTAACATTCCCTCACTATTGCCACTACGATAAATCGATTCCTTTACCTTGATAATATTAAATTTGACACTTCATTTGTTATTGTAGCTAACCTATGACCTGATATATGGATATTTTTTCTGTTTTGGCGGCCATATTGGCCGCCATCTTGGATAGTAACATTCCGATACTATTGCCACTACGATAAATCGATTTCTTGACCTTGAATATATTATATTCGACACTTCATTTGTTATTGTAGCTTACCTCTGACCTGATTTATACATATTTTGGGTTTTGGCGGCCATATTGGCCGCCATCTTGGATAGTAACATTCCGACACTATTGCCACTACGATAAATCGATTCCTTGACCTTGATAATGTTAAGTTTGATACTTCATTTGTCATTGTAGCTTACCTATGACCTTATATATACTGTTTTCTGTGTTGGCGCCATTATTGGCCGCCATCTTGGATAAAATGCATTTTTTGGGGGTGACCCCGTGGAGGGATTTTGGCGGATTTTGGATATGTTATTCAGCAATGGAAACTGAGCAGGAAACCGTTTAAAAAGCTTCTGAAGCAATTTTGCCCAGGTCTAACTGTATATTGCCTGGACTAGTTCACTTAATTAATTCAGAAATGCAGAAATTGTCACCTCATTTGTCTCTGACTTGTAGTGAGATGAGTGTCAATGACTCGATGGTCAGGGTTGGGTTAATGCCGGCAACAACCTATTATTGCCAGGATGGTGGCAATAACCGGCAATAACCGGTTATTGCCAGTTGTTGCCGGTTATAACCAGTTGTGGCCCATTTTTTCCAAAGTAAAGGAAAAACAAATGAAAATCTTATTTCACTGCACAGACTGCATAGTCATCATAAAAAAATTTGTAAGAAATTAAAACTATTGTAGTAAATCTATATTACTCCATAGTATAAATACAGTTAAAGTCAACTATATGAGATCAAGATAAACAAAATTCTGACCTACAGTTCAACTACTTCAAAATAAACTGCCATTTGCACTGCAATAGTAATATTCACTTATTCAGGTCAACAGGGACATTGCCTTTTCAATATACTTACCTGGTAGTATATAATTTATGAGTAGTGAGTGTATAGAAGCCAATGGTTTGGCAAAATTTCTAATTCATAATTACACCATTCGATATTGACTGTACGTATATAAAACTTGTAAATGACTTTTATTAGGAAGAAATTATACTGGCTATTGGAATCAGGTGATTTTATTAGGAAAAACTTGACTGATTGAAATCATGATATATTTAAATCAATCTACTCTGTAAAGTAACAAGCCATGTGAAATAAAAATGAAGCTAACTGTGAAGATTCCATATTTTATTACCACAATAATTAATAGTTTCTATTTTTGCCAAGAGGTTGTTGCCATTTTTGCCAAGAGGTTGTTGCCATTGTTGCCAAGAGGTTGTTGCCGGGACGGTTATAGCCATGGCAATAACCGGTTATAACCAGTGGCTGGCAACAACTTGCCAACCCTGTCAATGGTTGACCAAAGGACAGCTCTGTTTGGAATTATTATAATTATAGTATTGAGCTTAATGCAACATGATATGTTCAACTTCAAGTGACTGGGTCAACCAAATCCTGCAGAATGGTGCTTAAGGAGAAAATCCCACTAACATGAAAGTCCACTTGTCATCAATGCACAAACAGGAGCATGCTGAATTTTTGGTGAAGCATAAAAGATACGCACTGGAAAGGCTGCATTTGGGAAACACTAAAGAATATGGAAAAACAACAGGTGCAGTATGAAGAATAAGATGTCTTGATGATGCTCGAGTCCACTGCTGTACGGATCCGAGGCCTGGCCCATGATGGTGGCAGACAAAAAAGACTGGAGACGGCATCTATGGAGAATTCTCCATGTTCATGGTTGGATAAAATAACAAATAAATACCAAATGAGAGTGGAGGAGAGAAGAGGATGTAGAGAAAGAGAAGATTAAAATGGATGGGACATGTGATTCGTATGGACAAGGAGAGAAGACGCGACCAAGTGATGAGCTGGACCAATCAGGGAAGAAGGAAAATGGGAAGATCACAAAACAACTGACCAATATCACTTATTGCCGATTATGCCGATACTGCGTACAGCTGGTTATTAAAATAGCCGATACCGATTACGAGACCAATTATTTTATTAGAAACGTTTAGTCAAAAACTAAATTGATGTACATTTGCAGTGATTTTTAAAACAAAACAATTTTTCGTAACTTCCTAATAACTGGCAAGTCTGATCGTTCTCTAATGTCATAGAATTTCACTGTTTCTTCAGTGCCTAGCAAGTAGTGTAATGCTAAATATAAATCAATAATAAGCATAGATATTTGTGCTCAGTTTTCTTTTTGTAATGATTATTGTGCAAAAAACAAATTCATATTTATTTTTTAAGCATTTTCGCGAGATGCAGCGGAAAAATTTCTTACATCAGCACTGATTATTTCTGCCAACACCGATTGTTCTAGTAATCACCCGATTATGAGAATGGTCGATTAATCAGTACAGCCTTACCAGGACGATCAGGGATGACTTGAGGTGCTTGGAGATATCGTGGGACAAGGCTGAAAGACTGGCAATGGACAGAGACGAATGGAGAAGATTTGTCCGATCTGCTGCCTGAATAGGAAGAACTAGATATGTGTAGGGATGTTAAATGGTAATCAGAAATCCGATTATCGGTTTCAAAACGACTATCAGTTTTTATTATTTATAAAACGATAATTGAATTCATATTTTATCATTTCGTAGTGAAAATTACAAGAAATGGCAGAAAAAATGCATGCATTTGTTTAGCGATTATGACTGTTTTCATCCAATATCGCCGGCAGATAAGGTGTTTGTTTAAAATTTCATGACCGCTCCGTGCAGGGTCTTTGTCCTGCTATCAGATATCAACGAACAGGTTTGTGTAACTGGAGATCGCATCACCTTTATCAGGATTCAATTCAAGTGAAAGAAATCGGATATTGTAATATTTTATTAGACTTGAAAATAAGAAATAAATTTAAATATAATATGATAAACTACAGTTTAAGAGTCATTTTACGAGGTCAGTAAAAGATTATTGACATATGTATCATGTTGACTTTATGACATCACTCCCCAAAGATAAAATATAACAATAATAAGTTGATGCAATTTCAAATAGTTCATAAAGAGTTAGTTTGAGCTTGAAGTCAGTTTAACATTTAAATAAATAAAATAAAGTTTACAACTATTGCTGGTCATAGTAATAAATCTGATGTGTGGGAGAACTTTGACAAGATATCATATACGATGGCTCGCTGTAAACTCGTAACAAAGAAGTCAGAGCGGTGGCACTACTACTGGTTTTAAACGCATTTGCGTAGCACACATCCTGGGCTAGCGGCTCCTTCAAATGTTCAGCCCTGAGTAACAGGCTTTATTGGAACAAAAAGAAACTATCCTGAGAGTCATCAGGAAAAGTTACTGCCGCTGTAGCTAAGTTTAACGCTGAAAATATACTATCAATTTCGATCGTGGAATTCAAATCGTTCCATGATACATAAACTAACTTGCATTGTATAATAATATATTAAATTTTCTATGATAATAAAAAAACCATAATCAGTTTAAATTCTGATTTCTACAATCGATAACCGGTTTTCCCAAAAAACGGATATCAACAACTCTATATATATGTGCATACTGAAGTCACAGTAATTCTGCACAGCCAGAAAGCTTGAAAGCTTCACCTTTCAGCCAGTTTTGCTCACTTTCTTGCATAAAAAGTTTCTAAAACAACCAATTCATAATTAATAGTTGCCTACATTTCACATTACTAACTGTCAGAAGGAAAAAAATTTCATTACTGTACTTCACTTAAAATGCTCTTGTCAAAATGATATAACAAAATGACATAAGAAGAAAACTAACTGAAGTTTCCTCTGCAACATGTGAATTTCCCCACTGGCTTCACTTGACTGTTGCTCTTTTTCTTTAATTGTTCCAGTGAGCTGGGTGTTCGTTGACTCCAGCAATGCAATACGTTCATTACTCGATAAGATCTGCTGCTGAAAACTAATATTCTGCTGTAAATGCTTTGCCATTGCCTCCTCCATGTCTTCCAGGCGTCCTTTAGTGTCCCAAGCTGGGCGCTTTTTCCCCCCTAGTCAGTAAAAATCAAAGGCATCCAATAAAAATCTTTAAAACGTACTATTTCAACACTCCGCATAGAAAATATAACATCACAGGAAATTAAATTTCAAAGGGAAATCTTAACCGTAATTAGAAAGTATAGAAATTCTCATTTAAACTTTCTGCATTTTATTTATATTATAAATAAGATCTTTATGCATAACAGAACATAAATGTGAAGTTGTAAAGCACAACTTCAAGGAAAAACTCTTCAGCAGCACTTCCGACCCAACAAGGGACACCTCATTCAAACTTCCTAAATCCAAAATGGAGAGGGGCATAAGAGAATTAGATAGTCAACAAATTGAGAGGACACAGATCTTTCAAGCTTTTAATTGGGGCCACGTAACACTCCTCGCCCTTTCAAATGTGAGTGTAGCCTTCAATATCTTTGACCATGGCATCCTAGTGGAGAGCCTTGAAGATTGTTTTGTGTTGTTGGTTGCCTGCTGTCGTGGCTGCATTCATTCCTCTCAGAGCACATTCAGGCAGTCATGTTTGGTTCCACACGGTCTGACTGGTCCATGGTCAAACTTGATCTTCCTCAAAGTTTCAACATCAAATGTAACATGTCTATGGCCACCCACTAAACGCACACCTAAATACTCGAGGGAATCAACCCAGAAAATTGAGTGAGCACCCAATGCCATCAGGTCAATTCACATGGAACATGCTTAACCAAATTTATGCAGTGAGATGTGGAACAGACAAACTCAAGCAAAAGTGCACTGCTGGTCACACAGTAAACATTCAACATGACCTAAAGACCATATACAGTGCAAATAGGTTAATACAAAAGACAGGGAACCAGAGTAAATTTCTCGTTAACCATTAGGAAACAATAAACACAGCACAACATCCAGAAATGAGTTACAGTGCATGACTTACAAGCACAAATTATGCATGTATGAGTATTTGTATTTTGCTTAGTCAGTGGCTGACTGCAATCTATATTACACAGAGGTGATTCCGTGTCAAATCAACCAAATTTACAACTACTATTGACATGACCGACTCAAATTTAGATGAAATTTTGCCCACTTGTTGGGACATATAAGACACGCATAAAACTGGATCTCAGCTTATACATGAGAGCTAAGAAGATGATCTTGATTATTCAGCTCTTTTGATGAACTATTTCACGCTTGTTTAAAAGTTTGACTTGATGTCCCATATTTGACAATTTAGCACTTTAACCTTGACGAGAAAAGAGAACAAATGCATCTGTCATCCAGGAGATAGGGCAGTTAAGAGGAGACTTGACACTGCAACAAAGGGCCATCAGACAGAAATTGATGTACTTTGGACACGTAATGAGAGCAGAGGGACTGGAGAAGGAGATGATGCTGGCGTGCGGGGAGGGGAGGAGGAGCAGGGGCCGGCCAAGAACTCGCTGGATGGAGGAGATACATAGGAGGACAGCGATGAGCCTCGCACAACTAAGGGACGCGGTACGAAGCAGGGAGGATTGGTGGAAGCTGGTCACAACGGTCGCTAGAGTTCCACGAACTGACGGCACAAGGTGTCCACACTGCAGCTCCATATGGCAGGAAGAGAGGGAGGCAATGACCCCTAGTGGATGGTACTCCTCCCACATAACAAATAAAGTTCACACACTTAATGAAAAATGTTCACACTTTTCCCTTCATTTATATTAATTGATGGCTGACTTCAGGGAAAATTTAGCATCTGACATGATATTTCAAGCACAGCCTGGGCTTGAAGCCAAACTGTATGTCATCAACAGGCAAATATTCATGATATATATCGAGGGTTCTAGGACGATTGGTCATAGGACGATCGGTCATATGGACTATTGGTCATAAGCCACCAATAAACCGACATAATTAGGGACATTCTTAGTTTTAAGACAAACACACCGAAAGCAAACTTATTAAGATAATTACTTGAAGGCATCAATTAGGGACATTCGTCGTTTTTAACCCTTTCCCGACCGGAAGGTAGTGAATGGTACAACACAGGCATCCGACCGGAAGGTACCGAATGGTACTGGGCGGGTCTCGTCATTTGTGGCCTCATATCGTTTCATGGTCGATATAAATTTATGAATACTTATTAGCTTTGGATCCTACATATAATTTCGAGCTAAATGACGTCTTGGGATCCCCGGAAAAACACCCAATATATTAAAAACAGCCAATCAAAAATGGGCATTTGAATCACGCGATTTCTAGCTATAAATGGCATTTACTAGCTGCTTAAATTCACCGACTTGTGGACAAATGGTCATCTGCAAAAGAAAATAATAAATTATTATTTTGAAAGAAGTTTGTCGATTAGATGGTATTAGATGAATAATGAGACAGGCTTTGATACATTGGTAGATGAAGATCGCACCCACATGTTCGTGCTTAGCGTGCGCATCCACGCGTGCGTGCTCGGCGTCGGTCTGAAATTGGGTCTGGATCGGAAACAAATACATTCATATCTCCTTCGTTTATTAACATATATTGAAAAATTGTTTTTTATTCTGTCTGCCAACAATTTATGCATAGTTTTATGCTCATATAACACAGTTTGTCACTGAAAATGTTGTTTAGACTATGTTGAACATAAGAAATATTCGAATTTTGGGGAAGACGGTTTGGGGTAACTTTGGGAATCTAAAAAATATTTTTTCCAAAATCTGGACGGAGGGATTGAAAGAGAAGATAAAATTTTAAAAAATGATGTTTACCTTATGTCTATTTGTCAACTACTCACTAAGATACGGTAAGTTTAAATTTGTTTACTTTTACGCTGTTTTGCACAATTTTCCTCGATTCTTACAACTATGGTATAAATACTATAAAAATTGTATCTCCTTCAGTTTTCAACATATTTGAAAGATTTTTTGTTCATGCTGTCTGGAAACAATTTCTGCAAATTGTTTGTGCTCACATAGGATATGTTGCAACGGAAAATTTTGTTGTAGACTCTCTTGAACATGAAAATATAACAGATTCGGGGAGGGGGGTTCGGTTTGGGGTAACTTTGGGTACCTCACAATTTTTTTTCTCAAAACGTGGACATAGGGATGGAAAGAGGAGATAAAATCCTAAGGAATGGCGTTTACCTTAGAACTATATGTTAAAAACTGACCGAGATATAACAATTTCAACATTTTTTATTATTTGGCTGTTTTTGAAAAAAAATGTGCGGTTGTCAGGGGGGTAGGTGGAAAATTTCTTGTGGTCGTTAAAGGGTTAAACAAATACAATCAAATTATGGACCACCGCTGTTTGACATCGACATAAATGGAATCAGCGTGACGCTGCTGCTTACGGCATAGCCCGAACAACAAACAGCGTGGAAGGATGGCACCATGGAGTTCACGCACTGTTCCAATGCAGTCACCCGACGATGTGAAAATTCCTGTCGGGACTACAGAGTAACACCGTGGAAGAAGGTAACCATTAAGCAAAGGTTACCTTCTTCCACGGTGTTACTGGCGTTGAACAAACAAGCGTCAAGTGCTATTGCAAACTGAAAGATCGTGTCATGCGGGCAGTGGCAACATACAAGAAAAACCTTGCAGTATTCATCTTCAAGCTAGATCTGTTCTGTTGAGGTTCTAGATTTTTACGTATTGTTCGTATTTCACAATAAATGGTCGTTCGTGTTTAAAAAGCTGCTTTAGCCTTCAATAGCCCTGTCGCCGATGACCAATTGTCCATATGACCAATCGTCCTATGACCAATCGTCCGTATACCATATTAAGGACCACAGATTCAAAAAGCTTAGAAATTATAGGGGTCAGAGTAATAGGTAGGAGTTTTATCTTTAGTTACATGTACATCAAAGTTGTCAGGTACAAAATCCATTACAGCCTATGCTTGCAAATAATAATTTAAGATGAACAATAAGACTAGGATGGGCATGATAGGGGAATTTTATTGGACATAATTTTACTTTACTTGGGACATTCAGTACAAGATCTTGCAATAATTTCAGGCTTAAAACGCTGTTACTCACGTTGTAATTTAGCAAAAACCGTTAAAGGGGGCGTTTTGTCCCACTATACCCGAATAAATTTCAATAAATTTTAGTCGCTGCTTTTGAGTTTACTGGTGCGGCCCTCGGCTTCAAAAATTACTTCTTCGGTGGCCCGCGGTGTCAAAAAGGTTGGACAGCACTGCCCTAAAGCATACATGCACAATGCTAGCAATATAGCATGAAACTATACCTCTGCTAGTTCTTGCTATATAGTGACTGCCTTCATCAGACAGATCAAGGGGGTCTTAATAGATGTATTATATTGATTACACGAGAGAGGAGAGCTGTACCTCAAAAACCCTGAACCCTTTGGCACGGGTGTGAAACATTGGAGAGTCGCCGTCAGTTGATCTCTGATCTTGGGGTGGGGTATTAATACAGTAGACAGCACATGAAGGAGAGAGACAGACAGAGAGAGAGAGACAGAAAGTCTTTTGGAGATCTCTTCCAACCCCATTCACCGACCGGCCGATCTGCAGCCTGCCAAATCGACCACAGGCGTGGCCTTTAAACACCCGTTAATTGGGTGACTGGTCATTGATGTCCGTCTATTTGGTCAGATTACAATCTTTATTACTATTCGGAATCGGCAAATAATGGCCTATACTATCCGGTATCGGCCAAAAAATCAAAATCGGTTATGCCCTAAAGCATACATGCACAATGCTAGCAATATAGCATGAAACTATACCGTTTAAAATTAATCCAACTAACCTGTACATCGAGGAGGTGGTGCGACCATTTTCACAGTGGTTCGTGATAGCTTGAGCAAAGAGGAATCAGCCAATGAATTGCTTTCTGATACTTTTGTTTGTGGAGCAGGCTTTGTTGGTGCAGATCCAGTTTTACCTATTGCAAATATTTTATAAGCACATACAAGAAGGATTTTAAAAACATTTTAAATTGTTGTGCACTTGCAGCTTCACTTTTCAATACCCCTTTCTCTACTTCTGTGTATCCTGTGAGTGTTTTTGTGATCTTTATCACCATTTGCCTTGTTTTGTCAGGTCAGCAGCACCGCTGATGCAGTTTGAAGACTCTGAAGAGGTACTATATAAGATGTGCAGGTAAGATTATAAAAAAACTAGAGCTACAGAATTTCAAGAAAGACCAGTATCAAATTATGTGGCATTCAAATCTAAATGTATTTTCATGTCTATTGTATTCTCCGGACTATAAGTCGCTCCTTTTTAAAAGTGTCAAAATTTCTTTAAATCAATACATAGGTCACACATCCAAATGGTCAGATGTGATGGACCCATCTTATGTTTTTGTTTGTTTGATTTTGAGCACAAGGCTTACTACATTTTAAGTATCTATTGGCTGTCTTTTTTTCCTATTTGTACTTTTTTTACATGTTTAGGTGTCCCTATTTAGCGGGATCCATGATCCCTTCTGGGCCTCCGTGTAGCCTGTACATGTCAAACCGTTGCCTTATTGTTTCATTGTTCGTTTTCTCTTCTGATGGTTACAGAAATAAATGATTGATTGATTAATGTAAGCTTGTGTGCTAATGGCAGCCAAAAATATATGGTCATCATTTCATCCATTTTTTAAATATTTTTTACATTCCGTGTTTATTGTGGTTAAATGATTTTTAAATGAAATATTATAGCCTTTGCTGTTTGTTATGACTTTACAACGATATACCTCATGCAACTGAAGAGATCCAAAGATAACATGTTGAATGCTAGAGATGTAGATATTAAACAAATTAATCAATTCAACACCCTTATGCTCTCGACTCTCATGCAAAAAACTGATATATCAAATTTTTCTGACTACAGGTCACGGTTTTTTACACGAGGGCCGCGGATGGCGTCTTATTTAAAGGAGTGAACTAATTAATGTGTTTAATAGCTAACTCCAGCTCTGTGAGTCAATAGGATCTTTTCAGCTGTCATTTACATAATAAATTACTTACCATTTTTTAAATTCATAGCAAATGGCAAAGGTTTTAATCCTCAAATTTCAAAATAACCAAAACTACTAAAAAACACAACATACACCAAGTGTTGAATTTTTTATTTCAAATGCGCGTGAAATTTAGCCTAATTTTAACAAAAACGTTATTTTTAGCAAGTATTCACCACCAGTTAAGATCTCAATTTCTAATTTCAAAATAACTAAAGCTACTATAAAACCACAACATATGCCAAAGGTTGAATTTTTTTATTTCAACAGTGCATACATTTTATTTCAACAAAGAGGTTATTTTTAGCAAGTCTTGGCTAATAATGGCCTTATATTTACGGCCACTGATCGCTCATATCCTCATAAGAGTTTGACTATCTGTGTATGGGTGCACTGACTCTGCCTGCTAGTGTGACGTATGTGATGACGTTAAAAAAAATGACATTTTTGCATCGATAAAATATAAAAGAGCGACATATACAGTGGCATCGGCATGCGGACACAATAGACGCATTTGTGTCTTCTTCTTTGGCTAAACAATGAAATATCAATGACAAAACTGAGAATCTCTAAATGTTAACCTCTAAATGTAAAAATTCAGTTAAATGCATGACGTCATCCAAGGCCAGAGTAACATTTTAATGTTGTGTCCAGATAACCAAATATGCACAATATGTCCATGTTGCTTTATCACGAAAGATTGATTATATCAATTTAATACAAGTATGTAATCATTAACTATTTGCACCTTAGCCATTCGCATACCACGGAAGTTTTCATTTATTAAAACAGAACCAACCTTTTCCCTTTAGCGTCTTATATGACCTTGTGTTGGCTAGATTTCTGGTTTCTGTTGCCCTGCAGGAATCTGATGGAAGATTTCCTGTGGCCTTGGCAGAAAATTTCAGAGATGTGGTGGACACAAAAGAATCACTTGCTGGCTCCAACATGAGAGACACTTCCAGCTTTGCCCGTTTCGAAACTTGTTCCTGAAAACAGTTTAAAGTAGATTTGTGTACAAAATTGACAGCCTTAACCCAAAGAAACAACCAGGTGATCTCAACTGTATACCCTTTCTTTTCTTAATTTTCGCACTGTCTTTTCCTGTTGGTCATTCTTATCCAAACTTGTTGACAGCAGAAAATGACAGAAGTATATTTCTACACAAATTTCAAGTTGACACTTTTAGACTCTCTTCAGTTGTTGATGAGATAAAACACTTTAGGCCAAAACAAAATAATGGTGTGTTTCCAGTAACATGAATGAGTCACTTTTTTGCCGCGACTCGAAAAATTTTGTACAAAAATTTTTGTTTACGGAAATTTAAAAAAAAAAATTTACGGAAAATTTTAAAAAAATGGGACTATAATCCCCAAAAACCTCGCTGGGGCCAGAACAAGGATAAAAATATCTGGCATGCCAATGGTAAAAAAAACAGCAACTTTCAACTATGTGATAAAACGTCTGGCTTTAAGGCCAAAACAAAATAATGGTGTGTTTCCGGTAACCCGACCGACTCACTTTTTTGCCGCGACTCGGGATTTGAAACTGGTTGCTAATGAGGCTGACACAGAGGCTGCTTGCTTCAAAGCTTGGTTGTTAAGAAGGCTGGTTGCTATGAAAGTAGAATGCTACGGAGGTTGTTAAGTAGGCTGACTGCTAAGGAGGCTTTACTTTTATAATGGCACGTACGATAAAAGGTATTTCTGATACAATGAATATGGCAGTCAGATTTGTGAAATAACCCTGTCAAATTACCGTGAGAAAATCCACCACTTTCGGGTCTATTACCTCCCTCTCCCAAACTCCACACTTTAGCCCTTTTATTGCTGTAATTTACGGCACCATTATTTCCATTGATAGACCGATAGTTTGCGAACGGCTCTGCTTTAGTGAATGCACCTATAATGTCGCGATTCTGCATCTCCGGCATGCAAAGGCTTAATGTATGTGAAGTTAAAAAAAAAAATGTTTAGAAAATTTTCCGTAAAAAAATTTTTTTAAACAAAATTTTCCGTAAAAAAAAATTTTTTTACAAAATTTTCCGCAGCAAAAAAGTGACTCCGTCGCGTTACCGGAAACACACCATTATTTTGTTTTGGCCTCACGTCGGGCGTGACTGAATCCATGACCATAAATATATGCAATGCCTAAAAAGCAAGAAAGTTTCAACTGATCATATCTTTTCCAGTTTTTCATTCATTCACTCATTCCGAGAATTTCACCTCTTCGACAGACCTAATTCAGGAGCTCCCAGAAGTTGACAGTCAAACTTCAGGCTAACATCGTTCTTTAGCATTGTCCTCTTCATGCCCATCCACTTGTTGAAAAAAATTGCTTAAAGTGATCAACCCCCCAACACAGGCAATACAACCAAAAGGAGGTGCAGATGAAGAAACTTGTTGCTTCATGCCGAACTGTTCAAGTATAGAGCGGAAGATGGTGGCTGGGGAGGAGGAGGTAGCCTCTAGATGGAGGTTAAGATCTCCGAGGACAACTATCTGGGTATTGTAGAGAGCAAACTGTTCCAGTATAGTTGTAAATTCCTTGAAGAATGTAGATGAAGGAGGTGCAGAGCCTGGTCGGTAGATGGCGAGCACCGTGTAGGGTCCATGAGCCGACGAAACTGAGGCAGCGAGAGCCTCGAAGGTGATCGGACAGGAGGAGAGAGCAATCGTTTTTACACGTAGACTAGCTCGGTGGTAAATAACGATGCCGCCCCCGCGGCTGGGAGCATTAGATGAGTCAGTCCGCGGGCGGTCTAGGATGGAGTAGTCCTGTGGTATCGAGCGTAGGACCGAGACATCCGTGGCAGCCTGGTGCCATGACTCGGTAATGGCTAGAATATCCAGATCGTTAGAAAGAATCGCATCAGCCACCGCAACGTATTTCTCTCGTAGAGCGTACGTTCCACGTGGCAACACGAAGTCCCTGACGTGGCAAGGAGGAAGGCGGCGGCGGCTGATGGACAGGGTCGGAGACAGGCTCCGGGTCAGCATCTTGCGACGTTGACAGGGGCTGTGTCACATGGCAGCAGGCCCAGAGCCGGCCAGTGTACGGTCGCCAAAGTCCAGCAGCGAAGAGGGCCTTACGTGAAAGCCGCGATATATGGTACGTAGGCCGAAATAGGCTACAAAGTAGGTCGTCACTTGAATAGGTAATGAGGGGCGTATCCATCGCACCCATGTAGAACACAGTCGTAACTCACCGCAAGCAAGAACGACGAAAGAACAACTTAAATTATATAAATCCTGTAGAGCGAAAAGTAACCGGCTGAACTGTCGAAGCTGAGAAAAAATAAACACTTCTAGACTATAGAAATTACGAAGAACGAAGACCGAGCCTAATCGGTGTTTTCACGCCGAAGCGCCACCTCGCGATCCCTATACTTGAACAGTTCGGCATGAAGCAACAAGTTTCTTCATCTACGCATCAGGCGGGTGGCTGGTTGGATGTGGTCATCACTCGCGATGACTGCATCCCGACAGTAGAGGTCTGGCCTCCGGCTCTTTTCGACCATGGCCTCGTCGTCGCAAGTCTTTCTTTTCTTCATGAAGCGCCAATGTACGCCTTGAGGCAGATTCGCGGCTGGAGACGTCTGGACAGACAGGCATTTATGACGGCGTTATTGGCAGTTCCGGCCTTCTCCGATCCGAGCAGCGTAAGAGATCAGTCCACTGCTGAACTCTTCGATATCTATAGCCAATCGGTGACCGACATAATTGACCGCCTACTTCCAACTCGCCCAGCCAAGCTTCGCTCTCATCCTCTCTCTCCCTGGTTCGATGGAGAATGCCACTCTCTCCGTCGCCAAGCTCGTCGTCTTGAGCGCGTCTTCCAACGTACGCGCTCCCCTGATGATCGAGAAGCCTGGATACTCTTCGTCCGTTCCATGCATCGACGTTACAGGGAGAAAGAGGGTGAATACTGGGAGAGCCTGATTTCATCTAGTGCTGGTGATTCTCGGCGTCTCTGGTCCACCTTCAAGGACCTCCTTGGCAGGCCTCGATCCTCCACCGTGCAGACTGCTCCTTTTACGGCCGAGGCTTTCGCGGACTACTGCGACGCCAAAATCTCCTCTATCCGCCAGGACACTGCACACTCACCAGAACCTGTCTTCACCTCTACGAGCTGTCGCTTCGCTGCACTTACTGAGATCAAGGATCTTGATCTCCGTCGCCTGATCCTCTCCTCTCCGCCAAAGTCTTCGGAGCTGGATCCTCTTCCTCCGTTCCTTATCCAGGAATCGATCGACGTCCTCCTGCCGTTCCTCACTCTACTCTGCAACACCCCTCTTCGTGAAGGAGTGCTGCCGTCTTCCCAGAAGCGATCGATCATTACGCCGATCATCAAGCAGCCGGGGCTTGACCCGTCTGTTCCGTCTAGCTATAGGCCTATAGCTAATGTCACTTTCTTATCTACGATTGTTGAAAAACTGGTTGCTAGTCAGCTATTTAACTACTTGGACTCTAACAATCTACTTCCTTCATGTCAATCTGGGTTCCGTAAGGGTCACTCTACAGAGTCCCTTCTTCTCCGTCTTCTTTCTGATATTTATGGCGCTATGGATAGGTCACAGGTCACCCTGCTTGCCCTGTATGACGTTAGCGCTGCCTTCGACTCGGTCGACCATGACCTCCTCCTGAGTAGGCTTTCTATAACTTTTGGTATAAGGGATTTACCACTTCTCTGGATCACTTCCTATCTTTCGGAGCGCTCTAGCTCTACCATCTTTCACTCTTCTCGCTCGCCTTGGCGTCCTGCTCCTTTTGGTCTCCCCCAGGGTTCTGTACTTGGACCCCTTCTCTACATCCTCTTTACAGCTGATGTGGAGTCTCTACTGGCATCCTGTTCTCTCGTGAGTCATTCTTACGCTGATGACATTCAATCCTACACTCATTGCTCAGCGTCCCAAGCTGCTTCTGCTGTTCGAATCATGTCCCACACTACTGACTGCCTTTATGTCATCTAATCATCTGCGCTTAAATCCTTCAAAAACTATATCTGGCTTGGTACTCGCCAGCAGCTGGATAAGCTGGACTTGAAGTCCCTCTCCGCTGAATTTCCTACCTTTGCTTTTTCCACCTCGGTCCGCAACTTGGGGGTCATCCTGGACCAGGAACTCTCTTTCACGGGGCACATCACGGCATTGACTCGTTCTTGCTACTACCACTTGCGCCAGCTGCGGGTTGTCACTCGCTCTCTTTCTTCTTCATCTGCCTCCACTCTGGTCCATGCCTTTGTTAGTAATCGATTGGACTACTGTTCTTCGCTCTACTGTGGACTTCCTCAAGTCCGTTTGCATCCTTTGGAAGGCGTCTTGCGGGCGGCAGCTCGTCTAATCGGTGGTGTCCCTAAGTTTGGCCACATCTCTGCATTTATGCGTGATGTCCTCCACTGGCTCCCGGTCCAGCAGCACATCCATTATAGGGTCTCCTCCATTGTCTGGCACTGTGTTCTGGGCAGATCACCTGTCTATCTCCGGGAGCTCTTCACTTTAACCTCGGCATGCTCTGGTCGCCGATCTCTGCACTCGGCCTCTAGAGGTGACTTCATAGTTCCGCATGCTCGCTCTGCTACTAGACAGCGTCGGGCTTTCTCGATCGTTGGTCCTTCTATCTGGAATAGCCTCCCCTCAGACCTTCGTTCTCTCCCGCGAGACCTCTCTGATTCTTTCTATAGACTACTTAAGACCTTCCTCTTTGACCGGGCCTGGGTCGGGAGCGCCTCTGAGTAGTTATCTTGAAGGGGCGCTATATAAATTCCATAGATAGATAGATAGATCAGAAATATTGCAATGTGCACAACAACTGGGCAACAAGAAAAATATTACTGTACAGTACAACATGTCAGACAACAAGAGACACCAAACTGGCCAATGTTTCCTTTTCAAATATTTGGTTGCTCTGAAAAAAAGCAAATTTGATGATTGCTCGATTTTTGGGTCAACATCTTGAAGATGGTTGACGCTAGGAATTGGCACTTTTTACCGATTTCCAATTCCGGATAGTTGGCCTGCTATTTTCGCTGATTCCGATTTCGATCCGAATAGTTAATAAACCAGAAATGAAAAAAAATCGTGTATATTCTCGCAAGATGTAATTCCAACAAGAGTTTATGCAATGAACTATTTAAAAGAAATTAACATTAGAAAGTTTGAAACCACGTGGCATGAGAACAAAGCCCTACTGTCCACCGTTTTGTTGACACGTTGAGTAACAATTTTATTATTCACACGGACTTTCAATTAATTAAAGATTACTGCAGGAGGTCGCCAAAACAGGTTACCATTTCTTTATTAATGAAAGAAGAAATTGTTTTTGGTTAAAAATATTACTTTTTTTGTTATTCGGATATTAAGGCCTGGGATCACCAATTCCGAATAATACCGAATAGTACAAAATCCGGTCCAAACCGATAACCGAACGGATAATCGACTCATCCCTAGTTGACGCTTCATTGATCAACTCCTCTTCCAAGAGACTAGACTGAACAGCTTTGAGGAAACAATTTTGGAATTAAAATTTGAATAGTTGTTTGATGTGCTATTCTGCTTACTTACTTACTCCCCAAAACTACTTATTTACTAAGCATTTGTCATGGACCACAATCTGATTTTGCTCATAGTAAATGTGAAAGCACTGAACTTTGCACAAAGTAACTTTGCAAGCACATTCATACTTGAAGCAGACCTTGGGAGGACTGATCGGTTTTCTTTGAACATAATATGCAAGTATGCCAGACTGTTGTCAGTGACCTGCAAGCTTGACCAAGACATGACCTATCTCACTGCCAGCTAGCATGGTTAAGGAACAACATGCCCATTACGTCAGTTGCCAAGCACTTCTGAAACCTCAATTTAGTTAGTATTCATTTATTAATTCAAACTGACACGTACGCAGTTAGGTTACATGATATAGTAGCAGTAACAGATAACAAGTTTAACAGGAGTCGAATTTAACTGCATGGCAGCCTGCAAGGTGATGATCTGTCCTAATTCTTATTTTACAGTCAGCATCAATGAGGCAATCCTATACACAATACATTGGCAGTACAGTACCTCCAGCATGTAATAAGAGGCGTGACGAAATTTAGGTATTCGGCCAATATTGCACACTGCAGAGTACGCAGTTGAGGCACACCAGCTGACCAGATAGCAGGCCAGCGCCCTGGGGCAGGCCATACGGAGCTGGGACCCACCACTCAGCCCACACTGAGGGAACGCCCGTGGACAAAGCAGCTAATCCGAAGTACTTCGCAGGATCGTCGACATATCTGCAATATGATATTGTGCTGTTGGCAGACTCAGAAGCTGAGGTGCAGCAGATGGTGAATCATTTGGAGTGTGCATGTAACAGACAGGGACTTCTGATTAATGTGGACAAAGCTAAGACTATGGGAATAAAATACCTGTACCACCTGTGTAATCATGGTGCAAGGCAACCATTTGGAGAGGTTGATTCATTCCCATGTCTTGGCTTACTTATAACTGAGGACAATGGGTGTAATAAAGATAGTCGGTCACGATTTGGGAAGGGACAGTGTATTGGGGCAGAACTGAAACAGGCATGGAAAAGTCATGTCTTACTTGCAACAAAGATACAATTTATGAAGGTTTTGTGTGTCCAACATTTGGCAATGTATGGCTGTGAGAGCTGGACCATTGGATGAGGAGGTTGGAATCAACACATGTGAAATTAAGTGTCTGTTGCAGATTCTCAGGGCATCATGAACTATGAAGAAGACATTGGAGACTGCCGGAGTAGAAAGGTGTCTAGCTGGATTAATCACATCTTGGGCTTTACTACAGAAGAGTGAAGATTTTCTGAAGGATATTTATCCGAGCATAGTTCCTGCCTCAAGAGCTCAAGACCTAAACTAGCATGGATAACAAAGTTGTTAAATGGATTATCATTCGACTGATTATTGAAAGAGACAAGAAACAGTTAAGTGGATGGAACAAAACTGTCCATGGTGCGGCCAACCCTCAGATCGAGGACGGCTGAAGACTAGGGATGTTAAACGGTAATCAGAAATCTGATTATCAGTTTTGAAAATGATTATCGGTATTTATTATTTACAAAATAATAATCAAATTCATTTTTTAAAATCATTTTCATAGTGAAAATTATAAGAAATGATTTATGCATTTGTACTGAGAGTAACCTCTAATTAGAGGTTACTGTGAGAACAAACTAATTGCAACAAACAAATGGTAGCTGTGTTACCCACACTATGGTACTGTGATGCGGCACTTAAAATGCAACATTGTTGAATTTTAACATTTTGAGACAGCGAAAATGAAAACCAATATAAAGTTCAAAATCAGCAAACGAGACGAGTTAATTACAGAACCTCTTACACACTTTTTGACATCTAAAACGTCATCAAATGCAATGAAGCCCAAAGGCCGCCATCTTTGTTTATCGCCGCTTGACTGGGAATAGCAGATTTTCTATGAAGGCCAATAAAAAAATGATATTCATTTTAAATTCGGATTACTACAATCAATAATTGGTTTGCCACAAGAACCGATATTAACAACCATACTGAAGCCAAGACAAGACTGTAAGGGACTGTCACTTTGACTTCACTTGAAGCAACAATCAGCAAATATTGTCTTTTGCATTATAATAACAGTGCTAACAGTTAAATCATTAGATTAGATTACATTTACTTGATACAAGTAAACAGATCAAACTAACCTCTGGCCGAGTGATTTTTCGCTTACATGTCTGAGATACGCTGGATGCAGGTTTTAGACTACTACCACCTGGAACAGGCAGCTTACTCAAGGGATGCACAGTAGCAATATTATTAAGATTCTTCTCCAATAGAGGTTTCTCAACCTGTAACATTTATTAACACAAGTTATGACTTAGTCCTTGATGAGCTGAGTACTTGTACCCAAAAGGAAAAGGGTCATTCCACCTCAATTCAACAAGTGGCTCCAGGTCAACCATCTCGGATTTCAATGAAAATTTTACAGAATGTTTATTATGGTATTAGAGGAAATTAGCCAAAATTTTAGATCAATATCTTAAATAGTTTTGAAGATATCGAGTTTCAAAGAGGTATGGGGTGACCTCGTTTTTGCCGGTTTGGAACGCACGTCTAAATTTTTAGTGACTTTCAGAAGCTCATAACTTCATTAATATTGCAGATAATACAATTAAATTTTCAGGATATTTAGTCTTTGTTGTTTAGATGAAATGCTGAAGAAAAGAATGATAAGTGTTGAAAACTGTTAGATTATGACCCATCTGAAAATGGCAAAAAAAACTCGTGCATGATCTGACGATCATACTTTGCAGCCCTGCCATGGCCAAATTGATTTTGTATTACAGAATGTTTTAACAACTCATAATGCTAATATACTTTCTCTACAGAAATATGCAGAAATTTTGCATTTATGATGCATTTTGGTCTAAAATTTTGGCTAATTTCCTCTAATACCATAATAAACATTCTGTAAAATTTTCATTGAAATCCGAGATGGTCGACCTGGAACTTTATGAAAAAATTTTTGAATTGAGAAGGAATGTCCCAAAAGGAATAGAAGAGCTCATAGGTTATAATAGAAGTGGATGTAATTCCTAAATATAAAAAGCAAGAAATGAAAAGAATCATGGAATATCATGATAAGCGTAAAAAAGAGTTATTAAAACATGTGTTAATTACTTACTTACTGAGTGCATTGCATTATGGGATGTGGCTGGTAGGTCAGAGTGCTCTATTTGAGCAGTCGGGGCGGCCGATTGTTTATATATACAGGCGCTCACTCTTCAGGATTATCAGAAATTGCATCAAGTACAACCACTGTTTATTTTTACACTGCATATCTAATCAATTGCAAGAAATACATTTACTATATATTAACACATTTTAGCATATTTATTATTTCATTGAACATATCCTGTATTTTAGTGTATTTTATTCTTTCTAAAGATTATCTGGCTGCGTAAAATGAAAGCTGGATTGATGAAAATAATTCTTTGTGTAAATAGAAAGTGGATTGATGAAAATAATTTTTTGTGTTAAAATGATGGAATTTGGATTGATGAAAAGAATTCTTTGCGTAAATAGAAGTTGGATTGATTAAAAGAATTTTTGTGCTGAAATGGAAGTTGGACTGATGAACAGAATTCTTTGAGTAAACAGAAGTTCGATTAATGAAATTTAGGGATGTTGCCATTGGCTGCAAGAAAACGGTCGAGCTCGGAGATTGGTTGACCTAAAATAAAGGTTGGCTATGACGTAAAATTAACGAGGGCTATGACCTAAAATTAACGCGGACTATAAATAGGTAGAGGTCACTGTTTCATAAGACGCATAATGTCGTAGCGTTTATCTGTCTTCTAATGATGACACTAACCCTGACCCTAACCGACCCTCACAACGTAAAGTTTAATTTCACGTAAAGTATGACGACACTAACCCCCTAACCTAACCCCTAACCCTGACCCTAACCGACCCTCACGACGTAAAGTTTTACTTTATCTAAATTGTCAGAATCCATGTCGGTTAGGTTAAGGTTAAGTGTCGTTGTTACGCGTCGTGAGGGTCGTTTAGGGTCAGTGTTAGGGTTATGTTTTTGAATGAAACTCAAGAAATGGCGTAATGGAACAGGTCGTTGAATGGAACAGTCTCCCAGCTACAATCCGTCAATGTTCATGTGCTACGTAATTTAAATCAAAATTAAAAACTCATCTATTGTCATTACACTATGGCTAAGAACACAGCGTATTGCGCAAAGGTTGGTCTCGGTAATGTATATTCCATGTGCCATTTAAATCGGCCAATCAGAGCGCAGCGCGCCCGTTTTCTAAGCTTTTCTTGCGTCCAATGGCAACACCACATGCCTAAATATGTCGTGTATAAGACGAATCCTGGCGTAAAGTTCCGTAAATTTACGCAATATATTTTAGGTCCCCGAATCTATAAGCTTGTCTACAATACAATACAAGTTTATTGAAATTCAAAAGCTGACACAAATGCAACTTCTACAAATGGTTCGGGGCTTCTGTGGGAGCAGTATAAACTTAGTCAGTAGGTGTTCTTATACAGGATGCGGGAAATGGAAAATGCAGGTTTACCAAAACATGATACGAGAATAACAATCTCGTATCATGGGTATTTAACTCAAATCGGCAAACTAAAAATCTATCCAACTTCAACAAAGTTAAAACTTCAAAATAAATCATGTCACAGTGAATGCAATATCGCAAGCTGAATACAGTTACATGTCACTGTGAAGGAACCAGAACCATGCAGGTTATCGATATCGATATCACATGAATCGCGTCGAAATTTTATTAGTAATAGTGAACAATCTGTTTACTTTATCGTCGGTACTGGAGTGTTCATCCATGATTTCCAATAATTGTATCACGAAATGCGGAAAAGTTAAACCAAATTAAAAGCAAAACTTCGAAACCATTCCGATAGTCCGGTATAGTTTTGTACGGTAACACACTTAAACGCCGCTGATTGGGTGTTTCAAAATCTAGCGCTTAAAATAATCAGGGCCTGCATTTTCGGCAAAGATATATAGAACCTAGAGAGAGCGTTGCAGCCTTATTTGACGCCAGTGACGCTTCCTTCAGGCCATCAAGTGGTAGACGTCAGACGTACTATGTGCATTGCCTACGCCAGTTGGAATGTGGAAATTGTCAAATCTCTAAATATCATTGGTTTAATCTTTGCCTCACGCCCAGCAGCTGAATCGGTGTATGATTATGATTTATGTCCAACTCATTCGTAACCTGATGATTATGTTCAACTCATTCGTAACCTCGTCAGGCGAACGAAAAGGACAAATCCTGCCTATAACGCTTGATGAACAGACCGAAATTTATTCACACAAATTCCCCTTCTGCAAAAATTCTTGTTAATGAAGCAGACACTTCACTGTTCAAAGCTGTTCTGGTAATCAGAATCGCTCACTCATATGCCTTTCCCCAACCAACATTTCACCCCTATTTTCTCAGGGTCAGACCACATAACTTTTAACTTTCTGTTACCTTCCTGAATCCTGACAAAGACTCACGAAACTTTATATGTAATTCTTTAACTAAGCTATTAGCCTACTTTATATTATACTCTAGCCTACTAGGCTATCTAGATTTTCTATGTAGGCCTACACCTACAGTGTTTTATCTGTTGTTAACACAATAAACGAATATATGATGATTTCCTCGTATACGGTACCAGCTTATTAGGCTACTTATGGTCCTTCCTGTGCAGGTAGGGTTGCCAAGTTTTGATTTTGCCATTCCGGGACGCCCGCAGTCACTCGATATGCAATTACTAATTTACCATGTCCACGCCATTGTAATATGATTGTATGTAACGAATGTTGCGTCAACATTATCTACACTACAGTCTACCAGTGGCGTACCGAAGGGGGGGAGTCGCACCGGGCGGAACTTATGCATGTGCGGCAAAATAGGGTTGAAGAAAAATAAAAAAGAACGGTTGAATGGCGGATTAAAAATGAAAAGTGTATACGAGAGAAAGAAAGAAAGGTAGGCTAGAAAAAGAGGAAAGGAGAGAAATAAACCGCCACTTTTGTCATGTCGGCTTGGCTGCCGATGCACTCCAGATCTGAGAGGTCTAGCCCTATGTTAAACACTAGACATTATTGTAGAAAGGGAAGCAGTTTCGTTGTATTGTTTACTAAATATGAGCATATATTATTTAGTATCCATAATCCAAATAATCCAGTAAATAAAATGTATCACTTAATTTTATTTTAATTGTTATTAAAAGTGAAACTTCTACTGCACACAGTAAGCCGTGTTTGCACGCGGTCACTGTAGGCCTACAGCGGAATAACGGTTGTTAGGCCTACCAATCTTTGAAGAATGCAGCGCATTAGGCCTACAGTAGGCTACGCTGCTTCCGCAAAATTATGACATAAGCATAAAAAATTGTAAAAATCTTAAACAGTATTATTTTTCGTAAATAAAATTGGTGTCTAATTCATTCATTTCCATTTGATGGTTCCGTTTGGCTCGCACAATAATATTCTTGACTGTAGGCTAACTAATATGAGATAATAGCTTTAAGAGTTTTACTAGGCCTATGATTATTTATACTGTGCCTATAGCCTAATAATGTTAATAACTAGCTCCTCTCGGCCCACTCGTATTAACTTCAGACACTAGCAATATTCATTCATTTTTTCATTACGAATGAAAATGAGCAAGAGGCTGAACTATAAGTGGGGATGAATTTTGAAAATACTGAAAATTTAGGGCTGAAGCGCAGAGAAAATCTTAAAAAAGTAGGCATGGTGCTGCAGCTATGAGCCGATATTTTGTTTCTTCTACCGGTAGGCCTACCTCCGCAACTGAAGCGGCGAGTCAGCGAAGTCGCAACTCATGCACAGTGGCGTAACGAGGGGCAGGGGGCGGCCGCCCCCGGGCGCAGGACAGGGGGGGCCGCAAAATTAGGTCTGAAAATGTGTTTTTGCGAAAGAAATCAGGTAAAATAGAAAAATAGTAAAAAAGTAACTTTTGTACGTGAGTTTTGAGGGGGCGCTGGGAGGGGGCGCAAAATGAGATTTGACAAGTTTCTTGTTGAAAACAGACGGAAAAGCAAAAAAAAAAGTCATCAGAAATTTTGGCGGAACTCAGAAAGAAAATTTTCAGGAAATTCTTGCCCCCGGGCGCACGTACCCCTAGTTACGCCACTGCTCATGCAATAAGATGGGTTATTATCTAGTAGGCTAATAATAGATTTAGCCTAAGTAAGTTGAAAATGTAGGCTATTAGCTATAGGCCTAGCCTACATTTTCAAACGGATAATTAAAATGCGGTGAAAAATGATAAATCCAGACAAGCTATGAACTTCATAAAATAAAATTGTAGGCGTAGGCCTATGTAATCAGATCGACGATCGTCATGAAAACTGCAATCTCTTAGAGATCCAAAATTCAGTGGGGAAGGGCGGCATTTTGAGCCGTCACCCAGGGCGGCATTTCAGCTCGGTAGGCCTACGCCATTGCAGTCTACTGAAAATAGCGGGTCCAACTTAGCGGAAAATAGCTGAAAAATAGTCGCTAAAATATATTGCAGTCAACTCATCGAAAGACAAGTGGCCTATTATTTAAACTTGGAATCAACTTAAAGATAATAAATTCCAGTAACCTACCAGGGTCATCAGGCTTAGGCTACGGACCCAGCACGAGCTAAGTTCATATAGGCCTAGGCCCCTATAAGCCCTACACACATACATGCGTAGGTACCCTGGGCAAGTCCTTCACTCGCAATTGCTCATGCGCTTCGGCGTGAAACTCCGATTCAGTGTTCGCGCAGTAGTCGGGAGCGCCTCTGAATGGGAAATCTGGTTGGGGCGCTATAACAAGTGTTCAAATACAATACAATACAATACAATACATACAAGCAGATTGCAGATGTAATTTATAGGGTCTGCGACGGGAGAGTAGAACTGTAGCGACCGTGTCGCCCTCTAGCGGTCGATCGTGATGTTGCGGAAACTGGTAACCAGGTAAGTTATTTTGGGAAAGGATTCGAACCTGCGTCTGGGTAAAGGAGGAAGTGCAAGGTGCATCTATTCCCTTATCAAGTTTAGGCCCTAGCAATTGTTGCAAGCGGGCACTTCGTCTAAGACCTCCATCTAGCGGTGCTACCGAGTGGTGAGTAGCAGCGCTCTCATCACATACCAGGGATTCAACATCGGACATATTGTACGCGGATTCTGCTGTCTGCAGACCAATGCATGGAGATGCATCCGGGTTCTTATCCTCCGCAACATCATAATCAGTGTGGCCTCTAGTGTCTAGTAAATGTAACTTGGTCACTATTAATTTCAATATGGCCGCCTGTTCTTCTTGGCGTCTAACTAGGCTTTGCCAAAGTTCATCACTTACTCTACCACTAGGCAAAGAAGATTCATCTTGCGCCATTTCAATGTATTTAATTATGATTAACGTCAAGACACAAACAATTTAGCGATATATACAGCGCCCACTGGTGGCGTAATCAAACTAATGTTCAAAGTTCAATTGCACAATTACTTCTATCAGCGTCAATAATAACATAGACAAGTTACTAATCAATAATATCAATTACATAGACAATCATTAGGATTCGAACTAGATTACAAGTATCTTATACGTCTGACCTCTATACCACAGAAACCTTGAAGACTTTTCCTTCTTCTGTGTCAACAACAGCGCTCATCGGAAGAAAGACTTGTTCAGTGGCGGATTTACCTATAGGCCCGGGGGGCGAACCGCCCCCCCCCGCGCCCCACTTGGTTGTATAATGGCGCCCCTCAAGACCAAACCCGCCATGGTGGACAAAAGGGGCGAAACAATTAAATTTTTACAGAAATTTTATCATCTGCGCCCTTACTCTTTTAATGTCTTAATGACGGCTTAATCGTATGAAAGACGACAAAATAATGTCACTCGATGTACTGTTTACAGCAAGATACAGTATACTCCGGTATCGAGTTTCCATTCTGAGATGAATTGCCTCTGCCGCCGGAGGGGCTGCACTGCTGCAGGGTGACCCTTGCAGCCGGAGGGGCTGCAGGGTGACCCTTGCAGCCGGAGAGGCTGAAGGGGTTAGTTCTCCCACTGTCTCTGAAAGCCCACAAACCGAATATTATATATTTATGCTATATATATACAGGCTGTATGTATTATACATCAATGATCACCGCTGTGTGAGTGGAAGGATCTTGGCTGTCCTCAGTAGTCATGTTTCGACTCTCTATACCCGACAACTCTATCCCCTTCCTCTGTCTTTCTCTGTCTGTCGTTCAGTTTGATATAATGCGTAGGGGGGCCTATCACACGAAATAACCTCTGCATTTGGAATTCGAAGAAACCCATCCTTCCCATAGGATAGGTTTTCAGTGTGCTTGAAGCCTCCCATGGCGCTAGGTAGGCGCCCTGTTGACCTTTGTCTAAGGGCGCCTGTATGGCGGCCAATAGAGCTAGTTTAGCAATGACGCTGAGTCATGAAGTCGCGGATTATCTGCAAGTTGTCTATTCCAAATTGCCTTTATAAAAAAATCGGTTTTGGGAAGTTGTGTGCGAACCGAGCAGCATCTGCAGCGAATTCTATGGAGTGCAGGACAGCTAGGCTATTTTTGTGGGGCGCTGATTCCTCAGCCGTTTCAGATGAACAAGTCATTGAATCCAGCAGGCCACAGCAGTTTGATCAACCATAATGAAGTAGCTGCATCCATTAATTTTTCTGAAGTTCGTAAAGACTTTACAGCTACCAAGAATAGAACAGGTCCGAGTCTGGTAAGATCCACGTATTCGTATAGCCTACCATCGATTAACGTTCAACACATAGGCCTAACTAATACATGGAACGTTGCTTGTCAGTAAAATAAAGAACTAACTCGATAACAAATAGGCCTAGATGAAATTTAGGCCAGGGGTGCAGCTGATCTGCCTTTGCATTAATAAGGGTGCAGTGATCTGAAAGAGGTTGCGAACCTATATGCCCTAATTAATCTATTAGTGTTTTAATACATGTGTTAAATATATCTCACTCTTTTTTGTTACGTCAGCCACTGCAGAAAGAACTTGTAGCAGATTGAAAATAATCAAAAATTACTTGCGATCCACCAAGACGATTAAATCTGTCTAGACAGGCATTAGGCCTGATATCAATCGAAAGAGAAGTGACTGGAGCTATTGACTCTAAACTCTAAACTAAAGCAACTATCATTCGCTTTGCACTGATGAAGCCTCGTAGAAAGCAATTCATATAAATCCTTGATGAATCTGCGACAACATTATGTCCCGGAACATTTTGCCACTTTGAAACAGTTTTAACTAAAATAGTATATACTAAATGATCAACTACATGTACATGTACATTACTAAACATAATGGCATTATTTCAAACATAGGCTACTAGGCCTATCGTTTAAAGTCAAACACAATATTTACGCTAGAACATGGCGCCCCTCGGAAAGAGCCCTTGCCCCCCGCGCAAGCAAACCTGGATCCGCCACTGGACTTGTTCAACATCACAGCTTGCAACCTTCGGCGTCGAACCCTCGACCGAAACCAAAGAACAGTTGCTTTCCTTGTGTGTCGCTCCGTTCTTCCCGCTCTCTGGTCCTTAGTCGCACAGAAGCCTTTTCGCGCCAAAACTACACTGTCATAGCTCATAGTACAGGCGAAGGTCCTTCTCTCTCGACGACCAGATGTCAACTGCTCCGCTGCACGCTTACTTAAATTCGTTTATTTAACGACGCCGTCATATCGACGATGATTGGCGTATCCGCTGCACGCATCAACTCTCCGCCTTATATAGCCGTGCTTTCCCGCCAATCGCTGCCACGATTCGCGGGCTTGTTCGCGTGCAGAATTAAGGCGGCACGTAAGCGGTCCACGAAAATCGATCAATAATTCCCGCCCTTTCTTAACATATCAACAGGAGCATGAAAGGCGCCAACTAGGCAGGAATACCAGCAGGCGAAAAGGCGCCAACCCGTGCCGAGGTTCGGCACAGAACTTCGCATAAATTGTAGGCCTACTGCTGCCGTTTTAAGCAGTTTCAGGTCACTGCGTACAAAGTCGTAGAACTCAGCACTAGTCTTGTCATGTTAACATTTATTTTCGTCAGCAGTTCCGCTTTAACAAGGTAGACTCACTTCGTAGGCAATTGCTACTGTCATACAACAATATGCAGGTCGTTCATAATGCTGCAGCTGACTCTCTCGCAGAGCATAGGAAACCGGATATATATATATTCGTTTAATAATGAATCACTAGGTTGACACACCGCAACCCATTACAGAAAGTGGTATTGCCAGATAAAAAGAAGAATGGAAATAATTAATAGTTTTGAAATATCTGTTCCAGCAAAGGGCGACTTGTTCAACGGGGCAACATCAAACTCCTAAATAAAATCCGTGGGATATAATTCCTGTCATCTTTAAGCGGTAGCACAAAGACATGTGGTCTGGGTCGAAGGTCATGGTGGCGGACAACAGTTGGAGGGAAGATCGGACGGAGCACATGAGTCCTGCATCGGACAACCGATCGTAGTAGTCCGTCTTCTGCGTCGCCCACCATCGCCGCAGCTCCCCGTGAGTCCAGCGGAAGATAGCCCGATCTTCGCATCCGAGCTAGGAATCTCTCCACGCGGGCCCGATCGTCTGCAGTAGTGAATCCCCACCACGCCGGAGCCGCATACAGAAGTTTTGCAACAGTTGTTGCACCAGCGACAGTGTGGAGGGCCCGAGTGGGTAGACCATGGGCCTTTAACATTCTCAGGGCGTAGAGAGAACTCGAGCATGCACCCAGAACATCGCCAACATGCGAGGATGCTCGAAGATCATCGGTTATGGTAACCCCTAAGATGTTCAGGGTGGTCACACGCTGGACCCCTGGAGGCGGCGGAGGAGGGTCAACGCACCCGCGGCGGATGATCAGCATCTCCCTAGACTTTGACTGGTTGAGCCGAAGATTGTTAGCTCTGGCCCAGGACGACACATTCTCCATCTCCTCACCAACCGTTTGCCTCATGGAGGAACCAATGAGTAGATATGTATCGTCGGCGTACTTCCCCATTTTATTGGCGAGATGAATGGGATGGAGGTCTGAGGCGTTGACTATGTATGACGACGGGCCAATTCCTGACCCCTGGACCACGCTAGCGTTGATGGATCTGACCGCCGATAGTAGACTCTGAAATGTTGTTATATGCTTTCTGTCCTCTAAAAAATTGACCACCCAATTGTAGATGTGATCCGGAATGTCAAGGGTGGCAATCTTATTCGCGAGGGTAGAGTGCCTAACGGAGTCAAAGGCTTTTGATAGGTCCAGTGAGATGATGGCCACGTAGTCATTAGTCTGGAGCAGCTGTGTGACCTGGTGCAGCAGATAGACCAGCGCCGACGACGTTGAACCCGTCGGTCTAAATGCAAACTGGTCCTCCAGGAGCGTTTGCATCGGTTGTTCCTCGAAGGCAGGATAGAGGTATCTTCGCACCAGCTCCCGCTCGACCAACCTGGAGAGGATCGGCGTGACTGAAATTGGTCGATAGTCCGATGGTGATGACGGCGAAGACACCTTGGCCACGGGGTGAATGATGGCCATTTTCCATTGTTGCGGAACGAGAGAGATCGACGTCGATTGGTTGATTAGACCAGCAAGCACCTCCGAATACGCCGGCGCGGTCAGACGCAGATACCAGGCCGGAAGTCCGTCAGCACCCTGCGCCGTGTGCCGTAGGTTGTCCAGTATCTGAAAGATTCTGATGTCTGTGATGAATGGTTGGCCTTGATACGCGGTAGATTTGTAACGAGGAGCAACATAGTCTTTGTCTTCCGACACAGTCGCATAGTGATCGTTGAGTTGGTCAGCTGTCAAGTCACTTTCTTCATTCATTGGAGTGCTCCGCTTTGTGATCAGACCCACTCTTCGCCACAGCTCCTGTAGACCATCCCGAGGATCAATAGATCTCAGGTGGCGTCGGGTAATTCTCTCGATCAGGATTCCAACTCTTCGAGCAAGGGCAGACGCCTCCTCAACCTGCTCGCATAAGTCTGTTCTTTGAGCGCAAGAGAAATTTTGTCTATGGTCTCAGGAAATGTGGATCAGCTGTGGTCATGGTAACGACTCTGAGAGGGTATAATCTGTCCAACCGCTCCTTCGCATCCTTGTAGAACAGATCCCACGCCACCTGCGTCTCCTTGATGGTAAGAATGTGTGACAGGTCAAGGTCAGCCAGCTCTCGGAGCAAGGCAGCGTGTTGGTTAGGTGACCTCTTGCGGAAGGCAACCTGCCGTGCAGCCTTGTGTTGGCTGGTCACTGTTACAAGAGGAAGGGCAATTATAGCCTTGTGATCTGTTTTGATGGCAGATGATAGAATCTTTACTGTTGAGAAGCACGGTTCGGAGACGAAGAGCCTGTCGAGGGTATTATCGCCCCTTGTTGGTTGGTTGATCAGCGGGGTCAGGCCCTTTCGCTCCACTACGTCCCTTTCCTCAAGTCGGTTGAAGTCACCGCCCAGGATAATAATCGATTGCGGCTCCGTCTGTGCTAAGATCTCAACCGTCGTCTCCAGTCTTTGCAGTAGCTCTTCAACCGCATAAATTGGACTAGGCGGGTGGTACAATGCCCCAACGAACAGCACTCGGCCCATCGCTTCCACCCTGACCCAGAGCAGCTCCAACGATCGCATGTCTCCCGGCACCTCGTGCATCGTCGCTCGAAGCGTGTCAGCGACGAGGATCGCAACACCTCCCGCCCGACGACCCAGTCGATCTCTTCGAAACAGCTTGAAGCCATCGATCTGACACACATCAGAGATATGTTTCTTTTTCAGATGGGTCTCTGTTACGATGGCAAGTGCGAGGTTATATCCCACCATCTCGGCGTGGAGCTGATCCAGGGCGTGAGGTTTGGCGATTGAGCATGCGTTGGTGATATATAGGCCTGGAAAAGACGGTGAAGAGGTTGCAATTTTCTCCACTCTTCGACTCCCCAAACCCCGGACAGGCGCCAATTCTATCAGTATCCGGCTAGATGAATCCGTCACTCTCAGAGACCGCCCACGCCCAGACCGATTCGACCACAACACGCCGATCGTCCGCCGCTTGAATCGTCCACCTCTTCCATCACCTCATATCGTAGAATATTTAGAGACGATAATCCCTCCAAAATTGACCTCCTCCATTCATCCTCCGCCAGACCGACCGCTGCTCTACGCATGGCGTACAGCTCTCCTATGCCGTACCTGTAGGTCACAACTGGTTGTATACACTTCACTGAACCGTGACGAGCGTTAGAAGACACGTCTCAATTCCGATAGAAAATAACAAACTGAGCGATAAACAAACAACAAACCACGATAAAGTCCATCACAATCCAGAGTCTGACACTAAAGCCGACTACACCCGTAAACTGACGATAAATCATAAGAAAAAGAACACAAAATCTGGCGAATACTCAACGTAAACAATCTTACGCGTGGCAGCCCTTCACCGGCGCCCATCCTTCCTACAAGGAATTATAACAGTAGGACACAATGTTGGTTTGTAAAGTTTTGAAGACTCTTCTTCCTTTGTGAACTATCTCAAATAGGCCTACTTTCCCTATTCCAACGTACAGATCACTCAACTTTGGTACTTTGGTAGACTGTGGTTATAATTAAACTGACACAGTAGGCCCTACTGCGTGTTTTAAATATTTCTTCTTACTCTTTAAAACAAATGAAAATCAACTTTATCTTCAGCACTTCAATTCAATGTAGGCTACATCGTCAACATAAATCAACTAGCCTATATTTCTTAACATTTCACTCTCAATATACAATCTATTGTATTGAAACTACTGTAGGATCAAATCGACTGTCATCAGCAATTTATAACTTTCGCGCTATTAGCACATGTGGAGAACAATCTATATTCAGTCAAATGTTTAATGGCGTTCGCTAGCGGCTAGCCACCCGCTCAACTAAAACATGTTTTTCTTTTTACATATAGGCTATAGGCCTACAGGACTGGTGTATATATATTAAGAAGTAGAATCCTACAAGTTAAAACGTTCGTTTCGAGACAGTTTCCAACAAGATCCTCGAGACCGAGACAATGGGGTCCGAGACCGAGACATCAAAAAACCTATTATCTCGACTCTCGAGACAATCCAAGTCTGCAACGAACCAAGGCTGAGATATCGCTGTTTGATTTGTCCATTTATAGTACAGTAGTACGTACGCACAGACGGGTATAGGGGGGGGGGGGTGGGTAAGCCATATGCACCTAATAGCGTATGCTTGCGTATACGCGTAGAAGGGGGCTAAACCTCGATAATACTTTGTCTATCTTGGCCTTCCTTAAAATGAGTCACAGTTCAGCGATCAGGCAATTACTAGGATAAGTAGGGCTATGGGAAAGGGTACCGGCCCGCTATTCCGGGGGGCCGCTATTACGGGGGTCCACTATTCCGGGGGTTGTCCGCTATTCCGGGGTCCGCTATTCCGGACTAATGAAGACAAATATAAAATTATATGTATATAATTATGTACAATTGTACATTATATGTATATATATATATGCAAGTATATAATTATATATATACATATATATGTTTGTATATGTATATATGTTTATATATAACTGTATTTATATCAATATACATGTACATATGTTATATGTTTGGATATTAGTGTATATATATAGATATATATGTGTGAATATGTATATATACATACATATATATGTATATATGTATATATATATGTACATATATGTTTTGTTTATATATGTAATATATACATATGTATACGTAGCCTATCTATATGTATATATATGTATGTAATATGTATATACTATATATATAGATGTATGTGTATATGTACATGCATATATATATATATATATGTAAATACGTATATAAATTTACTTATGTAAATATATATATTTGTGTATATATATGTAGATATACATATATATATGTATGTATAGGTATGTGTATGTAAATAAATATTTATGCATGAATATGTGTTTAAATACCTACATACGGTATATGTATACCTGTATATATATACATGAATATACATATACTTACATGTAAGTATATATATATTTATGTATGTACATATGTATAACTACAAACATACATGTATATACATAATACATTATATATATATATATATATATATATATATATATATATATATATATATATATATATATATATATATATAATAATCTTCAGGACAAGAAGAAGTTGCTCTGTTCCATGTTATATATGTATATACATCTGGATATATATGAAATATATATATATATCTGCGTGAATATGTCTATATATGTATATACATATATGTAAATATATCTCTATATTTATATATGTATGTAGGTATATATGTATATAGATGTATTTGTATATGTACATGTATATGTATATACGTATACATATGTACTTATGTAAATACATATGTGTGTGTGCATGTGTACATACATGTTTGTGTACATATATATGTATTTGTGTCTATTATCTATAATGTATGTATAGTTATGTAAGTATTATATATATATATATATATATATATATATATATATATATATAGATGTATACATACATACATATATAAATATAGATACTTACATATATGTATATAAATATTCACACAGATATATATATATATATCATATATATCCATATGTATATACATATATAACATGTGTGCATGTATATAGATCTATATAAATATATACATTATACAAACATATGTATTCAAACGTGTATAATATATAAATCGATACATATACATGCATATACATATAATGTACAATTGTGCATATAGATTTGTCTTCATTAGTCCGGAATAGCGGACCCCCGGAATAGCGGACCCCCGGAATAGTGGACCCCCGTAATAGCGGCTCCCCGGAATAGCGGCCCCGAACCATGGGAAAGGGTCACAAGCCTGTTACTGCTATTAGCCTAACTGTCTTGGAGCTGTGCCTGAGTCCCGGCAGTTTAGCCGCCTGCCCTATTCAGTTAGGATATAGACCGTTCTATAAGATTGGGGGGGGGTGAGTGTCATGCGTAGGCTACGTACGCAGATGGGCGTGTGTGTGTGTGTGTGTGTGTGTGTTTGTGCTAAAAGTACACATGCGTATGAGGAGGGGTAGGGGTCAATTTTTCCTGGATTTTGCGTACGTACTAAATGAATGGCCCCTAGTATCTCGAGACTCTCGAGACAATCCAAGTCTGCAACGAACCAAGGCTGAGATATCGCTGTTTGATTTGTCCACTATAATTGAGTGTGTAGCTTACGATGTAGCCCACATGTAGAATTATAAGTAGGCCTAGGCTAAATAAATAGGCTAGTAGAGATTTGAGTGCCGTAATTCATAGGCAGTCGATTACTTGAAGCAACGATTCAGAAGCACTTGCCCGTTCTGAATAGGTGCCACACCATTTAAGGTTCCCGTTCTAGTCCGAGATTTTTAGATCTCCGAAATAAGCGACCTTCGGGAAGTGAACCGCGATCCGCACGCTCTCTTGCAGAGAGGAGCATGAGGCGCAGCGTACGCTCTTACCGACGTATAGGCCTATCACTGGGCTTGGTTAAGTTGATATGATTACATTCTGAAAAGAAAGCCCCTCGACGGTTTGACCGCCGGGCCCTTGTGGGTTGCACAACCTGCACAACCCATTGCAGTCTGACGTGCGACATGGCATGTTGGACCGATGTGAATTAGCGATGACGTAGGCTAATCGTAATAATATTGTAATCGTAAACTCGAGATTTCTAGAGCGCCCACAAAAGCGAAGTCGCGGGAACCACCTTATTCAAAGGCGCTTTATCAAAACAAAATTGATAGGCGGGGTCAAGATCCGGAGAGTCAGGCAGGCAGACAGTCAAACGGCTAAGGTGGATGATGTTTAGAGTTGAAATGGTTAGGGAGGTGAGGAGAATCAGGATATGATTTGTGGAAAAGCAGTGTTTTCAGTTTGGAGTGGAAGACCTGTGGAGAGGCGAGGTTTTGGTGAGTTCGGATATTTGTTGTAGCTCTGGCGGGAGTTTGTTCCAAAGAGAAGGTACAGCTGTGGCCATGGAGCGATTTGCAAATTTACGTGACGGAAGGGCGGAGAAGTACGTGTGAGGGTGGAGGATGAATGGGTTGAACGAAGAGGTTGGACGGAGATAGAAGGGCTGGGAGGATTGAAGTGTGTTGTAGGTGAGTGAAATGACTGTATTCTATTCGTTCAGGAATTTTGAGCCAATGGAGTGATTTAAGGACAGAGGTGAATGAGGTGATGTGATGGTGTTTGGGGGGTTTTGGTGACAGCACGGGCGAGAGCATTCTGAATAGCTTGGAGACGGTTAATTTGGCTGATGTCTAAATTCAGGAAAAGAGCATTGCAGTCAGGGGTGGACTGGGGAGTTCAAGCGGCCCGGGAAAAAAAAAAAAGCGGCCCTAACTTCATGACTTTTATTTTCTTTGTGCATTTTTCATGCATACCCGAGGGCCAGTGACCTCCAAAGTCATGGGTCACTTTACAAATTACATTATGCAATAACAAAAAACGATAAATCGCATATATAATTTATAATTATATATAAAATATTAAGAATGCGTCAACTCAAGTTATAAATCAATTTATTCGGACTCACTGTGATGGTATTATTGCTGTTTATAGTATTAGCAACTTCTTTAAGCCGGGTGCCATTTCGGCTACATGATCTATAATTGTGTCATTATTCAGTTCACTTAAAACATCGGTTTCTGTTGACATAAGCATAAAAGCTTCAAGGTGTGTAGATGACAATGAGCTTCGCAAGCGATTCTTAATGTATTTCAATTTAGAGAAAGATCTCTCACAAGCTACTTGGGTAGACGACAGAGTCAATAAAAGTTTATATGCACTAAAGAGATGCTTGTATGCTTGCCCATAGAAACTGTATTTATGTAGTACAGAAAAGCAGCAAACAGGACATTTTTTGCAAAATTTGCATTTTCGAAGTTCCTCACTTTTATCCACAACTTGGTCGTCCCAGTGTTCATGTGGCGAATCTTCACTTTCACTGACGCTGTCCTCTACTGAATCATCGAACATTTGGAGAAGGTTTTAAATAAATCGACTAGATTTCGGCATTTAGCTCCATCTTTACCAAGAATCTTTAGTTTCTTATCTCTTACTTTCTCCGCACCACCTTTACATTTACGTTTCGGATTTATATCACTCATAACCGTAACATATCTTATTTAATTAATATTACTTATTACTAACTAACAAATTTAAAAGAAATTTTATCAAAACAAACTCAGTGGAAGACGCCGGAAGTAGAATGGAAGATGTAAATTCTTATCTAACATGGCGGCCGCTGGCTGTACGGAGCACTGTAGGTAAGTAAGTATGCATTGCTCTTTTTCAGTTAATTTACAAACCGGTTAACCGAAACTAAAAACCGGTTAACCGATGCCGCAATTTTTTGTAAAAAACCTGTATCATCTGTACTAAATTGATTAAATTATTATATCACCGGTCCTGGCGGCCCACCGGGAATCTTCCCGGTGTCCCGGCGGCCCAGTCCACCCCTGATTGCAGTAATCTAATTTGGCGTGAACTTGTCTTGTCTTGTATGAGCACTATGAGCACCTTTTAAAGATTTCTACTCAGATGCGCTCCCGACTACAGTGAATCGGAGTTTCACGCCGAAGCGCATGAGCAATTGCGAGTGAAGGACTTGCCCAGGGTCCCTACGAGGCGGCATGAGGTGGATTCGAACCCGCAACCCTCCGGCTGCAAGGCACCGAACATACCCCTTACTCCACCGCGTCCCACACGTCCCGTGGGCCGACGTGAACTGTGGCGACTGAGATGCGGTTTTTAAGTCGAGTAGACCGACCTTCAGTGGTGGGGGGTGAACAGCCAAGTAAGGGAATGCCTGGTGAGGCTATGCCATCAGGGGAGAAGGCTCCGGCCAAAGAACCTCCTAGGGTGCTACGCGAGGTGGACAGGCTCACCAGGAACCCCGAAAAGCTGGCTAACGCAGGCGGCAGGTGTTTGAAGGACATCTTAGAGCGAAGGAGGTCATGACCCATCGAATGGGTTAAGACCCACCGGTCTCCTTACCCTGCCAGGAGAGGACTGGTCACCGTCTGGCAAAATGACCAAGAAACCCTTATGATGATGATAATAGAGAACACTGGAGAGGCTTCATAAGGGCCTCATCGTCGGGAAACTGATGGAAGAGAAATAAGAAGATAGGGCGGATTCTACGAAGGTCACGAATGTGCATGAAGCAATAGCAGGAAAGATGGGTGATGTGATCGGAAAAGCTAAGATTCTGGTCAAGAGTCACACCTAGGTTGCGGACAGGAGAATTTGCAATGAATGTGTGAGTGGATACAGAGTCAAGGTTGAGGGTAATAGAGGGTTCTTGTATTTTCTTGAGTTGCTCCCAGAGGCCTATAAGAATTAATTCAGTTTTAGAGGGGTTGAGGCACAACAGGTTTGAGGTCGTCCAGGAGATTTGTTTAACCACATCATCCACATGGAGAAGATGATCAATGGAGTCGAAGAAGCTGTTTGGAGAGAGATTAATAATTGGGTGTCGTTTGATGGCTATTGATGTTGGCCGACGTGAATTAGCGACGTCGTATTGACGTTGGGCCCATGTACAAAAAACACACGGGATCTAGATTAACCATTGAGCGGCCGGACGTCGGTCAGATGTCGAATACTCATAGGTACCTATGACCGATGTCGGTCCGACGTGGGTGCGTATATCGAAGGCGACTTGAGGACACATGGGCAGTGATGGGCAAAAGTTAACTAAAAAGTTGCAAACTTTTGCTTTAACTAGCAAAAATTAGTTAGGGCAAAAGTTTAACTAAAATAAAATAGTTTAGTTAAAACCAAAGTTTAACTAATATTTTTTAGTTATTAACTAAAAAGTTTAACTAATATTTTTTAGTTATCAGCTAGAAAGTTTAAGCAATAAAATTAGTATTACAAACTATCTTCCGCAATGATTGTCATTGTTATTACTCAAGTCAAGTGAACTGCATTGCACTGCACAATTAGCAACTTTCATCATGATTTTCTTATAGAGCTGTACTAGAACTATTAGTCTTGTACACAGTGCATAGTTTGAACGTGATATTGTCATTGACGCTCTGGATTATTACAGTTCACTTAACCTCTGTTATTTCGAAAATATTTGTGAAGAAAGTTTCTTAGTCTGTAAAAAGTTGGAAAAAGTTGAACTAAATATATTTAGTTTAGTTAATTTATTTACAAAATCAGTTGCCAACTTTTAGTTAAACTTTTTTTATTTTAGTTGAAAAATAGTTAAACTAAAAAAAATTAGTTATTGCCCATCACTGGACATAGGTATAAATTAGTTAAGAAACTGACAGGAACAGCAGGGCAGAAATTCTTCAGTGCAAGAGTTGTGAACTTGCAGAATGGTTTGGGTGATATAGTGGCCTACCGTCTCAGTGGACACTATCACAGCTTTTAAGAGGCAGCTAGAAAAGATCTATAGCATTACAGCTTAACTTGCAGTAGTTCTAACACAGACTACACTGAACCAATGGACAATTTAACCACGAGAGTGTGTACTGTAAACCAATGCAGCTTGTCATTAAAGTGTTAAAGCCATGATGTTACGTTATGTTATGCAATGTTTGGTGTAAACCCAGGAAATCAAAGCAGTCTTTCAGAAAGTATGTAGAAATGCTGTGAAGTACAGAGTGATGCCAGGAGACAATCTCATCCCCATCCCCGCCCCACAACAAGTAAGTCTGCCCCATCCCCAAATGGTTCATCCCCATCCTCGCAGGTTTTCTCCCCATTCCCACAGGACGACATTACATACCCTGCAAAAAGTTTTCACAAATTAAAATTAAAAAAAAGCAATTTTTAGCTTACAAAGCTATTTGTATTGCTGAATAATAAAACATATGCAAAAAATGGATCATCTTATCGACAGTTTACATAAACTATTTCTGACTTGTGACTAGTACGCTTCAGGAAATAAAAAATTATCCTTTTCAGTTCTCAAGTTCTTAACATCACTCTAGACTGATTTGAGATTGTACTTGTAGCTCTAAGAATGACACGTTTCTACTACGTTAAAAATTAATTAATCAACACAGACAAGTAGACAAAACTTTTAGTTGAACTATTTTACTTTTTAAACAAATTCGGTAACTTATATTAATTCTGAGCCATAGCTGTTTCTGCCCCGTGCAGTTTGGCAAAACTGATGCTTCTATCGTGTGTAGTGGCGACCTACTGTCAACCTGATAGGGATGCATTGGAACAGTTCAACAGACTAGAAAAATAATTATTAAAGTACAAGGATATCATACCTAAAAAATAGCATTAGTGTTGCGGGCCGGATGTCTGTCTTTTTCTGCGTGCCTGGCATGTGCATCTGGAATGACAGATACATGTCAAGCCAGATCCACATGCCAAAGTCTCATTGGTATGTGATGCTGCTAGAGCACGGTCTGGAAGTCACGAGCAATAGAATAAGTAAAACATAATAGCAAAACGGGGAAGTAAAACATGGTAGCAAAACGGGAAAGTAAAACGAGGCTGTACCTTTTGACATACGGTTCCCAACGTATGTCTAAAGGTTTTACAGCTAGACTGCGGTCTGAAGACCGTGATAAGGCTAGTGGCATATTTCTCTTGTGTACGAGATAAATTAAATTGCGCCTAAACCGCTATCCCTTCGACCCTGGAATTTGGCTTGCACAATGATTTGATATAATACCAACCCTTGACTGATGCCTTAAAATGTATCAACCAGTTTTTCTATGCCTATTATTTAAACATTTTTCAATGTTCTTCTGTACAACAGAACTGCTGGTCTTTAAATGCAAAGAAATGATGGTGGGCACGGGGCAGGCTTAATTAGCAAAGCGTCGGAAGGGTGAGCTCAAAGAATGCTTCTGTTACACGCATGGGGCCAGCTTAATTAGCTTCCTCTATATTCAGGAGAGGCCTAATTATCACTTAATCCAGAAAGTCCATATTATAAATTATGAATGGCACATACGACAGAAGTGTAAACTTTGTAAAAGCGTACAAAGTGTAAAATTGCAAAAGTGAAGAGCAAACAACAATAGTTGCTATAGTTTGAAAAACTAGCAGCCATGTCCGCTGATCAGCTAGAACTCAAGAATCCATTTACAACAGACAATTGAACACTCTGGGAGTCTGGGTTCTATTGGTGTGAAAACAGCATTTTAAAGGGGTCCTTAGTGTAGTGGCAACATCAGTGGCGTGAAGAGCAGCAAGTAGCCGGATCGCTTCCCGGACCCTCTCAAAGGTCCACTCAGCCTATCATTCGCGAGATGGCGCGTTCGTAAAAATGAGATGTAGGACGTGATGGGCGCCTTGCATGGCTGCCGTATACAGTTAAATTCGGTGACCCGTCCTTAGCGCACCATCGACAGCGCGCCATCAACACCGCGCACCGCCAATCCCACGCAAGACAAATGCGCGCCGACAATAGCACACATACATTGAGACGTAGAGACATACAAAACTAAAAGAACTATTTGTTTAATTAATAAGAAAATTGCACGCAAAACAGAAAACATGTATATTTATCGTTTTAGCCCTCAAAATTATTCTGCCATTGTAGCATTATTATTTTTCATTAATCCAACTTCCTATTATCAATCTATTTATGCAAGAATTATTTTCATCAATCCAACTTCAATTTAAACAAGAATTATTTTCGCCAATCCGACTTCTATTTAAGTTACAATTCATTTCATCAATCCAACTTCTATTTAAGCAAGAATTTTTTCATCAGTCCAACTTCTATTTAAGCTAGAATTATTTTCATCTATCCAACTTCTCTTTAAGCAAGCCTTATTTTCATCACTCCCACTTCTATTCCACCGAATAGCCTATAATATTCGATGCTAAAACCTGGTTTTAAAAATGGGCGAAAATTTAAAAAGCTAAAACTATAAATTACCTTGATGCATGTATGTGCTCACTTGAAAAGGGCAACTTAATACATTTGACAAACGGTATATTAAGTTGCCGTCTTTACAAGTGAGCACACACATTAATAGCTTATTAAATTAATAATTAATACACAAATTTAATAAATCGGAGTGGGAAATGGTTAGTTCATCATTCAAAGGGATAATAATAATACAGTCCTATAGTCTTTGCTGCGCGCTTTCGACTTTGCAAGTAATGGCAAATTCACAGGCAACTGCTGAATTGAAGAGTATTCTACATTGTTTGGCTAGAGCCATAACTAATACATCCAAATATGAACATATAACCCCTCTGCTTAAATCTCTGCATTGGCTTCCTGTTCATGAAAGAATTCGTTTCAAACTGGGGCTCATAGTTTATAAAACTTTGAACTCTAGTCAACCACAATATTTAAAATCTGTTCTTATTCCTTCGACTTATCATTATTCAATGAGGTCATTGGATTGTCTTTGTCTGGTCATACCTAAATCAAGAACTGTTCTCGGTGAACGAGCTTTTTCGGTTGCTGGGCCTGCCTTTTGGAACTCTCTTCCTGTATCTGTGCGCTGTGCTCAGTCGCTTGTGTCGTTTCGTTCTCGGCTGAAAACTGACCTCTTTCAAATTGCTTATCCACCTTAGGCTGCCTCTCTGTCTCTTACGGACTGATCTTCTGGATGTTGACCTGATTACGGATTGTTTTGATGCGCCATCGGTTGATGCCTTGTGCATTAGACACCGGCGCAATAGAAGTTGCTAATTACATTACATTACATTACATTGTTGACCCTCTCGCCTGTTGCAGCTTCTAGCTCAGTATCTGGGAAGCAACAAGCGACGTGTTTTGACCCCTGGTGTCACAAATGTCTAGCTACATTACATTACAATGGTGATGCAAACAAAAAGGCATGATTTGTACAAAAAATCAGAGAAATTCAATACATGTATCATATTCTCATCTTATCTTATCATGTGGTACCAAAGCCTAATTGCAGCAAGATGATTCAAATAAGCTTCTAAAGCTAGAAGATGGATCCAGACAAAACACCATGACTGTTCTGTCATAATACATTGTACTGTACTGAAATTGTTAATGACACAGGTAAGCAATGAATTTCAGAATCTTTTCTATGCAGAGTTCCTCTTTGAGATGACTTTGATTACACAGTCATCTATATACGACTGTATTCTTGTTGCAGTGAGACTTCCACTTTTGTTCTGACAAATCTGAAAAAGTGAAAATGCAAGAAGAATGAAATATTAAATAATTTTAAGCATGCCAAACCATGCTAGCCTTCAAGCTGTACGCTGGGCTCCAGAATTTTGAAATTAGGGTACTCTCCACAGAGATAACAATCTTTAATCCTAACAATCAGATTTCTTGAAGGATCACCAAAATGTCATAATGACAAAATGTCACCTGACAAAATGTGTCAGACAAAACGGCACAGACAAAATGTCATGGACAGAATGTCATGGACACAATGGCAAAATGACATGAATGTAGCCAATGGACATCAAAGAAGAATCCACAAAGGGTATTATGGAAAATAATCTAAGTAAAATAAAAAAAAGTGAAGTTTGTGCAGTAGACCAGGATTAAAATGTAACTGCATTTCAAAGGAGGTAACCGGCTGCATTACAAAGGAGCTAACTGGCTTAAAAGAACAAGCTATTTCATACCTAGAGTACTTTATGGTGTATTAGGCTAAACAATCATTTTCGTTAGCAATAGGTCTCAGTCATTAATACATTCATAAACCTCTTAGCTATTTGACTATTATTTTTGTCTAATCGATATCTAAACTGTTGATTTTGTAATCTGTTGCGTTTGTGTCAACGAGTTTGTGAAATAAAGGAATAGTAGTAGTAGTAGTAGTAGTAGTAGCTGCACAGGACATGAAGTTTATAGAGTACACAGCACTACAAAGGATCAGTGGACATCAAAGACAAAGCAAATGCAGAACTGAGGATAGCGAGTAAGCAAATAAGTAAACGACCATGTCTGACGACTGCAGTTTTTACCCCTATATAAGTAGGGGTAAAAACCATAAAAATCTCATTCTTCGATTACGACAGATATCGTTCAACATGTTAGAATTCGTGACGTCGCAGAAAGAAACGCGAAAGCTGGTAGTATCCGGATTTTTCTTCACAAAGAATTCTGGTGGAGGAGGAAGTTACGAAGTTAAGGTTTAGCAACACGATATAGAGATGAACCTGATTTTGCCATGAACACAAAACGTCTACTTGCACTTGCTTTCATGCCCCCCGGTCGATGTCATCAGCACATTTGAAAACCTAATTGAACTACCAGCATATTGTGACCTCGAATGCATTATCAACAACTTCATTGGGCGATAGCGAGGGATTGGCAAGCACAACCAAGGTTTTGCATCACACTTTGGAACCAATACATGCATGTACTTGAACATTTTCCTCGAAGCAACAACGCCGTGGAAGGTTGGCACAATGCCTTCAACAACGTTGTTGGCTTTGCCCATCTAACAACAACCTAACTTGTGCAACTAAGCTGCAGCAAGAACAGCACAGTATGGAACTCCTGCGTCACCAACTGGAACTTGGAGTTCAACCAGGAAAGAAGACGAAGACTTACGTGAGAATCAGTGAAGCATTGTTACAGACTACAGTAACAGAGATCCCGTTGCCTATTTGGGGGACATTGCAAGGGTTCTAAATATAAATAAAGGTTAAAATATGAGGCCTGAGATGTTACCCATCATGGATGATGATGACGTCAAACCAGCCTCCCAGCACACAAATAAGTTCAGAACATATTCAGTGAAGCCAAATTGAAAAAGCAGAGCAGTGAAGTGAGCAGACTCTGGAAGTTCTCAAGGTGTATACTCAGGCGCCTGGTTATGATTAGCTGACAGCTAATCATAACTGAAGGTGGCAACGACTTCCTTGAGTGAGGAAAACTTGGGAGTAGAAAGTCAACACGAGAGAAGCCTGCTCAACAGAGGGTGAGGACAGTGACAGGCCCACAAGTCATAGCACAGGAGAGGCATAAGGCTTCGAATGTAGATACTGCAAGAGGAAGCAAGATCTTGTTGACTCAAAGATGCTCTCGGTGGTAGACAACAAAGCCGCCATGGTTTTGAGCACGAGAGAGTCATACAAGGGTCAACCAGGCACGAAGCATCAAAGAATAGATAGCCCAGATGAGCGGCGCGTAGAACCGAAACATCAGAGGAAGAGGAGTGCCAGGACTCCGTTATGACGAATATGTCCAGATTAGACTGCAACCGCTTCTGAATTCAGCAGCTAGAATAAAATCAAGAATAAAATTATTAATTTAAACCCTAATTTTGGCACCCCGTTCCTTTGGCATTCAGGGACACATTAAAATTTTAGTTTGTAATTGAAGAAAGTGTGATCATGTTATGCCGCTGCTTTGTGATGTGCTCAACTGGCTCCCAGTGCAGTATCGTATAGACTACAAGTAATGGTCTATATGACTTGTTCACCCTGCTGGTGCACCAGTCCCTCCACGGTATGGAACTGGAGCACCTCAGAGCACATACTGCATCGGTGTGTTGTCATCTAGGTTTGGGACCCTCTGTACAACCTGAGGCGATCTGAAGGTACAAAAATCAAAAACCATGCTTCAGGACCATGCATGCTTTGTTGCCATAAACATAGCTGGGTGGGGCAGAGGGGACATGTGTCCCTGAACGCCAAAGGAACAGGGTGCCAAAATGAGGGTTTAAATTAATAATTTTATTCTTGATTTTGATGCAATTTGAACCAATTTATTCCAAATAAATTTATAGGATTTAATTTTGCTGCCCAAAAATATCCAATTACTTACAAATCAGTTTTCAGGCATGCTTTTGGCATCCCATTGAGCACTAAGGGGCACCGTATACTCATTACACATGACAAACCCAAAATACAAGATAGTTAGGCTAGTCAGAATCAGAAAAGTCGTTTTCCTATAAAATCATGGACAGAGAAGGGGCGCCAACTTCATAGTTCGTCCCCGGGCCCAAAATATCCTATCTACGCCTCTGTCTGTTGCAGGACCTAGGTGTTGGAACAATCTCGCACCTTCAATATGTTCAGCAACATCCTTGGAGTCATTTAAGTCCAGACTCAAAGACAATCTGATGTGTACGGTCGAGTCTGAGCCATACGAACCGTGTACGCTGCCTGTCGCCGGTGTTTTCATCTCGGCGGAGGGCAATGGACTTGGGCCACTGGAATGACCTTGATTGTTGGCTCTTCAATCTACTGACATACATGCAATGAATGCCTTTTCTATGTATGCCTTATGCCTCAACAAACAGCTGAACTTGTGTCATCTTCCACCAGTGAGGGACTGCTTGTCGGCAGCGTCATCATGTGTGTGAATGTTGTCACCTGTCGTCGCTCTACTCTGTCGATGCAACTTGGTCCAGAGACTCTGCCATCATCTTCAGCTGTCAACTGGAATCCGATGGTTGGTTCCTTGTGTGTGTGCGTGGGACCACCACTGGTGATTCTTTCACCTAACTGTGCTAACTGTTAATATATTCGTTCATAACATTTAACATCATATAGGCTAGTGCAGAGAGCACCTCTGAGTAGATATTTTGAAGGGGCACTACATAAATGTTCAATTACAATTACAATATTATTTCAACTTATTGTATCTTGATAGATTGTGTTAAAGCGCCCTTCTTACAGTACTGTAGAAATTGTCGTATTAATTCATCATCATTATCAAGTTGAATGAAAGAGTTCTCAGTTCGCAATCTCCATAAACTTATTTCCTAGGGACTGAGTATTCAGTGTCCCAAGCCTAAGCCCATCACAGCCATCTGGTCCAAAGGCAGGCCAGAGGCAGGTAATGGAGTAGAACTCACTGATGAAGGCTACGTCTGATGGTAGGGAGGCAATAATCCTGGCCTCAGGGAAACCAGATCCCGAAGTCATGCGGAAGAGAGTCGAATGGTAAGAGCCAGCAGATTTTGTAGGCACCTATCTCAGCAGAAGTGTACACTCAAGCCGATCAAGTGGTTGAAGCAGCGGTCAAAAGAAGCAACATCACTAGGGCTGTCAAAATGTTAGTAAAATGCAGCCCAGGTGCCCGAGCCAAATCTGAACGGGCGCCCGTAAGCCCATCAGGTTGTCAGCAAAACAGCCTCCTAACTTGGTATTGATTCTTAGAGACTAGTTAAATGTCGTAATATGTGTGCTACATTGATTGACAGCTGTCACCGGCCAGTGCCGCATGCAGGATAGCTTGCGTGGGGACACACATTTAAAGACGGGCGCAACATTGTATTGTATTGTATTTAAAGATTTATAAAGCGCCTCTCACAGTGCACACCAATCAGAGGCGCTCCCAGTGTGAAAGTCCTCGAGAATAAAGACAAGTTTTGAGGTAGCGAAAAGATGTAGCAGGACCACCAGATAGTATGGTAGTGCGAACAAAGGGAGCAGTTGATTCCATAGTGAAGGGCCAATGCAGGCAAAGGCATGGGACTGGGCTATGGCCGTTCTCACACGAGGAACAAAAAGGTCAAGACGATCCGAAGAGCGTAGTGGGCGAAGGGAAGCAGCCGAGTTAGGCCAACGTATTGAGTCACAGAGGTATTTCAGGATAAGACCTAGGTAAGATCGGCAAATGAGGACAAGTACCTTTAACTGGATGCGTGCAGTAAGAGGAAGCCAATGTAGTTGTTCAAACATGAATGTAGAGATATGGGAGAATCGCGGCAGACGGGCAATAAGTCTGGCAGCTGCATTAAGAACCGATTGCAGAGGGGAGAGGTGCACTTTAGGGAGGCCAACAAAGAGAAAATTACAATAGTCAATGCGAGAGCAAATAAAGGCATGAACTAATGAGGTAAAAACCAAAGAAGAAACAGATCATCGGATTGCCTTTAGGTGCAGGTGAAATTAGTAATGTGGTCAGAGAAGGAGAGAGAGAGCTATCAATTGTGACACCGAGGTTACTAACAGAGGTTGAAAAGGCATAGGAAGGAAAACTTTCGACCAAAAGAGAATAGCCAATCTCAGCAAGTTGCTGGCGGGTGCCAAAACCAGATCAATTTGGTCTTAGATGGGTTTAAGGAGAGCCGGTTTGAAGACATTCATGCTTGAGAAAGAGCATCAATGAAAGCAATGAGGGAGAGCTGAGCAGTTGGGGAACCATGGACATATGCAGCCCTCATGAATGGGTCTGGCCTGAAGGGTGCCGGCATAAACAGCCAACCCCAAACAGCCACCCCTCCCCTGTCGGCGGATTTAGCCTTAGACCTCCCACCCAGAGTCTATAGGCGTGGAAGGGCGGCTTGCCTGTCCAGCCGCCTATCTTGGATTATGCTGGCATCCCTCAGACGGTCAGACCACACGTGAGCCGTGGGAACTGTTCTAAATAATTTCTGCAAACATCAACAGCCTTTGTAAGATGTTGTTAAACTTGGGATCCACAACAGACGTGCATGGTGGACTGTTACAATGTTACAACGTGGCGCTCCTCTTGAAATGCCATTGCCACACGCAAGCAATCTTGGATCCTAGACTGCCCCACCACACGCGGCTTGGCTGTACAGGCAACAACCATCTGCCTCTGCCAGCTATTAAGCATTTAGACCATAATTAATTAATTGGAATTATGTTTAAAGCATTATGCCTCTTTGGACCGGGTTTTGAAAATTGATTTATCGGCCCGGGTGCAATTGTTTACGGGTGCCTGGACATCTGGGTCCCCGTTGACAGCCCTAAACATCACTGACTAAATTCAATACAAGTTGAGAAAATTATGTTGGTTAATGCAAGAACAAATGAGATGCAGTTATCCACAAGTCAGTAAGCACAGGTAAATTCCTAGCAGAAAACACAAGAAACCCCTGAAGTTGACAAAAATCACAAGAAAACTCAGCAACAAACAAGTCGGCAGCCACATGCCGAAGCGCATATTGCACGCATATTGCATATAATCACAGTGAATAAAAACATAAAAAGGGAAAATTAAGCAACACCATGAAACAACTTAAGCAATATATAGAATTAATCATCCTTTGGCTTAGTTTGTAATATAATAACAAATATTAAACAATCTTATAACAAAATTAAACAATCGTTTGAACCAAACAGACCAACCTTTGGTACAGTGTGTCTCATGATGTCTTTGTATTCCTGTTTAGTTATTTGGTCTTTGATAAAGTATGGCCTCAAGGCTTGCTTGACTTGTGTCTCTGCAATGGCCAACCGCTTAGCCTAAAGTAAAATTCACAACTTGCATCAGATTTCGTCTTTACAATAATTGGCAACAACAGAAATCATTCTACATGCATTAATTAAAACTTACAAGCAACAAATACTAGTTACTGTTTCAGCTACAGATACAATAAAAAGAACCAATAGTAAAAACAAAGTTTTTTACTATATCCATCTAGTATCCTATAATCCGTCATATTAAGCAGTTACCTCTACAAATATATAGTCCGCGTTCATTTTACAACATAGCGTCCGTTTAATCAAGCACCGCACCCGTTTCTGTTGCAGCCAATGGCAACGCTGGCCAATCACAACGCTGCGTGTCGGAAAAGGGGATTCCCGATTCGAAAAGTTGAGTCCCCGATTCTATAAGCTAGCCTTTTTGGGGAGCTGAAATTTTGATAGAATGAAGTGTGTGCGAGGGCGAGTCTGTCTGCCAAGTTTCACGACGATTGAATGATTGTAAGTGATCGAACTAGTCGTCGCAAGATTTGACTTTTTAGCCTGTGGCTCAAGCAAGCAATCAAGCAAGATTGCAAGATTGCAAGCAAGCAAGATTCCCGCAAGTTAAACTAGATGGATAAAAAGATAAGCAATTCTCCAATGAAAAAATGAAAACACTAATGAATGCCCTATAGCTGTACCAAGTATTTAGTCACCTGCTCTGTCAGAATTGTTGCTAACTAGGGCTGTCAAAATTTTAGCAAAATGCAACCCGAGATCAGAGCCTACCTCCTTGACAATAGTCAATGCGTTTTCTAAATATGGTTATTCATTGTTATACCACAATTAGTTAAGTGACCTAGTTAAGTGTTGTTAGTTAAGCCAGTTATTCTCATTTTTTCTGACAATGCTATTTGAGTAGACTATACTCAACTGTCATCCCTCTGCTAACATGGTAAACGGGTATCCCTAACTTAGCGGGACTTCAGTCCCTTCTGGGAACCCGATTGTTTCCCTTAAATGTTAATAAGATAATCATGTGATCTGTCTGTTTTAATTTCCATACTTATGATCGTTGATTATGATTATTCTGGATCACTACTTGTAAACTATTCTATGGAAACAATAAAAGGATTGATTGATTGATTGATATATCCAAAAATATATACATATATGTATATATATAAGTATATACATATTTACATATGTATATATATATTTACATATGTATATATATGTATATATATAAATTATATGTATATATGCATATGTATATATATACATATATATGTGTAAGTATATATATGTGTATATATATATATAAGTATATACATATTTACATATGTATATATATATGTAAGTATATATATGTATATATATATGCATATGTATATATATACATATGTATATATACATATATATATGTGTAGGTATATATATATATATATGTATATATAAGTATATACATATTTACATATGTATATATATACATATGTAAATATGTATATACATATATATATATACATACTTACATATATATGTATATTTATATACATATGTATATATATATACACATATATATATGTAGGTATATATATATAAGGTATATATATATATATGTATATATATAAGTATATACATATTTACATATGTATATATATATACATATGTAAATATGTACATACATATATACATACTTACATATATATATGTATATATATACATATGTAAAGATGTATATATATATACATATATATACATGTATATATGCATATGTAAATATGTATATACTTATATATATAATACAATTATACATATATATATACTTACACATGTATACATATATATATATGTATATATATACATATGTAAGTATATTGCAACAAGAAAGTATTTGGCGTCCGGGGTGCATGAACCCCATGAAGTATGTGGCGGTTTAAGGGTTAACACAGTCTCAGTTGCTCACTCAGAGGATTTAGGTGAACATTAGCGAATTACTTTGCACAGAGTAAAAGCGTATTCACAGTTAAATCACAGGATTTGTCCGGCAGTACCAAGGAAATAATAAAATTCTATTTCAGGTGCCTGGGTGGAAGCTCTGCCGTTCTGGAATGAACTCCCTCAAACATTAATGCAACTATCCTATTGAGTTCGTGTAAGCAAGTTTCTACTGAGCTTTTGTAAATGCCCCGTTTATACACAACACCAACTGGTCCATTAAAGTTACAAAACATTTCACTCGTGATTAGGCAAAAAAAAAATAATGGTGTGTTTCCGGTAACAGAGTTAAAAAAAACTGGGTAGGTAGGTAGGAAAATAATTTTATTTTGTTAAAATAATTTTATGCAGTGATTTCCGAAAATTAAGCCACTGCCCATTTATGCACAGCGGTACATGCTGTACCAAAGTATGTATTTTCTATGCGAGTATTAAAAATGCCTATTTGCAGAATGTACCTACAAAATGCTGTAGAAAACAATCTCATTTATTTCATTTTTGTTGGCATCGTTTTTCTTGCAAGGTGAAATGGAAGGGGCAGGGGTTGCTAACTGTTGCTAAGGAAGGCGGTTGAAAAAGGGGCCAAGTCTGACTTTGAAAGTGGTTGCTAATGAGGCTGACACAGAGGCTGCTTGCTTCAAAGCTTGGTTGTTAAGAAGGCTGGTTGCTATGAAAGTAGAATGCTATGGAGGTTGTTAAGTAGGCTGATTGCTAAGGAGGCTTTACTTTTATAATGGCACGTACGATAAAAGGTATTTCTGATACAATGAATATGGCAGTCAGATTTGTGAAATAACCCTGTCAAAGTACCGTGAGAAAATCCACCACTTTTGGGTCTATTACCTCCCTCTCCCAAACTCCACACTTTAGCCCTTTTATTGCTGTAATTTACGGCACCATTATTTCCATTGAAAGACCGCTAGTTTCCGAACGTCTCTGCTTTAGTGAATGTACCTATAATGTCGCGATTCTGCATCTCCGGCATGCAAAGGCTTAATGTATGTAAAGTAAAAAAAATTTGTAAAAAAAATTTTCCGTAAATTGTTTTTTTTAAATTTTCCGTAAAAAAAATTTTTTTTTACAAAATATTCCGAGTCGCGGCAAAAACGTGACTCGGTCGCGTTACCGGAAACACACCATTATTTTGTTTTGGCCTTATCATGCAGATGCAGCTGTCAAAGCTGAAGCCTTCACTACAGTAATGCACAACCCAAATAAGGAAATAACAGTTCAACTGGATAGTTCCATTCAAAGACAAATTGATAGCAATCGCCACAATCTAGTTGCTATCATAGAAAGCATTTTCTTTCCAAAATGAGGTATTACATTGTGTGGTCATCATGACAGCTGCAGAATATCATGTCCAGCAACACGTAGAGACATCAATGTAGACAAAGGAAATTTCAGGGCACTTCCTTTGTTTAAGACTGCAAGCGGCAATCAAACTCTTGCACATCATTTAGAATCTGCCCCTGGAAATGCACTCTACGTTTGACCGATCACAGTCTAAAATTATCAGCATTATTGGTGATATTCTATGCCAGATTGTTGAAGAAATTAATTACACTAGTTACTTCTTGGTGCTAGCAGACAAAACATGAGCAGCTGACTGATGTCTTCTCTGGTGAAATCTGGGAACAGTTCATATGATTCACATGAGCCAATTACATGAGCCAATGATTCACATGAGCCAAAAAAACAGGCACCAGTGTGACATATCAAATACTTGACAACCTGTGTGATTATGGCATTAACAGTAACATATTGGTAGGCCAATGATATGATGATGTTAATTTGATGTCACGAATCTCATGCGGAGTTCAGGCCACAGTCCATCATTTGCAAAACTCATCCTGCCATGTGTTATGTGTTATGTGCACTGTGCTGCACATGCACTAAGCCTAACTATCTGAAGTTCAAGCAATTCTAAATGCCTTTTGAGTAATGTGTGACATTGTTAATTTCTGTAGGCTTTCCACAAAACATACATCTTGCTTTGAGGAGATGGCGACCGGGACAGATGACAGACTGCTTCGGGCAGTGGTCCAGAACGAGTTCCACATCCTACGCAGCCTGTTCCCAAGGTGGCCAAGAGATGCTACAATCTAAGACCAAGACAGCACCCGTTTAAGCTGCCAGTCAAAGACAATAAAAACTTCGTGTTAGTGTTCAATGACAATGTCCACCTTCCTTTGAACATTATGGTCAACTGCATAATAAGTAAACACCTAATTATTTCTCTAAACTCTAGGACATTGTACCTGATTGTCGTGTGCCAATCAAAGTTGTCTTTCTCAATAAATGAATATAATTATATCTGTGTTAGAACAGAAAGTCACTCAGGATCACTCAAAGGATGACACGAGAACACAACTCAAAAGACTTTGCAACACAGGATGATTCGAGAGACATGACCCTTGACCCGTTTGCCCCGAGTACACTTCCCGATGGCAAGCAAGTCTACAGTATTTTCCCCAAGATAACTCACGGATCATAGTCCTAACCTTACCCCTACAGTTTAGCCCGAATTAACTCGCTTTATTATTACGCTATTATTTAGATCATCTCTGGTGTTCTATGTTTACCATTCTATTTTTCGTATTGATTTGACTAGTAGCAATTAATGTTTGCAGTCACTGAAAACCCTGAAAAATCACATTCTTCTAAGAAACGAAACTTTTGCATGCGTTACGTCAGTGTCGTTCTAGAACAATTTTAGTTGAAGATTCGTTTCATGAATCAGATTTATCAGAACTAGATGATTCAGATGCTTTATTGGACAGCTTTTAGACCCAGATGAAGATGCTCAAGACAGCGCCCAAGTCAGACTCGGAACCTGACGGTGAAAATTTGGCACCTCACACTCAGGTAGTCAACTCGTCCAACAACTCCATGTTAGGATAACTTTACGGGCAGTCGTAGTAGAAAAATTGATGTTAGTGACACAGGTGATCCACTTGATCTCCATAAATTAACTTGAGATTTACGTTCTTATTAACATACTAATATGCATGTATCGAAACAGCACTACAACAATATATTACAACTGTGCCTTGATTCCTTAAGCTGATCAATTCTGTTCAGGTTTCCTTTTTTATATAAAACTTGTTAATACACTACTAAAACTGGAAATTGTACTAGGGTAACAAATATCCATTTTTAGAGTATTTAAATGAATATTAAAGCTTTATTTGTTTGTTTACCTACTGACTTATACATGGGTTAAAACATTGTCACACTTTTAAAGCCTAAAAAATAGGAGGCAACTTAAAAGGCAATTTGTACTTGAATACCATAAGGTTATTAATTCCCTTACCTTTAGCTGCTTCATTTCTCTTTTGTTAATGGCATCTTCGTTTTGTCTGCCAGTGATATTGTCGTGAAGTTTTTCAGTAACTTTTTTACAAGGCTGGGTAATGTCTCCATCTGAACCTTCTTCAAATGAAATTCTACAACCACTTTCTTTGCTGTTTAACAAAGAAGATGCTCCCAAAGAAGCTACTTCAGTTGATAGCATTTCTTCTATAGGCCTATGTACAGATGCTATTTCATCTATGCATTCCATCTTTACTTGTACAACTTCTGTGTCTTCTTTGCCATGAGACTCAGAACATTGATATGCTTTTATATTTGTAGAGCCTGAAGTGCAAATGCTGTTGGACTGAGATTCATTTTCAAATATGGATTTCACGTTTCTTGTGTGCTCGATAAGATTGCTTGTTTCACAGTGCCAAGATACCTCGTGGTCTTTTGAAAACCCAATTCTGTCATCACGAGATGATGATAGATGGTGCAAGAAACCTGAGTCTATGTTAGAATGAGCAGAGCCTAATACCAATGTATCTCCTGTACTGTAATGATTCACAACTTTTGGCAAGGAGCTACTTTTATTTAGCCTCATTTCAACTTGAAACCTGCTTGATTCACTTCTGTCTTGAGGAAAATTTCCAGAGTTGATTGCTGAGCAAGTTGCTGAATTTTCTTGCATTTGCACTGATGATGTTGATAATGTCTTTGCAGAACTGTTTAATGATCCGGTTTTCGACGATGTGCTGTCCATAGAATTTTGCTCCTTCACATTTGGCCTCAGTGAACCTAATACAACCAGTTTCAAAATGGCTTGAATGTTACAATTACGTTTTGCAACTGGTAAGTTAAACAACTTAATAAAAATAAGATGTAATCCTGCAGGGATGAGTAATGTAAGTAAGATTCCTCTACAAGAATAACTCTGACCGTCTTCAGATACCGTACTTCAGCTAAAAAGAGAAGTCAAGAACCACAGAAGTTCAGGAGATTTCAGCTGAAAAGAAGTAAAGAACCTCCAAAAGTATAAGAGGTTTCAGCTAAAAACAGAAGTCAAGAATCCCATATAGTTCCAGAGATTTTTCAGATGAAGAGTAAAGTCAAGAACCTAGTAAAGTTCAGAGATTTCAGCAGGAGAGGGATCCAGAATCTCCTGAGATCGCAGATGAGAAGAAAAGTCAAGAACCTCAGAAAGTTCTGATGATTTCAGCTGAAGAGAGCAGTCAGAAACCTCAGAAAGTTCCACAGCTTTCACCTGAAGAGATATCTTAAAACAGAAATAGAGAACTTCAAAATTTCAAGAGATATCAGCGGAAGGTAGTGATTTTAGCAACCAGTTCAAGAACTCTTTAACCAAAACGTTTTTGTTTTAATTTCTTCTGGTTTTAAAAGGATAGGAACACATTTTAAATGATGGTAGCTTAAAATAATAAATTGCTACAGTGGCAATCAGTAATTCATTTGATGAAAGGAAGACCTTCCTTTCATCAAATGAATTACTGATTGCCAGTCATCTACTATCACTGCTCCTTGATTATCTTCTGGTCATTTGTCCCTGCTTGGCTCACCCTCATGCTCTTTAGCTTAAGCCCACAAGCTCTTGTTGCCCTAAGTTTTATTAACTAACAAAATACTGTTAAAATCATTTGCTACATAAGTCAATATCATCATCCCTACTTTCTATACAACGTCATACAATAGTGCCCTACCTCCCCAGCTATCACCTCATGTCTAAGGCAACTGAATCACTTGTTTACATTCTGAAACTTCTTTCGAGTGATATTGAACTAAACCAATGGCCCTAAAAGTCTTGAAACTATCAATATCTGCCACCCAATATGGAATCACGAGACTTCATCTTTCGCTTTCTTAAATGGCAGAATAGATTTGGCAAAGGAGTTGCCTTCCTTCACAAATTGTACTTGAAACTTGCTCACTTCCCTCTATGTATTCAAAATTTTTTAGAAAGCCTCACAAATAACCCTAGGACTCCGGAAGTCGATGCCTCACCTTTCTTAATGTATACCATCCTCCTGCCATCACCATCTCTGAGTTTATCCGAATTTCAATCACTCATTGGAATTCCTTGTTTCTTCTGAACATACATTGTGGCTTCAATATATACACAAAGATACTGTGAACTAAGCTCCACAAAAATTTCAGAATCTCTGCTCTGCTCTGATCTAATGCAGCATGTCTATTTCTAAACTCAAGACATGGGTCAAACTTATTATTATTATTATTGCTACACTCTTGATGTCATTACCCAATCCAGTTATTCTGCATTACAAATATCTCTCCATCTAAATCATACTTGTCTGATATACTTGTATAAACTGGATATACTTTCTAATATTGCAATTAATGTTCAGGTTTCTTTCCACCATTAGCCACCTTTCACTAATTCTTTCATCAGTTATCGCCTATGAAAAATGCTCAACACCTCAAACTTCAAAACATCCTTGCTTCCTCTCTGTGATTGTGCCTGGCACCGACAGATTCTGCATTTTCCATCCAGCTAAATTCAACTTTATTTTAAATCCTAGATAAACACATTCCTGTTAAGTCAAAGAAGGTTGCTCATGCCCTTACCTACCCTGGTACAACTCAGATATTTTCACTGTGAGAAAGCTGCACAGCCAAAGCCTGAGGTGTCCCATTTACTTTTCTAAATCATCAAATTCAGGTGTCTGAGAGTTTCTCAACTACAAAGTCATATGGTATCATAACTCTGTCCATTAAATACAGTTATACTGTTACACTGGACAGTCGCTCTGTCAATGGTCTTTTTAGCACAGGTAGGGGAGAGGGAGAAACGAGAAACAAAAGGATTTTCTCTAGAGGGCCAATCTGATGAACTAGTGTGTGGGATTAACTACTAATAAATAATAATAACAACAATAAAATATTAATAGTTTACCATCTTTTGCAATGAAGATTTTCTCTGGTGCCAACTTTAACAATTTCTGCCCTTGAAGAATATCTCCAAGAACATCAACAGCACTTTGGCAAGATTTTGTCTGTCTGAAAACAGAAAGATCACATTCAATGGCAGTCTGAAAAACAAGAAAAAATCACATCCATTGCTTGTGGGATAAAAAACACAGATGGTGACGAACAGAAGGACATAATTCTGCTTAATAGAAATGAGAAGCACTGTCAATTGGGCAATAAATGGGCAAGTTTGTCATGGATGATTCATATACAAGTGCGATGGTCGTGCAGATATTACACATGAAAGCGAGTGATTTTGTCATGGTTACTAGCCAGTTATTCATTGCCCTGACGATGATAATTTTGAGGGCTTCAAATTCATCATATAGCCAGTTAAAGTTTTGGCAAGGTTAGAAACATTCGTGCTAGCGATGTAGTAGGCACTTTCCATTGACTTTGGTAGTGAACTTAGGTTACTTTAAAAAAATTTCTTGTTTCAATTTATCTTCCCATGAAACTGAGGACAAAATCTGGGATGGTAGCACCATGTTCGCTATGCTGAGCTTTGATGTAGCGTCAGCCCATGATGCCAGCCTGTCAACCCCTTGGTTGAAAGATTTCAGAGAACGGGTTAACCCACTTGTTCAACCCCTTTGGTTGAAAGATTTCAGTGAATGACTGGACCACTTGTTCACAGCATTGTTTGTTGAGCTGAAAATGAAATATGTGAGTGCTTTTGAGACTCTACAGACATCACAACAGGAGTGCGACACAGAAAGAGAGATGTGATGGATACATCTATTGGTTTGATAGCAAGCAACTGAACCAGATCTCATCTACCGGTATTCACAATACTCTCACCTGTCGAAAAACTGTCCACACTAAGTCAACAACTACTGGTAAGCATGTAGTTGACAAGCTGGCAGCTATAGAACTTTACACACAGTATATACAAAGCACCGACTGCTCAGATTAGCTCCTTTGGTACAAGTTGATCAGATAAAATCAACAGCAGCATGGTGAAAGAAGCTCTTGTATACCTTCTGAAGGTCTGTGTGGTCAACATCATATGTTGTCAACTATACCAAGGTAAAAGGTTCGATCCCAGAAAGTTCCATCTGGATATTGTGCCAACTACAAGTGACCAGTCAGCACAGTTGGTCGCAGGCCATTGCAGCCACTACCAAGTTGACTAACAAATGTCACTGCCAACATCACCAGCACTCCTTTTGGCAGCAAACCTTGATGTTTGGACTGTGTAGTCTGTTCTGATCAAAATGTAAGCAGCATCAGACTCAAGTTGCAAAGAACATGGATTACCAATATGTGCAGTGCCTTGCTTGGAATGCTGCCACAATGTGATGGATAACATGGCAAACTCCAGAGAATCACAAACAGTTAAGTACAGAAGTCATTTGAACTATTGGGTCACTGCGAATTCAAACACTTCATAGGCCATGGACAGTTAGTGTTGTTTTCGTTAACGAAAACTAAAACACAATGCGATGCCAAATTGTTCTGTCTTGAGCCTTCTTCCAGAAAGTGTGGAGGCCCATGTTAGCAATCATCAGATCTCTCGATGACTCTAGTCCATGTTGTGCTAGGTCAACCGCACTGTCTTTTTTCCAATCCTTTTGGAGGTTTATTCATAGCTGCCTGCAGGGTTCTTTGGTGGTCCTCATCTTCTGCGGACTGGGCAGCATATCTGAAGACGCACAATCTGCACTTCCAGATTGTGGTATGGATGGATGTCGTTGCCATTATCGTCATAATTGTCAAGTTGCTGTAGGTAAATTGCAAGATCCTGTATGCTGAACTGCTTAAAACGGTGCTCTGTTGTTTAGTACATTGGAAGAGCACAGTCTTCAGCACCAGCAACCTGCCTGAAGAGATGACGGACGAACTCCAAGGAGAAAAAAATGATGTTTGCAAGAGCTATGTGTGTGACCAAGGATCACTGTTTCCATAATCACTTACTGTTCTTAGAGTCTCAGACGATCATATTCTCCCAGTAACAATGCTTCTTATCCTGCAAGACATAGTGTTTGAACCACAATAGTTTAGTCCATTTGTGCTGATCCAATCCAATGACTTCTATAGTGCCGTTATCTCAAAGCCCAAGACATCAGTCGACAGTCACTTTGAGTAAAATTGCAATCAAAAAGCATAATCTATTGAAGAGGCAAGGTCAAAATGCGATAGATCAGCGCTTCTGTCCATCTTGGTCCATCGACAGAACAGTCTCTGCCCCAATGCAGTCATTATTGAACCAGGGAGTGAGTTAATTGAACCTTGTTTGGACTGATCGAAGCAGTGAGCTCATCAATGATGGTATGCAAAACTCCGCCAAGAAGGCTACAGCACCTGCATCCCCTGACAAAGGCACTATCAACAAGATGGAGCAGATGGACCACATTTTTTCTAATGGCTTCCAACCTCTGATGTTCACCTCAGTGACCAAAGGCGACACATGCTGAAGCTGACAAGGCTGTGGTAGGAGACAGATGGAGGTCTCCTTTGTAAATGAGATTGGCATGCAGTCATCATGGGTGATGATGATTAGAGGCAGCTGCAATGCCTGTGCGTGAACTCTTTAACATGCTGACAGAGCTTGAAACGGGCCATCAGCTGCATCAATTAATTCACTAGTCCAAGAACAATTTGGATCCTCTTTATGGATGTTAAAATATTTGGCTGGATCCATAACAAAGGCTGAAATATCTAAGAGTGGGTCTCTTTATTTGAAGATGTTATCTGATCATTCTTGACAACTCCATCAATCTGAGAATTATAACAGCACATCATCTAAAAAGTGGCATATAATGTTTATTCTGAAATAAGTATATAAACCTCAGTTATTTGATGACTACGTATTATAACCTTTAAAATTTAATCAATATTTGTACATACTAGATGCACATTAGTAGCTTAGGAGGTTCATACCCATGATTATCAGGAAGACTCCTGGTTTGCTCACTACTACCTTCCAAAGCTGCTTTATTGAGGCTACTGCTTTCACTCTCATCAGGGCTGTAAATAAAAAACACAAGTAATCCAGTGATATAGCACTTGAGTTTAGTTTTTTGTGTGGAATTAGACTCAGGATACTGTGATTCAGACAAATGCTAGAAACACTATAAGTTTAAAGATTTAACGTTTTTCGCATTAAGTAAGTTAGTGACAATATCCCTTAACCTTTTCATTACTGTTGCCCGTGGCAACCGCCGTACTACGTCATTAGTGAGTATATACAGGGGTGTAGACGAGCCGTAGCGGTCCGGAGCGGCGTTCCGGTACTTATTATTTAGCCGGAGCCAGTTTTTTAATCTAGACGTGTCTTGGGTGGGAAAGTTGGAGCGGCGTTCCGGTACTTATTATTTAGCGGAGCCAGTGTTTAATCTAGACGTCTCTTTGGTGGGAAAGTTCCCCCTAGGATCGAGTTTTCCCACGCAGAAAAATTAAAGACATATAATTTTGTACAGAAAGTGTGAAATTTAGGGATAATTCTGCCTCCACGAGGGAAAATTTTGTTGGAAAACTGTCATTACTACCCCCCGTCATCAACTTTCAAATGGGCGGAGTGCTCCGGTACTTCAAAATTTACGTCTACACCACTGAGTATATATATATATATGTACATAGATGTATGTGTATATGTATATATATGAATATACATATATATATATGTACTTATGTGTATATATATGTGTGTATGAATATACGTATATATAATTATGTACTTATGTGTATATATGTGTGCGTGTATGTACATTTATATGTATATGTGTATATATAATATATATGTATATATTCATGCATAGGTACGTGTAAGTATATATATATGTATATAACCCTAAATAATCTGAAAAGACACGAATAAAGTAAAAATAGAACATGGAAAAAGCCACCATAGATATGTATTTTTTTACCATAGATATGTATTTTTTTGCCATATATATATGTATTTCTTTATAAGGTGCACTTGTTGACAACCAACAGCATCTCTGCACACTGCTAAGGGGTTTCCCGCAGTACTGGGAGAACCTATAAATCATTCTTTATGTACATGCATATGTATATTATATATCCCGGCGCCGCGCCGGGATAAGTACGGCGGCATGTTTTGATATCCCGGCGCGGCGCCGGGATACGTGTTGAAAAGGTTAATAAACCAACTGCCAACTACACCTTGGTGCACATTTCAGCATTACAAATTGGGGCGCGGTGGTGTAGGGGTATGTTCGGTGCCTTGCAGCCGGAGGGTTGCGGGTTCGAATCCACCTCAAGCCGCCGCATAGGGACCTTGGGCAAGTCCTTCACTCGCAATTGCTCATGCGCTTCGGCGTGAAACTCCGATTCAGTGTCCGCGCTGTAGTCGGGAGCGCCTCTGAGTAGAAATCTTGAAGAGGCGCAATAACAAGTGCTCATACATACATACATACAAATTAATTTCAACATTAACATGTATAAGTTGCATACACAAGAACATAAGTTTGTAAAATAGGCATAAAACAACTAGACAAAAATTCATTAGGAAGAAACATGAATCAATAGGCTAGCTGGTTAGTTTCCTTCTTTAGTTGAATAGCATTTTGAATGGTCGTTTGCTATGGTATACCCATTCTAAACAACAATTTATCTGGCAATGTTTCATTTTTTTTACTCATTATAAAACTACTGGTACAACGATTCATTAAGGTGCATCTACATTTTCCATTTATGATGATGAAACGATAGGCTATAATGGGCGAATAAGTGGGGATGTTAAAACAATAGAATAGCACTATGTCAATGAAGTTGGTTAAATTGTGAAAAAACCGGCAGGATTTTGTGAACAAATGTAGTTTCTAAAGTGAGCTTAAGTCTGCACAGCTATGCTATTGAGCATGGATTACCATAAGGGAGCTAATTGCTGTGGTCATCTGCCATTGAATGCTAGTTCAATGACTCAATGGTGGGGCTTTGCGAGAGCGCAGGAACAGGAGACCCTTGAGGGAATTATCCGGAGGCTGGTACGACAGGGCAGGGGTACTTACCTCCATCTTCTCCCTCATTTGAGACTCTTTGCAGCGATGCAGACACCAAACTCTTTGCTTGTATTCTGCACAATCCTTGCCATGTGTTGCATAAATTGTTACCGCCTATCAAGCAATCTCGCTACTCGCTGCGACCACGGTCCCATAACCATGAGCTTCCCATGTTTGACAACCTGACTCAGAAATGCTTCCTTGCCCGGATGCTATACAAATAAACAATGTTTCCCCTAGATCAGTCTATTTAAGCTCTTCATTTTCCCTCTATGACTATAGCCCTAACTCTTCCTCCCCTAGGTTCCTGTGATATACATTAACTTCTCCCATTCAATTCTTTGCTTGTATATATATATATATATATATATATATATATATATATAAATTTGTTTGTTTGAATGTATTAATCTTGCCATGTACAGTGCTGTGCGTTTGCTAGTACTTCTCAATAAAGAATATTCTTACTTACTTACTTAGATGACATTAGGAATAGGGACTGCATACAAATTTGAAACCTACAAGGAACGGCCAATCCCGGAAAGAATAACTGAGCTAAGTACCATGAACAGAAGAAAATATGGAAAAACCATATGAACCTAGCAGATGAACCTAGCATACGTTACCTGTGCTGAACGAAAGGAGGTGATGGTAGAGCCAAGTGTACGGATTTAGTTAGACAAAAGGCTATTTCTGTATTAGTTTGTTTTACACGTGGCCTGGTTTATGTGCCATGTTGGATGGCTTGTCCACCAATGACTTTGTGTTAACGGGTCTGCACTGTATTTCCTAAATTTAGGGGACAAGCAACCAAAAATAATGATCTGTCCTATAGGTGTTTGCACAAACTGTGTAAGAAACTGAATCTGTCATCAGAAGCTTATCATGACAACTGCAGAACAGAAAATGGTAAAAGTTCTCAACTATTTTATGGTAAAAATCTATGATCTCTTTAGATCTTTATACTTACACAAAAGGATCAAGGTTGTTCTTATTGCCATATATTGACAATGTTAAAGTTGCAGCCTCAAATCTTGAGCAGGTTGGGAAACTGTCAGAACGTGTTGGTTTGATCTGGCGTGGCAACTGCTGTCCTGCTAGAGGGGACGCAATCCCCAAACGATTAGCCAGACGTGTTTTTGCTGTAGTAATTGTTCGAAAAGATCTTTTGGTTCTTGCATTTTTCAGCAACTAAAATAAATAGACAAAAACTCTGCTGTTAACACATTAACAGAAAATAACAAATGGGTGGCTACTTCGTTTTGTTAATATGACATGGGCTGGCACGTGCAGTGAAAATAATAAAACAAACTGAGTCAGTTCAGTACTAGACTAGGGCTAGACGAAAATCACGAATTCATGGAAACCGTCAATTTTGGCGTTTGCCGTGAATGCCATGAATTTTAGCATTTGCCGTGATTTTTCACATTTGCTGCACTTTTTGTGTCGAAATCCATAAATTTCTGATGTTAGACATAACAAATTGGACCTAAAACGGCCGCCCTCTTCATGAATAATACATTGGCCACGAATGAAGGCATTTTAATCAACTGTCATATGGCGCTAAAAGTAAATTAAACCAATGTATTCTGACTTGGAGCCGTGACATTGTTAATTTTTACTTACTGATTAAGTCACACAGTGTATGTACTGACGTAACGTCGTAAATGGAGTGAAAACTTGAAAAGTGTTTATCAGTGAGATGTTTTATGAACACAATATGACTGTGAATTGGTGCCATGAATTCACCATGAATTTGGCAATTTTTTAAAAAGTATCCCATGAGTTTTCACTTTTTGACCGTGATTTTCGTCTAGCCCTATGGATGACCACCTATCATGCTACCTCCACACTATCATTCCCCCAGTATTAATGACTTTTCTGTTCATGGTCACACAAAAGCTCTCAACCTCACAACCATAACATCATGTTGCTGTCTGAACAAACTGTTTGACTCTATTTTACAATCCTTCTGAACGTCTCTTGGTTTTACCTTATTCAACTGGCATATGATATCTCGTTTACCTGATGGTCACATGGTGTAACTTAATTTCAAGTTACACTATATAGTGCCACTTCAAGAGAAGCTTAATTGTAATTGCACACTTATATAGCACTTGTTAAAGAAACCACGGTTGAACTTAACAGAAGGAAAAGAGTTAATCGGGTGTTGGTCGTTGAAGACTATGCGTGTGAATCAAGCTATCCACTCCTGATTGGTCAATTAAACAGAGTTAATTCAATCAAACGGTCAGTTAATTGCATAGGAGAGTAACAGTAGGTTAGCTCTACCTATCGTACTGAGGAATGCAATTATAGTATAGAACAGTAAATTGATCTCAACAGTTTCCGATGATCTGAGGTTGTGTTTAACTCAAAGAAGTTCAGCAGTGATGTAGTCGAGTTCATCTCAGTTGAGTATGAGTCCAGAGGTGTTCAAGTCAGAGTCACAAAAGATTGAGTCCAAGTCCATCCACACCAAAATATTGAAAGACGCAATTCAATTGCATAGACAAAAATAACAGCACTATTTATGCAGATCGAATTGTTTAAGAAATTTATCCAAATTACACTTTAAAAACACTAAATTAGATCAAGTTTTGTTCGATAATCTGGCACAATAACGAGGACACATAAAAATTCTTCCACTGCTAAACATTGTGTTTAACAGGTGCACTCGTAGTAAAAACAGCTGAAACTTAAACTGCCACTTAGTGAAGTCGTGGCGATACAGTTGCCTGTTCTGCTCAAAAATTGACTTGGAACCGAATCAGCGAGTCAAATTAGAGTCCAGGGCTTCGAGTCCGAGTCCAAGTCATGACAGTCTGAGTCTGCAGAAAATCGGACTCGGGTCAGACTCGAGTCCTTGGCGAGACTCAAGTACTACATCATTGCAGTTCAGATGATAGTGTTGCGAATTTCACAAAGTGTGGCTGTGAAGTGAATGAACTTGTTTGACAGTGGTACTAGTGTACGTCGACTGAACACTTTAGTTGGGAAAGAAGCTAAGTTATCAAACAATCTATAAAGGCACTCAGATGAACAGAGAATGCCTGCGATAAAGAATTCAAAACTTTGAGAGTCGTAGTGCGATCGGTGTCAACGATGACTGTGGTGGTGAAGTGAGTTCAAGAGACAATCAACATATAAAGAACGTCTTGTTGCGGCAGGTTAGATATAGGCTATAAAATATAATGAACTAGCTTAAAATATAAGTGATGCTGGTTTAAGTAAGGTAGATTAAAACCACCTCTCTATTGATATTTCACATGTTTAGCTTAGTAATACATGACTGACATGATCTAATTATTAATTTCTTGAACTTATTTTATTATAGAAATTACGAAACTGTGTGACTACCATCATATTAGCAAGCATGACTTATCATCATATTAACCTTGGAGGCTGGATTGGTTACAAGTAACGGGCGTAATATCCAATGCCAAAGTAGAGGATTACACTACACATCTGCCTGACTGTACTAAACGATATAGATATGTACATACACAGAGAAAGACAGAGATAATATGTCTGAATTATCAGCAGCTCTTTATTTGGCACATACTAATGTGTAATTACCCTAGAGAGTGTGTAGCTTGGTAATCCTTTAGAATCAGCAAGTTATCTAATCTAATCTAATCTGAACTGAACATTTGTAAAGCGTTTCTCACGGCAGAGCTATTCAGAAACACTCCATGAGTATTTTTTCTATGCAATTGAATTGCATCGGAGAGATGCAGGTGAAATCCCCTCCAGAATCCTGCTATGAATTGCAGGGGAAAGGTCACTTTTAGGGACCCACAACAGCGAAAGCCTGATGCTGGGTTAATGAGGTTCGCGACCGAGGTACGAAGAGATCAAGCTGGTCAGCAGAACGAAGAGGGCGAGAAGAACGTGCAGAGTGTGGCTTACACATCAAGTCACGGAGGTACTTAGGCGCCAAGTCCTGCTGGGACTTAGTAACTAGGAGCAGGACCTTGTATTTGATATGAGTCGAGACAGGGAGCCAGTGTATGTGGAGATGTGTAAATATTGAGGAAGACGTGCAATAAGTCTGGCTGCAGTGTTTAAGACAGATTGCACAGAGGAGAGTTAGGACATTAGCCTTCTTTATATTATTTAGTTGTGCCCAAACTTTTGGATTGACCATTAGATTATAATTATATAGAAATGAGTATAATATTTTGTGGACTTGTGAACTAGTATAGGTTGCTACAAATATAGGGCCTAGGAACAATTTATTTAGTTTAGTTTAATTACTTAGGGCTATGCACATATTTCTAGCATTGCAGAAAGATTAAATTAAATAAAGATTTGGGTAAATCAATTTAGCTTGGTTTAGTCTGCAGGTAATTAGTTCCTAATGTATAGAAGTATGTACAGATATATGTATATATATTGATACATAGAAGTGTGGTCATCCTCTGAGTAGGTTATCTTGGAGGGGTGCTATATAAGTCCTCTGAATGAATAGACATATAAGTATACATATTTCGATATCCCTTTGTGACCCAATCCTTAGACTGAGTGAACCCCTTTCTTGACTGGAGACAGAGCCGGTGTCAAGACAAGATTGCTCTAGGCCATACCGGCCAGGAATCAAATCTAGAATGGGGATTGGGATGATGAGGTCTCAGCGGAGAGGGCTCAATGGAACAGCAGACAGTTCGGAGTTGACAGACGAGTCTTGATTAGTCTTTAAGAATTGGATAGCGAAATTGAAAACGCACAGCTGACATTAGTAGCCGAATTGAGAGAGTAAGAGTTCGGATGCATGCAGCGGACCACACAGTCAGTTTGGATGGCAGGTAGCCGACCATCAGAGACTGGAGCGATTCTTGGCTAGACTCAAACGGGTGGGATACCTGCCGGCTGGTGCGCCAACGATGGAGGAGCGAGTCGGGGCCGCGGAGGATCGCCTACTCCAGGCGGTCGTGTGGAATGAAGAGCACGTACTGCGTCACCTTTTCCCACCTACAGTCCATCGCCGCTACAGCCTCCGCCTTCGTGCCCATGAATTCGAACTACCACGCAAAGATGACAAGAATTTTATTTCAAGAATCCTTTATAAGCGAATTTCTCTGTGACGCCATAAGCCAACTCTCTGTTTACTTAAATAATTTTAATTTTCATTCTAGTTTGTAACTGTGAGCTTGAGTGCGGTGTGTCATCCTTGAGTTTGAATTTATAATAAAACGAATATATATAAAAGGTTGAAAATAGGTTTAGAATTCAAGTGTTTACGCGTCAGTACACTAAAAAATGCGCCTATAAGTTCTAGGAGAATGCCAAAGTGTAGCTGAGTCCTAGACTATTCCATGCTTAAGTCTTGGGATGCCCTTGAGAACTCTGTCTTCGCCTAGCACAATGGGAGTCACTACACTTTATTCAAGTCGTGGCATGTGAAGATCAATTTGAAAGTATTTTCGACTATTATTAAATTAACAGTTTATTAAAAAAATTCATAAAAATTTGCAAACAAAATGCATTTGGAATAGATGATAATGTGAGGCTTAAAAGATAGTTTACTCACTCTTCGTTTTCTTTTCTTCTTTTTAGACTTTCTTTTTTTCCTCTTGATCTGACTAAATGATGACAAAACCCCATCCGCTGTTTGGGACTTACTCGCATTTCGTATTCGCCTTCTTGTTTTCCTAGTTCTTCTTCGTTTTTTGGGCAGTTTGTTTCCTCTGGAAGAAGCTCTTCTTTTGGTTCCACGGCGTGTGTTGTTACTGCTGTGACCAAAAAGCCCAACATCTCTTCCTGGCTCTTCTTCTGTGTCAGTCTTCATTACCAAAAGTCAACACAAAGTCCATTTAACAAACACTGAACAAGTTCCTATAGATTAAATACTAACTTAATTAAAACAGTAGCTACTGCATCATTTGCATTTCTAGATAGGCCCTCCAGAAATTCGCGATTCTGCGCCGCGCAATTTTCGCGCAAAAATCCAGCTCTCGCGCAACGGCGCAAAAATTAGCAATGTACGCAATTTTCGCGCAAAATACCAGAATAAATCGCTGTTTTCTTCATCTGATTCGTAATTTGTGTTCGTAATTCGCGCAATTGGACTTTAAATGACTAAAAATCCACTGCGATGCGTAGTAAATTCAACATAGCAACCACAGCGTCGATCTAAATGTAGATATCGATGGTCGAGCGACAATTGAAAAAACCACGGAACGGGACTAGCCTATATTATTGAAGTTATAGAGGAATTAGTAGTTAAGGAATATGTTTCTGTTTTTAATGCACAGACTCGTAGTCTCAAAAATTCTAAAACTTTACTGCGACAAAATTCGTTAGACAGTGTGTGCCAAAAACAGTCACGCAACAGCGTGCGTGACCCTTCGCATAGTGCCAATCACAATGTGTCGGCTCGTTATCGAGCACATGAATTCATAGATGTTACATACGAAGATGAAGGGCAACCATCCTGGTGACTGACCATACAAGAAACTCGTCAGTCAGTGTAAAAATTCTGCAAGCATCAATAATTTTTAGGAAGCCAAACTATACACTAAATAACGAAAACACTGTTAAATACTTTGGCACACTGATTCATGCAAGAAATAACGTACTTATACCACTTTTTACTTTGCGCAAAATGCGCGCAAAATTAGCGTTTTTGCCGCGCAAATTTTTCAATTTCTTGGCGCAAATTTCTGTGGGGCCTATCTAGATGTTTTCAGACACATCTCATTGAAGCCCACCACCGTTATGAACTAGTCGACCTGGCACTGTTTGGACAGTGTTCAAACCCAGACTAACACAAGCCATCTGCAACTGGGAAATCACAAATTCAACAATGCAACAATGAACTAGGGCCTTTCATCCACCACAAAGAGGTCCTGCAATCAAATGCCTCAAAATGTCTTGATTTCACACAGCAAATGCCCATTGTTTCTAGCTGACTCGACTACCACATCACTTCCATTGCTCTTCCAATTAGTATCAAGATTGAATTGCACTACACAAAGTCCATTATTTACAAGTAATGAACAATAGATTAAACCCAAAACTTAATGAAATCAGTAGCATTTCTGGATATTATTAAATTAACAGTTTATTAAAAAATTCATACAAATTTGCAAACAAATGCCCATGTCTCAATGCCCACCACTATTTGCAACTTGCTAAGACTGACTACTCCCTTTTGGACGAAAGTTTCCCTTCCTATGCCTTTTCAACCTCTGTTTGTAACCTGGTTGTCACTCTTGATAGCTCTCTCTCCTTCTCTGACCACATTATTAATCTCACCCGCTCCTGCCATTACCATCTTCGATGCCTGAAGGCAATCCGACGACCTGTTTCTTCATTAGTTTTTAGCTCAATAGTTCATGTTTTAATTTGCACTTGCATTGACTATTGTAATTCCCTCTTTGTTGGCCTCCCTAAAGTGCGCCTCTCCCCTCTGCAATCGGTTCTTAATGCAGCTGCAAGACTTATTCGCTCGTCTGCCGCAATTCTCCCATATCCCTTCATCTGCCACAAGACATCCTCTCTACACCAATTAGTAAGTGGCCATAGAGCGACGACTACATTGCAGCTTGAAAGCTTGTGCCGTTGTTCGATATAACCGGAAGTTCGAAATACCGAAGTTTGATATACCAAAGTTTTGCTGTAGTAACAAACTTGACACTGCTTGTCAAATAGCCTGGACTAGGATGGCAAATTAAGTAGGAAATATGATTTCCAATTTTTCCATATTTTCCATATTTCTGTTGAATATTGAAAATTCTGGAGAAGAAAATGCTTTTGAAGCACAATTTGCCCTTTATTAATTAGTATTTTTTTTAACTTTACACGGTTTACAGTTGAACTTGAACCATTGAACAATCTGAATATTTAGCTGTTTTGTGTTTAGATGGAATTAAATAATTGCTAGAACTTAAACTGAAATTAAATTACTAAAACTGAAATTAACTTACTAAAACTAAAATTCATCCATAAAAACTAAAACTGAAACTAATTCACTCATTCCGAGAATTTACATAGCGCCATTCAAGAAGCCTACTCACAGGTGCTCAACTAATATTCAGAAACAATAAGAACTAAAACTGAAACTAAATTAACACTAACAATCATAACTAAAACTAAAATAGAGACATTATTAAAACAACACTATTCTGACATAACAGATGCATTCTTGCTAAGAAAATTTAAGATGTATACAACTGTGCATGCAAATCCTGTGGTTGGCCAAAGTTCAATGGGAACTTTGTCAACACAAAGTAAAGGATCTAGAAATATTCTGCAATGTCTTGTAAAACATACATACCTCAGAAACAATTATTTGCCGTCGAGTCATTCGACTTTGGATGACTGCATTGCGAACTCTTTCAGCCATGATAGTCCGAGCAACTGGCTCTGTGCCCCTCCTGTGACTTGTCTCTTCAGTTGCATTTGCTAAGTTACGTTCATTATTTCTAGCTGAAATGTTAATACTACATTTTACACACACTGACAATACACATGAAAAGCCAAACTCTAAAAATGCATGGACATTTTCACCCTCTAATTGATCATCCCATCTGCACATGGGTAATCCCACAGATTTAACCATTTTTGGTATCTTTCGTAGAAAGTGGCAACATAATGTACTAGTATGTGAGACAAGAGAAGTAAAAAGCTTTTATAAGGCACTTAGAATGCACTATATTAGGTTAAGTGCCTTGATACATACATTGTATTGTAGTGTATTGTATTTAGAAATTTATAAAGCGCCTCTCACAGTAATACCCAATCAGAAGCGCATACATATAATAATAATAATATTTTCGTTTATTCAGACAATCCGGTTGACAAACCGCAACCGGTTACAGCGTACAATTATGCAATTGAAACAATTCACAAGAACACAAATGACAGAAGACATAAATCTTAACTACTAACAGAGCAGACAGCCTGCAATACGCGGCGCCAATGGCAGCCTACAAAGCATGTCTACCCTACGGGGCTCGAACTCGGTACCTCTCGCTCTCCGTGCCAGATGTTAACCAAAGCGCTATCGGGCCCCCCCCGATATATAGCACAAGTGTAATATAAAAATACTGCAAATACTTTTTTGGTCATGTGTGTCAAAAGTAATTTGGTGATAATAATGGTCTGCGTGTCAAAAATAAAAGATAATAGTTGAAAATAATATATGTGACCCACCACGGCAACAGTAGGCTTTTGTCGCCAAAAATCATAATTTACTTTATTCTCCCATGAGATTCTACTATCAAAGACCTCTCAAATGACGTATTATTTATTTATTTATGATGTTCCTAACCGGAGTTGTGCGCTTTCAAAGTTTAGCAGCGACGGAAACTACATTTGGAGAAAACGCGATCAAAGTTTAAACTCCTAAAGTCCTTAGAATCAGACGTATTCTCAATAACATTAGCCACATACTCGTCTTTGGCAAAGTGCCTGTTTACGTCGTTCAGTAATTGGGCGTTCTATTCTACACAAATAATTATAAATGTCTAAATGAATCCGCTTAAACCATTTACGATTAAACTTAGAAGCACAAAATGAGCCATTTTTAAATTTCCGATCGCGGTAAATTGCATACGAGAACAGCTAGCTAACCAATAACGGCTGGCATAGGTTGTCACATGATGCGCTTGGCCCTGCGAAGGCCGTTTTGTGTACATTAATTATTCGTCTTTTGTAGGTTCATTTATTTTCACCCAATCCTAATGATCGCTTCATTATGTAGACCAGACCCTGAACTTCCGAAGGATATAACGTTGATAGTTTCCCATGAGTCGACTCTTAATGCAACCCTTTGAAAAACGGGCAAAATCATGTTTATTTGCGCTATTCTTATACGCAATGATCATTAAAACTCTTGGTTTTCTAAAGAAACAATTAATTTTAAGGTTTTATTTGATACCTATAATGTTTTTAAGATATTTTAAAGCTTGAATTTGATCAAAAGTAAATTTGCGTAAAAAGTCAAAATTCGCAATTTTTGGCTTGTTTCTCATAAATTAACGTTGCCAACAGGCGCCTAGTTTTGGGATGGCGGGTCACTTATATGTATTGGGGCACATAAACTTATTACCCTTTTCGACACTAGTGTGACTTTTGACACCATGGAATGCTACTGGAGTGCCTTGAAAGACCATTTGGTGTCGTGGGAATATAAATAAATACATGTCTTTATTAGCAAAGGCAAAATCATCAACATAATTCTTAAGTACATTTCTGTGTGATAAAATTCAGTAGAGGTTGGTTGTTCCAAAACTGGTGAACTAGCACAGCTGCAAAATTAATACCCCTTAACTCTTTGGAGGTGAGGTGAAGCATTGTAACGTTTGAGGTGAGGTGGGGTCTGACATACCCCAATACATATAATTACTTGCAAGTCGCAATATCAACTACATAATATAAATTGTGTGCTAAACTATAGTTATGTAACCAATTATCGGCTAAACTGGTGATTTTCAGGAACAAATAGGCTAGCAGTTTTCAATCATAATTGATATGGGTAGCGTGGTGGCACTCAAAATCAAAGCGGCCCTTTGCAATGGCATCTTCGTGGCCCTCGAAACATGTAACATTTGGGAACACGTGACATAATATCCGTAATAATGGATCAATTTTGCATCGATGCAACACTATATGCAGTAATATCTTACAATCGCACAATTTTTTCGGCACTATGCCGTTACTTTTTTTAATTAATTAAAATCAATATGTATACGAAAAATTATAATTTCACTTTAATGTGCAAGAAATAAAAAAATGGCGTCCAAAAGTACCTGAAAGTGTCCTAAAGTGTCCGTATTTCACATTCACTAAGGTAGACAAAAATAATACAAGCTGGTTCTACGTCTTCCGTAGAAAAAGCAGCGTAGAATAGCTATGGGGTTTGTCATACACCACCTCACCTCCAAAGGGTTAATACCAGAGAGCCACATTCCAGCACATTTGAGAGAGTCTTAAAAGGCATAATATAAATATCCAAAGATACATATACCCATGTATATTGTTGTGTGATGATGCCTGTTTCAGACGTTGGGATAGGCTGTTGGTCTTTACCGACCTCTGGTGACATTATTTTCCTATTTAAGTCTCTGTGTTGTAAAGAGGTTTTGAGATTGGCTTTAGATTTTGTGTAAGAGACACAGCGTTGTGATCTCAAGTTAGGGCAGCCAATTCTCCTTTGTGTTTCGTATTAGATTTCTGGTTCTTCGCAATTGTCAAGAAGCAACCACGTTTAGAGTTTATGTCATCCTACACTTTAGTAGTTCGAGTTGTTGGACCTTCGAATGTTTCCTATGTCGAACGTCTTGAATGAACTTTTACGCAGTTTGGGTCATGTGAGTTATCCTGTATCGTTCCAATAGAGGAAATTCGAATATTATGTCTGTTTAATCTCTTGTTGTAAATATTATATCCTTTCAAAAACCTCTTCCAAGCGAGTTTCATCTTTAATTTTACCCTAGTTTAAGAAAGGATGTTACAATATCTAGATGCCAAAAGAAGCCCAAGAATTCTAACATTGTCTAACAGAATTAAATAATATGCTGCTGAAACAACTGCACCCATTACCAACTTGAGCCAAATGTAAATATATGTGTTACCACAACTTTCTTAAGTACTGTGCAATTTTTAAAAGGCCTTATTTGCAGACTAACAGGCAAAAACTTTACAAATAGTTGTCCAAAATCGAAGAGTAGAGTTGAATATGCCTATTTAATCACTTCTTGGGGTTGCCTACACCTGATCTACACAGTCAACTTTTCCAAATGTACCTTAAGTTTTGTATAAACAGTTAAGTTTTAAATAAAACGTTATACCATACTTTTATACTTACAACAGCCAGGACAAAACCAATCTCCACGCGGTACCCGAATTAATGGCGGATCAAGACATTCCAAGTGGTAACTACACAAAAAACACAGCAGAAACATTATACATGTGCATAAAGTTCAGCAAATGGCTATTTAATAATATTTTCGTTTATTCAAACAATCCGGTTGACAAACCGCAACCGGTTACAGTGTACAATTATGCAATTGAAACAATTCACAAGAACGTAAATGACAGAAGACATAAATCTTAACTACTAACAGAACAGACACCTGCAATACAATGGCTTTGTAAAATTATGAACGTCATTACACCTGTGACTATTGACTGGATCCTCTTTAAATGTAGAGTGCAGAACACTTGCCAGGATGATGCCAAACGCTTTCACATCGGAAGGCTATGGGAAGCTTGGCCCTAACACCAGCAAAACTCTCACTTTTATCTTGACTGGTCCTGCCAAGTTCCACACCCCTGCGGAAGACTCCCACAAACCAAACAATGTGGTGATACACCCACATTGCCCACAAACCAAAAGCAGTGTGGTGATATAGTGCAGTGCTTCCCAAAGTGGTGGTCCACGGACCAGTGCCGATCCACAAGCAATCAGTTGCCGATCCGCAAATTAGTCAAGAAACTGGTCAAATTGTCTCGGAATCAAGAAATGGCTATTATATTTTTAAAGTCATAACAAAAACACTTATCAGGGTAGAATTAAAAGGGCAATAGAGTCATAGAATTGGCTAAACACGCATTTAAGTAAGTAAGTAAGTAAGTATATTCTTTATTAAACCAATTGCATATCCGCACTCTGGTGTACATGCGTCTTAACAACAATCAACTGTCAATATGAGTACAACATTCTAACAATAAACGTCTTGCGCTGAAAAAATTATTTGCAAGAGGTATACATGTACAATGGTTTGTGCGGTCACAGGGTATATTGTTGGGGCTTTTTGGTGGAAGTAAACTATGCAGTAAGTTGCCTTGGTTCATCAGGACCGCAGAGAAAAGACGGGTGTCAGCTTCAACGCAAAGTCGCTCAAATGTTGGGTAGTCATCAAGAAGGTACCGGAGGCGGATTAGCTTGCTTATTACTGATTGGAGTCGGCATTTAAATCCATTTTAATACATATTTGAGGAATGTATTCTCTAGATCAGTGCTTCCCAAACTTTTCAGTGTCACGGACTGGCAAGAATTAACTTTCAGTGTCGCGGACCGGCCGGAATTTTTCCAATACAGGAGGACCGGTGCTAAATTTATTAATTATTTCTCTTGTTTGTTTTTGATCACCTAAAAGGTCCTAAATTCCTCACAATGTATTAAAATTGATTTAGATGCACGTTTAGCCAATTATATGACTCTATTGCCTTTTAAATGCTATAGCCTAAATAGTTTTCTTGTTTTGACTTTAAAAATATAATAGCCATTTCTTGATTCCGAGACAGTTTGACCAATTTCTTGACTCACTTTGCGGACCGGCAACTTAGGGCTCGCGGACCGGCACCGGTCCGCGGACCACCACTTTGGGAAGCACTGCTCTAGATGATCGTAAAAGAGAAATAAATAGTAAATTTGGCACTGGTCCTCCTGCAGTGGGAAAATTCCTGCCGGTCCGTGACACTGAGAGTAAATTCCTGCCGGTCCGCGACACTAAAAAGTTTGGGAAGCACTGATATAGTGCTGCTGGCCCCTTTAAAAGAGTGCTTCCAACTAGGTGACTCATTAACTCTCTTGATCACATGAAGCATACAGGCGCCACTGAACTGGACTAAGTTACAAATTACAGTCAGTCAGTTTCCCTATCTATTAATGGTAGCAAAGTTTATAAATTACACAATTAGCTAACTTGCTAAAATCAATCTTTGGTTTACTCAGTAAAGAAAACAAACTACACTTATTCCAGACATCCAAAGCATCCTTGTTTGGGGAAAGAGAACCTTTCCTGAACTGCAACTTTCGTACACTTTCCACTCAGACTCTCAGCTAAGTGACCTCAGTCCCTTTCAGCTAGAAAGTGACATGGTAACAGTTACTGCAGTAATCCCATAGTAAAGGTAACAAAGTTTAAAAGTTACATAATTAATCAGAAATAAAATAACTTATTCCAGCATTCTGTGACATTGATTTTCCTTAATTATTAACTATTGTGGCATAGAGACATGATCCCCTTGCAAAATATAATCACTGACTTGTGCTTGTTTTGAAAAATGATGACTGAAAATGGTAAAGTGGTTCTAAAAGCTAATTAATGAGAGTCAACAACTTCGCTGCTCTGCAGCACAAAGTGTTCTGGTTGTCACTCAGTCTTGCACTTCCAAATTCTTGTTGTCACTCTGTCCTGCAACACGTTACCTTCACCGTGGTTGGACCGTCACGCTGAAACAGACTGCCATGCAACCTGCAACATCAGCTCCTTGCCCTTTCTCTGCCTGTATTACCCCAGCAATTGAAGACCACGGTATCTGATTACGATCAATCGTTTTATCCAGAGCACCTCTGAGTAGTTTTCTTTGAGAGGAGCTATGTAAATGCGCAGTTATGACATACCCTCGACCTGTTTGACGTACCCTCGATCACATCCATCACAAAGCAGCAGTCGATCTTCACGATCCCCAAGACCACATTCTTCACAGAGAGTGGTCTCATCCAAGTGTGGTTCTTCCACTATCAGCTGCCTCTCTTCAACAGGAATTCTCTCATACACCTCATCATCATAGGCGCTCCGTCTGGCCAGAATCATTTGGAAAGCTTGTCGATCAAGAGGACAAGTATTAACATTCTGAAATAAAGAGAACGTCAAACTAATTAATGTCTGCAGAAGCATCCAATATAAAGTGAAAAGCAAAGGAAGATAGAGTTCGTACACAGCTACTCTTTGTCACATACGCCAACAACAGTTACTGTCCTCATTTTCAAAGCAATATGACTTCCCTTGATTAAAAGTTACTGCACATGAAGTTCACAATTTGAAGACCCAAGTGCCTTGATACACTACAACTAGATTCATTAAATAATATCATTGCTGATTATCGATAACATGCTGATATGTGTTTAGCTTTGATAAAGTTACTGATCATGTAACTCAAGTTGAAATGATTCTGCAATCATTGGTCTCTCTCTAAAACATTCTGACAGTTCAATAGACTCCAGCTAATTGATTCCAGTCCATAATTGGTAATCACTTGTGTCAGCAGACTCCACTAACAGAATGGCTAGACTCATTTTTGTGGTACCAAATTCAAATATTGCATACTGTCTACAGATTGTTCATACGCCAATAATGGTCACTGCCTTCGTTTCAAAGTGATATCATTGTCCTTAGTTAACTTACTGCACACAAAGTTCATATTCTGCGCTTTTGTGAGGGACTAAAAATCTGCTATATTATGTGTCCTGCAGTGGCGTAGCAATGGGTTGTGCAAAGCACAAGGGCCCCCGGCGGCACAAGGGTCCCAGGCGGTCAGACCATCAGAGCGGCTGTCTTTCAGTATGTCATCAAATCATGTAATGTAATCAAATCAACAATCAACTTAACTTGTTAGCTACATCGGTAAGAACGTAGGCTGCGTCTCAAGCTCATCTGTGCAAGAGAGCATGCGGATCGCGGTTCGTTTCCCGAAGGTGGCTTATTTCAGAGATATAAAAATCTCGGGTTATAACAGTCCTTGCACGGGGACCTAAAATGGCGTGATGCCTAATTAAAACAGGCAACTGCTTCTGAATCATTGCTTCGAGTCGTCGACTGCCTACGAATTAGGGGACTCAAATCTCTGCTATTTAAATCTACATGTACATGTAGCCTATAGCGATTTCTCATACATAGCTCGCTGCTGCAACGTTCAGCCTTGGATGTCTCTGACGACGAACCTGTATGCAGCGTCCGAATTGTTAGATAATCAGTATAATACCGATATTTCACTTGCTTTTCCAGCTCACAAAATTGCACTACTGCTACTCATAGATTAGGCCTATTATGTTCTGTCATCTAGGCCTACATTCAGTGATGTCTGTATTGCCTATAATTTGGCTGCTGACTTTGCCTGTAACTGTTGCGAATGATCATTTTCAAAACTGAAGCTCATCAAAAACTATTTACGAAGTGCCATGTCAGAAGAGCGGCTGAGCGACCTGGCTATGTTGTCAATAAAAAAGTGAACATGCGAAAAAGCTTGACACTTCAAAAGTGGTGGATATTCTTGCCCAAGAGAAAGCGTGCAAACAAACGTTTTATCTGTTAGGATTCTTCTTCTTCTTAGACTACCATAGACTTGACACTTGTGACCTATCCAATTTGGATTATCTAACCCAGTGGCGCGACGAAGGGTTTCAGCGCCCAGGGGCAAGAGTCGTTGACTGCGCCCCTTTTTAATTTTATTGTTGACTTTTAATCGTTCTTGTCATAGTACTGTGTACCACTGAACGCTAATTTTGCACCCCCTTGTGCTGCACCACAGGGCGGTTGCCCCTCTCCCCCCCTTTGTTACGCCACTGATCTTACCTTATTTATGTTGCATACAGCGTTTTGTTGTTTGAAATCGAAAGTTGGGTTCAAGGTGGAGGGGCCCACCACCGAAGCTCTGCACAAGGGCCCCCAAAAGGCTTGCTACGCCACTGGTGTTGTGATATATATACATACATTGTCAGGGCTTCTCATTTGAGGCGATCGATCGACGATCTCCTTGGTCGATCGCCTAGCGAGGGTCTGGTGGATCGGTAAATCGATCGCGCAAATCGAGCGCGATCGATTTACTCCAAGAGGAAACTGGAGCCATTATTTTATTTACCTAATTGACATTAGGCTACTTTAATTGTTGCTTACTAGCGGCAGCGGTGAATGCGTTCGGAACGCAGCGTTTCGTGACCTAGGCCCGAATGACTGCTGAGTGATCGCTCCAATTTTGTGCAATATGATTGGTCATAACAACACGGTGGACACCTCCCGCGAGTATAGTCATTATTTTGTAAGTTCGTAACGTCACTGATTTCTGAAATTAAAGAAAGCAACAATGGCGGCGACTATGCCGAAGTGGAATAATAATGTACAGTTTAGCAACGGCGCTCGTTTTCGGTTGCTTGCCCTAGAAATGAGCTCCTGTTGCGCTCCGCCTAGTCACTAGTGAATATACTATAGATCTCACACGGTCATGTATGCCATTATTCTTTAATAACTAAACGACTGTCTTATTTAGCCATGGCTGGACTAGGAGCGCTTCTGATCAGTCGATCACCTAGAAGAGGCGCTATACAAGGATCCTGAGTGGCCGAGTGGGTTGGTTCTCGCTCGTCACGCTGGCGCCCCGGGTTCGCTTCCCGGTCGGGTCGGTTTATCAGAGATTAATTTCTCGGATCTTTACTGCGGGTGGCTCGGTCGCATTATAAACGTGGAGTACAATACAACACACAACACAACACAATACAACTGGGGCGCGGTGGTATAGGGGTATGTTTGGTGCCTTGCAGCCGTAGGGTTGCGGGTTCGAATCCACCTCAAAGCCGCCGCGTAGGGACCCTGGGCAAGTCCTTCACTCGCAATTGCTCATGCGCTTCGGCGTAAAACTCCGACTACAGCAGTAGTCGGGAGCGCCTCTGAATGGGAAATCTGGTTGGGCGCTATAACAAGTGTTCAAATACAATACAAAACAATACAATACAATATATGAAAACTAATTAATAATACTGTGATTATCAATAGTAATAATCACGGAACTGAACTGTGATAATTATGCCTACTAGATTAGTACTATAGCATATAATAACTACGGTTATATGCAGCCATACGAATACGATACACAAAATACGCTGTACACAAAAACTCTCGAGGTCGATCGCGCACCGATCGCCTACGCAACCCAGCGCGATCGATTTTCAAATCGCCTTCTATTTTCAAATGAGAAGCTCTGTACATTGTTCAGGTTTCTATATGCAATCCATTGGCTGTACCCCAAGCCTGATTTCAATACTTCTAATTAAACCCTACAATGCTGATATCTCAACACTGGTAATGTAATTAAATAAACCTTACCTACATCATACAACAACCAAACAATCATTATAACAAGGAGAAAAATTTAAATTCTGAGCAGGATCATTACACAAACCTTACTTCCACTTAAAGTGAGTGAGAAACATTGTGATTGATTACATACATATAGTTAGATTATACAAATATTACAGACAGACAAGTTCAATTATTTCTGTGTGATAAAACTAATGATACAGATTCACAAGACTAATTTTAAACAGTTCAGTTTTAACTAGGGCTGGTACTGATTAAAATAATTTTAATCGATTAATCTCCAAAATAATAATCGAGATTAATCGATTAAATTCTATTAATTTGGTTCGTGTTACATAAAGCGTGAAAAACTGTTTAGACGGTATACACTGCAAAAAAATCCTTCAATCATTCGACATGCTAAAGTTCAAATTGACAAACTAAGAAATGTAGTCAGTAGTAACTACAAGCAAAAATCTACAAAAATCTTCAATAATTTCACCATCTTCAACTTTTCCATCAGCATTTACCTTATTGTATTGTATTTGAACACTTGTTATAGCGCCCCTACCAGATTCCCATTCAGAGGCGCCCCGACTACTGCGCAGACGCTGAATTGGAGTTTCACGCCGAAGCGCATGAGCAATTGCGAGTGAAGGACTTGCCCAGGGTCCCTACGTGGCGACTTTGAGGTGGATTCGAACCGGCAACCCTCCAGCTGCAAGGCACCGAACATACCCCTAAACCACCATGCCCCAGTTGTATTGTAATGTGTTGTATTGTATTGTACTCCACATTTATATTGCGACCGAGCCACCCGCAGTAAAGATCCGAGAAATTAATCTCTGATAAACCGACCGACCGGGAATCGAACCCGGGGCACCGGCGTGGTGAGCGGGCTACCAAACCACTCAGGATCTACCTTAATTTTCCACTCAAATGTTTCACATTATTACAGTTCGCCATATTGTTTATTCCAGAAATAGGTCGGCTGACGTCATAAAATAAGTAAGAAAATTAATCAAACAAGCCGAAATTAATCGATTAAAATTTTTAACAATTAATCGATTAATTAATCGTTAAAATCCGCAGCCGTAGTTTTAACATTTGGTAACATGAAAGGGTAAAGTAAGTAAGTAAGTATATTCTTTATTGAACCAATTGCATATCTGCACTTTCGTGTACATACAGAGTATAACATTCTTATTTTAAACGATCACCGTGTGAGGTTGTCCGCTTGTGGAATAAAACAGTCATGTAATTTCGGGCGCAGGGAGTATGGGAGCGGCTTTTTGGGTGGGAGTAGCCCATGGAGTACATGCCCCGGGTTTGCCTCTCTTGAAAAAGTACTTATTTTCACAAAGAGTTAACAAGAGCTGATGAAGGCAGTGGCAGGCTGAATATTCAATGCAGAACTGGGAACCAGAGTGTATTATTTGAATCTAACGTTTTGAGAGGAAGCAGATGGTAAACTTCGAAATGCGGCAAAGATTTAAGTAATGTGAGCAGTTAGTACGTTAGATGTTGGGAGGCGTAGGATCGACTTCTGATGAAACGTCGTCCTGACAAACCAGTCAGATTGATTGCATTATAGTCAGCTGGTTGTCATTTAGCAAACAAGTGATTCAGCGATTGAAGTGTCTAGTTCGAGGAAAGATGAAACTTCAGAGTTAAGACTGTTGAAATGGCGTTACCATCGCTCCCTCAATCATCGCTGATATTTGTGTATCAAGTTAGGCCCTATAACTTGTGAAAATTGCAAATTCTGTCAAGACATAAATAGCTACAATTGTGATGTAATGTACAGGAATTAATAAGTTAAGACGTTACAGTAGTTGAATAGTAAAGTTGGTGTTGTACTTGGTGAGAAATGTAGTGTAACGAAGACTAATGTTAGTCTTTTTTCTCCAGTTATAAAGCGCTGTACAAAGATATATAGGTCAATTTGTATAGAAATGATATAAAAATAGTGTATAAGAACTGAGTAAGCCAGATTGATTGCATTATAGTCACTTGATTGTGAAAAGCGGTCATTTAAGGAACAAGTGATTCAGTGATCAAAGTTAGAGGAGAGACGGCGGAATAGCCGAAACTTTAGCAAGTTAAGACTTGAGACGAGGTCAGCATCATTCACCCAATCGTCGTGAGTTGATCGAAGCTGCATTCTGTAAGTGCGATGTCTGGACATTTGCTAGGCAATCTAAACTGCTAAGGAACTTGTGAAAAATTTGAACTGCTGAATTGTGAAGTTTTGGTGAAGCTTGAACTAAGAAAACGCAAACACATTGGAAGAAAATTTTTTACAAGGAATCCATTCAAGTGTGATCCATTTTGGATGCAAGGGGGCCATATGGACAGGGAAGTAGATAGGTTATAATAAATAATTTATTTAAGAAAAGATGCTGGTTAAGGAGGTTCTATGCAGTGGGCGAATGGTTGGGATTATCAACGGAAAGGTTGCTGCGAGAAACTGGGGACAGGAGAGGATGGAGAAGAACCGTCTACAATGCGACCAACCCTCCTATCGAGGATGGTTAAAGAGAGAGATATAGATGACTGATTGCACCTTATTGGATTTTGCTGAATTCTTTGTCCAAAACAGTGTCAAAACCAGCAATGAGGTCAAGCATACTGCAAGGCATTTTCAGTATCAACAGATGAGAATATGTTGTCCGGCATAAGTTTTAGTGCAGTAGCCTTCAGTATTCTCAGATCCATATACGGAATATCACATATTCGAATAGAAAAAAGCAAATCAAAATCAAAAAGCAAATCCTGTCTAACTTTAAATAAAACACAGATCCTTTATATAAGATTTAGATTGCCTAGAAAATGTCCAGACGGCACGCAACTCGTACAAGTCAAAGCACCCATTTCATTACTACAGGCCAGATTCAACAATAGGTATGACGTATGTATGTACGTACGTATATACATATGATATACATATACACACATACGTTAAAAGTAATTACAGCATTATCACTCACTAAAAGTATACAGCAATCAGGGAGAGTAGTTAATTTTAAGTTTACAGAGTTAAAACTAATGCAAATCTCAAACCTTGTATCGACTTATTGAATCACTCAACTAATTACTCAAAATCTGCAAGTGATTCTTTCACAATTGAGAGGCTCCAAACAATTGTTAGAAAAAGGTCAATCTTAAGAACCTGCTATAAAAATGTTCACATGCTTACTGTAGCTTGCAATGAAAATGTAATTCCTGATTTTTGTCTGTGAGGAGATTTTCAACTGAGGAGAATGTGATATGTGTCCGAATCTGCATTTCCCAGGAAGTCCTCAAACTTTCTGCAGATTTTATGAGGTATGTTCAGACACCTGCCATGCCAGTGTCTTCACCACAATACTAAATGAGTTCATCTAAGTGTGCCCAATGAACACCATAAGTAGTCACCCACGGCCAAATACATCTGCAAAGTGCTGAACCTGAAGTCACATGCTGTTTCCAACTGGAAAATCATAAATTTGGTTCTGTTATGATGAGCCAAATTCTTTAACCCACTATCAACCATAAATTTAACAAAACTTGTCATCTGTCAGCTCTTGACGACAACACAGATCTTGGAAAGGGGAGTAGGATGTGACACACTCAACTTTTAACTATGGAATTGATCAGTTTGCAAGCATAACTGCAAACATTATCGTTGTTCGCCTTTGGTGTAATCTGAGCCACGGACTCTGAACAAGAATCAGTTGTGGATAGTAATAAATATATTGGTCAGTACATGTTTACAGGAGACTGCCAATGGAGACTTTCTCCAGTAACACGAACAACATTTGTAATAAAAGAAATTGCTCTTTTAGAATTTTAGATCAGTTTGGCCAGTGCTATGTAAGGTACTTCAAATGCACTGCAAAAATCCTAGATGCACACATAACACATACCTTTGACCATTCCACAATACATTCCAAACAGAAGAGATGATCACACAAATCAGGTGTTCCCACTTCCCGCTTGCCAAAAGGGTACATGCATATTGGACATGATTCTCCAGTTTCGTGCTCTTCATCAGCACATGCTGCTACTGGCTCAGCCTGGTCAAATGCATCATCCTCATCATCATCATCATCATCATCATCATCAAATTCACTGGTACTTTCAGAATCTAAATGCGAAAACAGTAACAACAGTCTCTTCAGAATTTTCAGTACAAAACCAGTTTTAGGTTCTTTATAGTCAACAATAGTTAGAGTGCAAAAAACTGAAACCGAATTGATCTTCTAACCATTTCTTTCAAATACAGATCCTTGAATACTGAATGGAAAGCTCTTTCATACATGCATTGCAGTTTTGATCAGTGATACATCATTGGACTTCAATGATAACAGTAACAAGTTTAAGAGCCATTAGACAGAAGTTTGATTCATTCATTCTGGAGATTTATATAGCGTCCTTCACTACTCAGAAACACTCCCAGCCCAGCCACAGCAAAATAATAAAGACTTGAGTGATTTATAAAAACCCAGTTTGATTGGTCAAAGGTAGCAAACGCAGCTCTGACAGTAGGTTATTCCCGATGGAGGGTCCTGCAACTGAGAAAGCTTGTCGCTGCCTAGCGGTCAAGTGAGCCAGTGGCGGCGCCAGGGGTGCTTAGCCCCCCCTAACTGCGGCTTAGCCCCCAAAAAGTGGGAAATCACTGCAAATCACAGCGAGGAGGGGACAAAAGGGAAGATTTTTGAGCTTTAGCCCCCAAACCTGAAATCCTGGCGCCGCCACTGAAGTGAGCCCATGGACCCAAGAGTTGGCGTGTCATCGCAGAGCGAAGCGCCCGACGCGTTACAATGTCAGACACTGGGCGGCGGAGGTCGCGCAGGTAAGATGGAGCACAGTCAAGGATGCAGCATGAAACCAAAGCAGCAATCCGGTATGGGATCCATTGGGCCACAGGTAGCCAGTGCAACACATTGGGAATTTGCCCAATGAGCCGAGCAGTGAACTCGATCTAGTCACCCCAGAACCCCAAGGGGAGGCCAAAAGGATCGAACAACAGTGGTCAATTTGACTAGTAACGACAGTCAACAAATAGCTTGCTTCTAGTTATCTATCTAGCTGTAGTCAAAATCTATATTATAAGTCTTAGTCTGTTTACGTTTTCCTTCCGTTTGTTTGTATGTTTGTTTGTCCGTCATCTAAAGGCTCCGAAACGGAACGCTTTAGCGATTTACAAAATGTTACAAAACATTATTACGCCACGTCATGGTCAACGTGACTATTTTCAGCTCGCAATTTTATTTAAACGCCGATATATGGACATTTTAAATTTACAACTTTTTCGACGAGGCTATCTTATAATAGTATGGCCATTTGTCCACGTCACACGGCTAAATATGCAATCTTACGTCACGGGGAGCATCTAGGTCAACGATCTGATTCGCAACCAATCACGATGACCGTTGATTTCAAATGAGAAATGGTTATGCCCACGGCAGAATTTCAATGCAACACTTTAGCGATACGAAATTTGTAACGAACGTTTTCATTTCAATTTCTATAGATCTCAACCCAACTTTATTTCACCTCAAAATTTACTTTAAATTCCGATATTTGCACATTTTAAGTTTCGATGTGGTCATAGTCTGTTTCAATGCCATTGAAATCTAGCTATGCAGGAGTATATATTGCGTAGAGTTGCAGTTAAACAATTTCAAGCCAGCGCGTAAATTCGCCAGACGGGACACACGAACAATTTGCACATCGTTAAATTCAAATTCACGGGCGCTGACGAAGATGTCGTTAAATTCAAATACGCGGGCGCTGAGGAAAACCAGGGCGAACGCCGGGTAAAAACTGCTAGTTATTATATATTTGCAGATCATCATTTCTAGGTCCAATTGGTTATTGTTATCTTGAGATTCACTTTTAGGCAATAACGACTAAAACTTGAATTTCAGTTATTATATTCAAGTTTTTGTTATAATTCTAGTGGTTTAAGTGCTTATTTTCAGGCACTTTTAGCATAGCTCAAAATTTGGTTCAGGAATTTTATATATATTTTACATGATTTAATATAATAATTAGCTATTGTTATTCGACATTTAGTTATTTAGTTTAGTCAAAAATAATTAAAAGTTTTGCATTTTAGTTATTATATTTTGAACTTTCTTATCGTTCCAGTTGTTCAAGCACTTCTTCTTCAGGTATTTCTTAACAAAGCTTCAAATTCAGTACAAAGACTGGTTTCAACTGGAATGATAAATAATATGTATATATATATATATATATATATATATATATCAGTGCTTTTTTCTAGAAAAAAAGGTTCCGGAACTCAACACATTCAGAACAATTATAGGGGCATATTTTATGCCAACATATGTTTCATTATATCAGTATCAATAAACACTGAAAGCACTTACATTAAATTAAAGTATATAAATAATTTTATATAATTTTGTATTAAAAATTTTAATTAACTAAATTATTTTTTAATAGCTGAAAAAAGGTACCGGAACGCCGTTCCGGACCGCTCCGGCTGAAAAAAAAGCACTGATATATATATATCAGAATACAATAACTAAAACATATCAAGTTATCCAAAAATTTGGTTCAGGAATGTTATATATATTTTAGTATGTACACATGGAGCTAAGAGGGGGTAACCCAAATGCATCTGCTTGTGTACTCATGGGAAGGGGGGTAAACCTCAATAATACTTTGTTTTGTATATATTAGACTTCCTTCAAATGAGTCACAGTTCAGCTATTAGGCAGATCTGGGAGAGGTATCACACACTTGTATGCCCGTTACCTCTGCTATTAACAATCATGCAACTCTGCAGTGAGTCTGACAGTTTAGCCTCCTGCCATATTCTTCAATCTGGCATAAAGTGCAGACTGCCGCTGGTCCAAGATTTGAGCTGCTGCTTGTTTGTGCTGCTGTCCCGCCTTTAAACACTAATCTGTACATTCGTCTATTGCTGTTCAATCGACTCACTTATTATATAGGCCCTAGAGACTAGTTCACCGAGTTATATTAAACTGTGTTTTATAATCATAAAAAAGTTGTTATATACTCAGTCAGGATATAAACCGTTTCATAGGATTCGGGAGGGGGGGTTCAAGCATATGTACACAGGTGGGGGTTGCTAAAAGTACACGGGCGTACAGGGAGAGGGTCAATTTTTCCCAGATTTCTGCATAGTACTAAATGGATGGCCCCAAACCAATGTGCCGAGTCATTTGAGTCATTCTTGTAGGCATGTATGGGGCCATCCATTTAGTACGTACGAAGAAATCCGGAGAATTTTGACCCCCTCCCCCCCACCCTATACACGCAGGCGTACTTGTTGCAACTCCTCCACTTGCGTACATACACTTGACACGCCCCCCATAGAAGGGTCTATCACTCTAACCCGACTTGTTGAGGGAAGTTATTTTTCCTCATTATATAAGTTACGCCTGCACCTGGCACTCTATCTGAAATCTTCCTCACAAACTTAAAACTCTTCTTTTTGAGCATCTCTGAGTAGGTTACTTGAAAAAAGACACGGTTGGCTCATCATATTTAAAAATTCAAGTACAGTGTAGTACATACTATCACTTAATGACACATTTGCCCGAAAATCAATGTTTAAACAAATTTCTTGTTTACATCGTAACTCTAGTTTCAGTGGTTGCTGAAATGTCTTTATCCCAAGAACTGATATAGGATTAAAACAAAAAAATGTCTGGCTGGGCTAAATTATTTGACTAAAAATATGTATCTGAAAGGCAAAGGATTAAGTATCAGCAGTTCCAAAAGTCATAATCCAACATTTTAATGATATACATAAACAATATTAATATTATTGAATAAATTGAGAATCCTATCGCTGATGCCAAAATACCAACCAACAGAATCTTCATCTTGAGTGTCATCATCAGCATCACAAGACTCGTCATCACATGACTCGTCATCAGTGCCTTCCTCCTCTTCCTCATCAACCTCTTCATCTTGTTCACAGTCATCATCCTCATTAACCTTGCATTCTCCTTCCTTGACTTTACTGTCATTCATTCTGTATCTATAAACACAAAATGGCAATCTATCATTTTAGCATCCTGGATAATTCCACCAATATGGCATATCGTTTCACCATCCTAGATCAGAGGTCTCCAAAGTACGGCCCGCGGGCCACATCCGGCCCGCTAAGGCCTTTAATCTGGCCCGCGGAACTCTCCTTGAAGAAACAAACTAAATTGGGAAAATTGAACATTTTAACGCCGCTGTACTCTGACATGCATATTGCCAAAATCCATGTCGCTGTTTGTAAGCCCTGATATGCAATGACACCATTGCAGTGCTTTAAGAGTACAATATTCGGAGACATTATGAATCCAAGCATTCATCGCATTACTCAATTCACTGGACAGCTGCGCACAAAGTTTTTTTCTTCGGAGTTTTGGCCCGTGGAGCTTTAGAAAGTCAACCATGTGGCCCCCCCGCTGGAAAACTTTGGAGACCCCTGTCCTAGATGACAATAGAGATATACCTTTATGGAATGGGTGTGCCAGTAGTTGGTAAGAGTAGTCCAGTAGTGACAGTAACCAAGATAAACAATATGGCCACTCAAGAATTGGATAGAATAGAGAATAGGGAATGCAAGCCCGGGTTACCCGAACCCGGCTTTTTTCCAAACCCGAAACCCGGGTTTGAACACGATTGAAACCCGGGTTCGACGGGTTTGAAAATCGTAACTTTCACCGTCCTTCACGATGTGAAACTCACAAATGCAGAGTAATGGAAATATAACGATAATAGTGGTTGATAACGGGTTAACGTAATACAACTTCTAACTACTTATTTATCGGCTCATTCCATATCTTTATTGGTGACTTCGTATGAGTGTGGCTTACCATTTCACACAACCAGTGACTAATGTTGAGTGTTTCGACACGTCGGCGTCGTAGCTTCGAATTCGTAAATAATAGCAGGAACACTGTTTTTATTTGAATTTAGTGATTTCAGACACAAATCCAAACAATGTCTAAATCAGCAAATGTAAAGGGTGGTGTTTGGGATCATTTCGTTCACGATTCTGAGGGCCAGACGGCTCAATGTCAGTTATGTAACTTGCAGCAAAAATTGCCAGCGGTGCAACAAGAAATATGCATAGGCTATTCATCTCGAGTTCAAGCATAAGATAAACTTGCTGAAACACAAGGACGTTGGTGACCCTTGTCATTCTGACGAAGCCACTGACGGTAGGCCTCTTAGTCCAAGCACAATCACAGGCAGCGATATGTCTCCAAAGCAGCATCTACTTTAGTCAGTTCTGGCTCTGCCAAATTGGGTTGCAGAGTAACGATGACTAAATTATCTTCTGAAAGCAAATGGGCAGGCACTGGAATGGCCTAAAGCTGAGATGTAGACGATTAAGCTGTCATTAAGCTGGGGGGTCCGGTGGCGCGTTGGATAACATCTGGCGAAGAGTGCGAGAGGTACCGAGTTCGAGCCCCGTTAGGGCGGATTTGCTTTGTAGGCTGCTATTAGCGCCGTTGTATTACAAGCTGTCTGTTCTGTTAGTAGTTAACTAGTTAAGATTGTTTCAATTGCATAACATGTAAATGTACAGCGCAGTGCGTTTGTCAGGCGCTAAATTAAAGAAAAGATATTATTATTATATTATTATTATTATTATTTGACAATTATTTTTATAGGCCTATGCAATGTTTCTTTCAGACAGAACGCTCCAGAACGGCATTCCGTGAATTTTTTCAAGCTGCTAAAAATTATTTTATTTACTTACAGTTTTAATAACAAAATTATTTAGTTAATTTAATTTAATTTCAGCGTTTTCAGTGTTTATTGGTATTCAAAATGCTATAAAATTAGAGGTTCAGGTTTAGGCCTTCGGAACCCTTGCAATGTCTTCCATAACTGTTCTGGAATTGTACAGTTCCGGAACATTTTTTATTGAAAAACACTGCTTATATAAAAAAATCGCGATTATCCTAAAGTTTTCTTTTTAATCAAAATTCTCGACTGTTGGAGAACGGTTCGACTTGTAGATGCATACGACGACGTTGTTCTTACGCAAGAAATAGTGCAGTAATAATATTTATCATGTAAAATTTGTTAACCCGTCCAAACCCGGGTTACTTGGGTTTTCACGGCGGTCAAACCCAAAACCCGGGTTTCGAAAAAAGACCCCGGGTTTGCATTCCCTAATAGAGAACTATGACCTTGAACAGCCTACTACTTCCACTAAAGTAACAGTTCGTTAACAGTGTACAAACAAACGTTGAAAGCATGTGGATGCGTGCTAAATGAAAGCTTAAGACACAATTCAAAACACACCTGTATGAATTTATGCTTTTCTACACGATAACCTGTTTTAATACTTTGTAATTTCTATTTCGGCCACGTAAACTTTAATTAAATTCAATAACAGTTAACTTCTGATGTTTGTAAACATTGTGTTCATTTGACAGTTCATTTTTAACATTTGCAAATGTTGTTTACATTTCCTAATAAAAGTCAATTTTTTTCACTTTCAATATTGTTTTCATGAACCATTACTTATTTACTTAAGCAGAAGTAGTAGGCTGTGGGACTTCATAGCACTCTATTCTATGCAATTTTTGGGTGGCCATGATGTTTACCCTATGCACAGTTGACACAGGACCACCGTAAACCCAGTAGTTTCATAATGCGATAGAAATGACAATGCAAGAAAAATTGCAAATTAGTAATATTCATTTAAATTAGAATGTGAATATGAATATGATTTCCAGCCTGAAATCCACACACATTATTACCGTTACTAGCCCATGGACCCTAGCAAATATATGTTGCATGGTGCTAAGTAAGTGTGTTCTTTATTAAATGCACACTTGGCACTTTACATACAAAGTTAAAAACAATTGCAGCAAAAAAACGATAATTAGAACAAAATAAAGTCAACTACAAAACACAAGTCTAACTGTAGGCCTACATCATCCTAGCCAAGAAACTGAGCCTGGTGAAGGAATTAAAGCTAGGGAGAACACGGTTATGTGAGCGTGGGCGTAGGTCAAGATCAGTACAACGGAGGGGGGGTCGTGTAGGGTGTAGCCAGGATTATTTAAAATTAAGGCTGGTACTGATTAACATTTTTTTATCGATTAATCTCCACAAATTAATCGCGATTAATCAATTAATTTGGTTTATGCTACATAAAGCGTGAAAAACTGTTTATACTGTATACACTGCAAAAATCTCTTAATCATTCGACATGCTAAAGTTCAAATTGTCAAACTGAGAAATGTAGTCACGAGTAACTACCTTCTATCTACGAAAATCTTCAATAATCTTCGCCATAATCGACTTTTCCCTCAGCATTTACCTTAAATACAAAATGATCGCTTAATTTTCCACTCAAATGTTTCACATTATTACTGTTTGCCATATTGTTTATTCCGGAAATAGGTTGGTTTACGTCATAAAATAAGTAAAAAATTAATCGAAAATTAATCGAACAAGAACAAATTAATCGATTAAAATTTTTAACGATTAATCGATTAATTAATCGTTAAAATCCGCAGCCCTATTTAAAATGTTTCTAAAGAGGTCTTGGTCAGCTTTTTTACTGAGTTCCTCAGAGGTCGGGAAAGATTTAGGTAAGAAGCCAAGGCGTACCAACAAGAGGACCGATGCACTTCAAGAGTCAAGTTCCTGCTTATTGGTGAAGCCCCACCATGCTTGATTCACATTTCGGTGTGACCTTGCGCACGTTATAAATTTATTTAATAATAATAATGCTTGGGAACAGTATAGAAGTCTGACCCCTGAGAGCCCATGTGAGATCAAAATACGATGGCGTGGAGAGATTAAAATCCGCAGCCCTATTTCCGCGGCCCGTATACAAAGTCTTTGAACACGTGGGAAAACCGAACTGTTAGGAAATCTTGACACCCAGTACATTTAGCAGTGATGTAGTACTCGAGTCCGGCCTAGGACTCGAGTCTAATTTTTAATTTTTTTTGGACTCGGACTGTCAGGACTCGGACTCGAATTTGACTCGATGACTCGGTTTCCGAGTCACAATTTTGTCTCGCGATAAAATACGACTTGTATACTTGCTTACTTACGCTTCGAAAATAGGTATTTTAAACTAAAGAGCGCATTAGATTTCAACGAACCCACTGTAAGTGGGGGGGGGCGGGTAGGCATTTAAAAAGGCATCGGGTGATCATACGCCACCCAGCCAGAGATGATAATTATTCTTCGGCGTATTCGGAGTTAAGTGGTGCAACAGACGCGCCCAAGAGGCAGGATTTCTTGAGTTTGCAGTTGCTGGGAATTCTTCACCGCGATACTCGAGATCCCAAGTAATGGCTAGGCAGAATCGGCCGTCAAGCGTCTCATGATCAAAGCCAACTAAGGGAGAGCTGACCCGTTTCTAATGCTTCTGACCTAGCAGAATACCCCATTCGCGCAACTGGGCCAGTTGAATGGCAATCGGACTTAAAGCGATTTTGCAACCCTCTGTGCATGAACCTTATGAGCCGTAGCATGTATCTAGATATAGATGTGTTAGCAATAAAGCAGTATTAAAATACCTTAGTCTAATTGCATTGTTTAGAAATCAGTTTTTCTAAGCGTACATCTTCAGCTATAGGCCTATTCTTGTAATTAATTATTATAGCTGAGGTCCCGAAGCCAAAAGTTGTAGCGGACAAATTACACTACATTAGGCCTACATTATCGTTCTTCAAAAATAACCTTAAGATTTTGTTTAAGATTTATTATTAGACATTCAAGATTCTTTTTGTTTAGGTGCGCTATAAATTACAGTTTAATAACAGCAAAAATAAAAGTAATAATAATAAATAATAATAATAATTAAAAAATAAATAAAATGTCCTGTTCTTTTGCTATGCCATTAAATGGCATGTTTCAGAGTATTTTGGTCTTGAAGGACTCGGACTTGATCTTTTGTGACTCGGACTCGAGCAACTCTGGACTCGGCTTAGGTGGACTCTGACTCGGCTTAGGTGGACTCGACTACATCACTGACATAAATTTTAGTGAGCTAACCCTTTCCGGTAATCTATCGTTCTAGCATTCTAAATAATTATTCACCTATTGTAGCATTATTTTTTTCATCAATCCAACTTCTACTTTGGCAAGAATCCATTACATCAATGCAGCATTATCTAGGCAAGAATCCAGCTGCTATTTAACCAACAATTAGTGGTAAACAATTAGAATCAGGGTGCGTAGGTTTTCTCGCGTCGTGAGTGTCGGGGCACGGGTAAAATGCTGATTTCTGATTTGGATGGGTAAAATGCTGATTACAAAAATGCTGATTGGTCAAGCTGATTGGTGGGTAAAATGCTGATTAGAAAATGCTGATTGTAACAACAGAATGTAGCAATTGGTATTTATTATTATTAATCAATTACATGTATTATTACTACATTTATTATTATTATTATGACGACAGAATTTGGACGATCCGTTCAACATAAGCTCTTTTCGAGAAGCACTTGTTCCATGACTTGGGACCATCATAGATCTGGAAATACATTCTGTCACATAGACCACTGCCGCATTTTCTTTCTTTTGCTGATCCACAAAAACGCCAACGATACCCACCTACTTTCCAATCATCCTTCTTAAAAGCTTCTGACCACAAATAATGAAAAATTGATCCGCCCGTCAGTCGATTAACAATTGCATTTACTGACTATTAAAACACTTGAAGCTATCACTCATGACTGCAAGTCTTCCTATCCAAAGTATGTGAACTCTCCAAGATTCAAAATTTATAATAAGTTACACACTTATTTGGGGGTATTTATAGTCTTTTAAAAGTTTGCATTGGTTGATTAAAATACCCTATTGAAGACAAAAAAAGTGAACATACTGTCTTGTTTGATCACTGCTTACCTGGATTTCAATCTCTTAATTAACTGCCTTATGTTTGTTAATTACAACAATATTGAAAACAACAAAGTGTATAATTATGTCTTCTTTGATCACTGCTTGCTTGAACTTCAGTCTCTTAATTAACAGCTTCATATTAGTGAATTAAAACAATATTGAAAACAACAAAGTGATCTGGATTTCAATCAGCATTTTACCCTTTGATATGCTGATTTGGCTGTTAGGTAAAATGCTGAACAATCAGCATTTTCTAATCAGCATTTTACCCTTTGCCAATCAGCAAATCAGCATTTTACCCGTGCCCTAATACGCGTCGTGAGGGTCAGGGTTAGTGTCGTCATTAGAAAATATGGTAACTTCCGCGCAGCATGCCAACAGATACCGTCAAACGCCAGTAAACTTACGCACGCCGATACTACATGTTTGCCGAATTCTTTTCGTCAATCCAACTTTTATTCGACCAACGCTAAAACCGATACACTGGCGAACAATTTAGAACGCTACAATGATAGAATACCAACTTTTAATGCCACAGGAGGGCCCTGTTTAAGATTCGCCTTTCACATTCATTAATCCAAAATAAAAAAAAATAAAGATTCAACTGTCAAAAATATAACGTCTATCACATTGTTTTCAAGTGTGATAAACACACTTGAACTGAACACTTGAACCATTTAAACTGCAAATTTTCGTCGTCATGTTTACCAGCAGGTGTGCTGTATCCTTACTACCGTAGCCTTCTATTCGTAGTATAGGAAGGAGCAAAGCTATTAATATTTTGTAAGACCCAAAAAACTACATATCCGGTGCACAGACGGAAGCGTGGTGACATCTGTCGTTAAGGGTGCAAGCTCATCTTTAGACGTAACAAGCTTGACATACATAATATTATGTGGTGTTCTGCAATAAATTGAACGAAGTCAAGGAAAAAGAAACAAAGATAACTCTAACTTTCAGGTCAGTACAGCTCAGTACACCGTTATTTTGACTACGGCTGTGGCGAACCGTTGTTACCGTTCTAACTGTGCTCTAAATTTGACCAACGCTAAATGTGTTGAAAACCGGAAACAGCTCAATTAAAGTTTAAAGGTCGTTGGTTCAAACTTCGGATTTTTGTTATAATTCTGCAATCTGTTTTCGTAAGATATTCTGGTGACTTGTTGCCATGCGCTGATACAAGACGTGGTTCATAATAAAGCTTTCTGTAGATAAAATTGTGTACTATTTACGCATTTGTTTGCGGAGTATTATGCCACAGAAAGGGTTAGAACTGTTCGAAAGAATTTCTGTTGACTTCAAGGGCCTTTGTTGCCATATATATATATATATATATATATATATATATATATATATATATATATATATTCGTTTATTGAGAAAACAATCTGACAAAAACGCAGAAATGCTAACATGAGTGATAATGAACAATTAAAGTTCATTAGAAAATTTTAGATTAAACTAGTAAATATTTTTATATAATGATCTGGGAATAAATTGAGAGTTGTCCTTGGGTGGGAGTTCATAGAATCTCTCCCGACCCTTTCACTAAAGCCTAAAATTATTTCTGATGATCTGTGTGTCTTTGGCTTTATGTGAGAGAAGCTTTTCAAAGCTGAAACTTATAAATTTATGGAACTATACTCATAAATGACATAATACAAAAAAACAGGAACAAGTATACGCAAGCATTTCAGCACTTAGTGAACATCTCGACGATATTATTACTATACTACAATGTTTTATGAAACGCACTGGCTACGGAACCGTCCGGACGGTGCCGTAATTTCTTTTCTATGGAACCGTCAGGTTAAGCGTCGTGAGGGTCGGTTAGGGTCAGGGTTAGGGTTTGTGTTGTCATTAGAAAATCTTCAATCTGTCTAATGCACAAGGCATCAACCAGCTCTAAATTAGATTAATATCCAGAGGATAAATCTTCTGTGGCGGAAGATTTTCTAATGACAACACAAACCCTAACCCTGACTCTAACCGACCCTCACGACGCTTAACCTGACCGTAACCGACCTTCACGACGCCATTAGTGCTAAACTTCTTCCATTGAACTAGTCTGATTATAATACATACTCCCCTCGAATATGGGTGTCATTATTCGGGACCCCTAAAGCGCAAGTTTACCAGATTCGCAACGCACCCATCAAAATCTTAATCTTCCGGATGTACACGCCATAGATATGTGCAATCGCCCATAGATTATTTGTGGGTCCGGACCATGGACGGTTCCCTAGACACACAATTACGGCACCGTCCGGACGGTTCCGTAGCCAGTGCGTTTATGAAATAATCAGCCAAAACTTTCCAATTATTTTTCCTCATTATATAAAATTTGCCAATTGACATTACTGTTATTAGTTATTAGATAATTTGCAGTATTCTGTGAACATTATTTTGTAAGGAGGCCTGTATAAGCTGCAGGCACATTCATTGCTCTCCATAGTCCATTAATATTTGCTAATTTGATTTTTAATTATGTAACTGCTGATCTGATGGTAAATGATTAAAATAAGAAGTGAAATTTTAAAATATGCATTTGTAATTTTAATTCTGCTAGTTCTTATTATCACTACTATAACCATTACATTCTGTTATATACAGGAATTACGATTTGCGGGTAAGATTAGTACAAAAAATTACTAAGGATTCTGCATGGTCTGGTAAGGGAGGCAGTCAATTGGGTGACACCACAAGTTACCGCACCGGGTGACACCAACCCTAGTGACGCCACTGAGGCCGATTCTGGGACTGACCCGCCATATCCGGGACAGTTGCTCCAACATATATTTCTATGCTGCAATCATGAGTTTTCACCAGGGTGATTACCATTTAACCTGAAACTGTATACAGCAAATTTGAAAGGGACGAAAATAATGGATCCAAAACATGGAGGAATGCATTTTCACACAATTTCTCGCTATAAGTCCCTGATTGATCCAGAATCAATAAATCAAAGACACGAGAGATGGTATTTATGAGGAGGGGCTGTGCGAGCATCTTCTTCTCCCAGGTCATTCCCAAAGCCGAGAGAGTAGATTCAATCAAGGTCTTGGGAATCACCCTCCTCTCTGACCTAAGAACAGTGTTGGTTTTTCAGTTATGGTTTTTCAGTTACAGTTATAGTTATCTAATTTATGTTTTTTCAGTTAAAGTTATAGTTACAGTTTTAAAACTGAAATCAGATTTTTCAGTTTCAGTTATTTTTTTAATTTTTCAGTTACAGTTTCAGTTATATCTCTTTATTTTTTAGTTATAGCATCAGTTATTTTTTTCACAAGTCATGACTAATGACACACTGACCACAAGTATTCTGAACAGTAACCAGAAATATTTACGCAGCAAATCAATGCGATTTAGCGTATTATCGGTTTACTGTAAGGAAAACACGACGTTCCAGATTAACACTTGCTCTGTTCCGACAATTACCGTGCCACACTCGTGGTTTGCAACGTCCTTGCCAGCAACGGTGTGAACACAACATCGACTTTTGTCGTCTGCGGCTTCGTAAACAAATGTTCCCACATGCCACTTTCTACTTTTCGACCACTACTTGGCTTAAACACTATTCTCGTAGTCGTGGATTGTTTTACGGTTTAGCGCCAACGACAACACAACGCAAGGAAAAGGAGCCGGAAGTGAAACTAGCATAGAAAACTGAAAAGGAACCAGAAGTGAAACTAACATAGAAAACTGAAAAGAAACCAGAAGTGAAATGAGCATAGAAAACTGACCATAGACTAGAGTAGGATTACCATTCAAAATGTAAGTAAGAAAACACTCATGCTTTATTTTTCAGTTAACTTTTGTTATTTTTCAGTCATACAGTTTTCGTTTTTCAGTTACTATTACAGTTTCAGTTATTCAGTATTTTTCAGTTACAGTTACAGTTAACTGCAAGACATTTTTCAGTTATATTGCTATTTCAGTTACAGTTACAGTTAATAGAAATAACACTGCCTAAGAATGACCTCCCACATGGACTCACTACTGTCAGCATCTTCGTCGTCCACATATGCCCTGGGGGTCTTGCAATCGCATGGCCTTCGCTCACCATCATTGCATGTTGTTGCCAAGATGACAACCATTGCACAACTCATGTATGCCTCCCCAGCATGGTGGGGCTATGCAACCGCCAAAGACAGAGGAAGAATCGAACAGCAGATAGCTGGGATGAAACACAGAGCCTTATTGGCCTTGACGCTTCCACCGCTGCGGAACTGGCAGATGCGGCGGATGGCCGATTATTCGCGGCTATTAACGCCAATGAAAGCCATGTGCTGCATGGACTCTTTCCTCCAAGCCACCCCCGCCTCCGTTATGAGACCGAGGCCACACGGTTTCTTCCTCCTAACCAAGGACGATCGCAATACACGATCTTGTGTATTATTTAAAAACTTCTACTAAATACATTATCTCCAGTCTATACTTTATTGGTTACCTCATTCGTTGCCCTATATAACTTACATTGTCGCTAGCCTAATTCTCCTTTAGTAACTAACTGTCAGAGCTGAGAGAATTTTTCCTACATGATACTTGTTACTTGCGACCTGTCAGCTTGATGTTGAGAATAAACTAAATTGATTGATTGATTGAGTGTCAAATACCTGATGCAAATTAAATTTGTATGCTTCGAAACCTCCACCTTCTAATCTTTCTCAACCTAAACGAAACCCATCTTAGCAGCTCCACTGCCTCCGCATATGACTAGTAGTATAAAGTCGGCAAATAGGTGAAGTCACTTTGTGTTTACCTATGTATGAAAAGGAAGGTGCAGGTTTTTGGACTATAGGTGATGGCCTAAAAAAAAGCCCTAAATGATTAGCAACGACTTTTTACAAAAATGTTTTATTAAAATAGTTTTGCATGTATATATTAATACATATGTATCTATGTATATATAATTTGTGTATGCTTATAGAGGTTGTACTACTCAATCCTGTATATTGGTACATAATGAGTAAATAGAACTAAGCATATTTATGTTTCAAGATTTTGGTTAGACTAGCACTCTTGAATATGCCTATTAACATAGTATACTGTCAGAGCTCTTATAGTTTTTTCATCAGTCATTGTAGTCATCATCCTCTTACTGCCACTTTGACTACCACCTCTTCTACTCATTGTTGTCACAGTCATCATTGTGATTATTATCTTATCATCTTTATTTCATCCTAATCCGTATGATTCTTGAACTCTTTCTTTATTATCTGCATCTTGTTCTTTTTCCATAACATTTTTTCCTTGAACCTTAACTCTTCCTTCTCTATGTTCTCCTTAATATTTAATAACTTCTCATTCAATTCTTGGTTTGTATGTGTAAATTTTTTGTTTGTTTTAATATATTAAGCTTGCATTGTGCTGTGCATTTGCAAGTGCTTCTCATTAAAGAATATACTTTCTGTTTGCTTACAGGATATTTTCAGACAAGAGTGATGGAAGGTGTGTGTGTCAAGTTCCATACACTACATCTTCTCTTGGAGAAGCATGTGATTAAACTTAGTGTGATGTCTGATGGTGGAGAGAAGATTCTTCAAGGTGTAATTGGCATGTTGTTTTCTGATACTGCTAAATTTGTCGATACAAATAACGATGACATCTTGGAGGCAGAGATTGGAAGCACTGGACATTTAGCTATACACCATATAAAAACAAGTGACATTCAGCACAGATATGATCTCAAATGGTTGTCGTATAAGTCAAAGGAACTGCGGGATTCTTTTCATATTTCTGATTCTCATTGGTATGGTGGAGCACAGGTTCGAAGACAAACATGGCCAATTGAGCAGATGAATATAGAGGTGATTCCGTTTGTCTCTGGAAATTCGTTTAAGGATGGTGATTATGGTGGGGTTCAGGAAAGGTATTTCTTGTCATCTAAAGGAGTTGCGTTGTTCATTGATCCAGTTATTCCACTGTTTCTTGGATTGAATGGTTCATGTAAGCAGCAGTTGATATTATCATCAAAATATGAATGGCCATATCAGAATCATTATAACAAGTCACTTTCGTTAAGCTACACAATTTTACAGGGTGAAAATATGAGAACTGTGCATGATTTTGTTGCAAAAGAAATTTTGTCAAAACCTCTTGGAATTCCAGATGAACAACTGTTTCGCTATCCGATCTGGTCAACCTGGGCAATTTATAAGAAGAATATTAGTCAGAAAATTGTGCTTCAGTTTGCTGATGAAATATTAAATCATGGCTTTCCAGCAGCCCAGCTGGAAATTGATGATGATTGGACACCAAGATATGGAGACATGGAGTTTGACAAGAATAAGTTCCAAAATCCTTGTCAGATGATAGAAAAACTTAAAGAAAAAGGGTTGCGTGTAACACTTTGGGTACATCCTTTTGCCAGTCCTATGTCCCATGCAGCTCATCATAACTTTTGGGTTTCTTCTTCTTTTAAAGGATACACAACGTGGTGGAATGGGTTTGGCAAATGCCTGGATGTCACCAATCCTGCTGCAGTAGCATGGTTCAAAGGTTGTCTACAGGCTCTCAGAGAAAAATATGGTGTGACATCATACAAATTTGATGCTGGTGAAATTCACTGGCTTCCATCAGGTTTCACTACTCATACTCCAATGGAAACTCCAAATGAGTACAGCAAGTTGTATGCTGAGATGTGCTACAGCATTGATGGTGATCTTCGTGCACAAGAAGTTCGTGTTGGTATTCATACTCAACATCTACCAGTGTTTGTGAGAATGATGGATAAGGAGTCATGTTGGGGTTATGACAATGGCTTGAAAACACTGATACCTCATGCTCTCACTTTTGGTGTGATAGGTTATTCTTTTGTGCTACCTGACATGGTTGGAGGTAATGCATACCAGGGTCTGCCTGACCGTGAGCTGTACATCCGCTGGATGGAAGCCAATGCCTTGTTACCCTGTGTGCAAATATCAATTCCTCCTTGGAAATATGATGACGTAGTTGTTGAAATCTCGCGCAAAATGTTGAAATTGCATGAGACTTATGCAGATCTGATTTTATCACTTGCCAAAGAATCAACAGTTACAGGTGCACCAATTGTTAGACCTCTGTGGTGGGTAGCCCCTGAGGATGAGACTTCACAAATTATAGACTCTGAGTTTCTTTTGGGTAATGATGTCTTAGTAGCTCCAGTCCTTGATCCTGGCCAGAATTCAAGATCAATTTATCTTCCCAGTGGAAAGTGGAAATGTGAATTGACAGGCAACAATCTTGAAGGATGTCAGTGGTATGAGAACTATCCAGCCAAGTTAGAAGATCTTCCTTATTTTACTAGGTGTCGTCCATAAAGGATGTCCACGATGGGGGAGAGGGAGGAGTCATCCCAGTGCAGACAAGGGCAGGGTTTTGACCAGTATGACTGGACATCTGCATCTAAATTTGACTAGTTTTTTCAGTGCATTAAACACCAACTTCAGTCTGTGGCAGTTCTCCACTGGTTCGTCATTAGTAATGTTCATTGCAGGGCTCAATAACCATTTCTACAGCTTGCACAGGGACTGTGGAATAATAGTAAACAGAATAATCATGACTTTAAAAATACAGCCCGTAAAAACAAAGTTTTTTACTATATCCATCTACTATCCTATAATGCGTCTTATGAAGCAGTTACCTCTACAAATATATAGTCCGCGTTCATTTTACGTCATAGCGTGCGTTTAATCAGGCAGCGCGCCGTTTTTGTTGCGACCAATGGCAACGCTGCGTATCGGAAATTAAGTTGAGTCCCCGATTCTATAAGCTTGCCTTTTTGGGGAGCTGAAATTTTTATAGAATGAAGTGTCTGCGAGGGCGAGTCTATCTGCCAAGTTTCAGGACGATTGAATGATTGTAAGTGATCGAATTAGTCGTCGCAAGATTTGACTTTTTAGCCTGTGGCTCAAGATTTCCGTAAGTTAAAGTAGATGGATAAAAAGTGTACAGCATGCAAAAGCAGCATCAGAAAGGAAAAGTCGGTTGATGGGCATGTGAGTCCGTCCTGCCACACTGCAGGTGTCTTGTAGCTAATATTATCTTCTTATGTGGATGTCAACAAAGAGGGAGGGAGGGAGGATAAGGACAAATGCAGACAAGGGGGAGGGATGGGTCCAAAGTAGGTCCTCTTTTGCAGACGACACCTAGACTTTCAAGTGGGACTTGGTCTGATTGATGTCATGTTTAAGAATCCAGTTTGGCCCTATTCTTCGCTTAGTTAAGATAGTGTTGAGAGTCATGACTTTACCATATCTTGCTATGTAGAGTTACTGCTGGTTATATTTACTACTTGTGGAGCTGGTTATAGTTACTACTTATGGAGCTGGTTATATTTAATACTTATGGAGCTGGTTATATTTAATACTTATGGAGCTGGTTATATTTAATACTTGTGGAGCTGGTTATATTTAATACTTATGGAGCTGGTTATATAATATACTATTTATGGAGCTGGTTATATTTAATACTTATGGAGCTGGTTATATTTAATGCTTATTGAGTCAGTCATCTTACTGCAGGAAATTTCTGAATTTGTGACAAACTATGGGCAGCATTGCGGAGACAAAAGAAAAGGACACTACATGAGTTCAAAATATCATTAAAAGTCATACGATACATGTAGTTTTAAAATAGGTCTTTTAATGGCACCTAAATAAAAGCTGGGCAGATTAAATGGATTAAATGAACTGTCAAATCTTGAATTTAGTCTGGTTCATGTTTTATTATTTTAGTATAGTAAAGTGGTTATATATGACACAGTAGCTACATAATTAAAAGCTGCTTGTGTAATTCTGTTTGTGGTTGAGAGAGAGAGAGAGAGAGAGAGAGAGAGAGAGAGAGAGAGAGAGAGAGAGAGAGAGAGAGAGAGAGAGAGAGAGAGAGAGAGAGAGAGAGAGAGAGAGAAACAAGGGAGGGAGGGAGGGAGACTTGCTGTACTAACAGAAGGTTGATGGTCACTTAAGGTGATTTCGATTTTGGGTATCACCAATTTCCCAATTCAGAGAGAGAGCGCGCGAGAGAGAGAGCGCGCAAGAGAGAGAGAGAGAGAGAGAGAGAGAGGGAGGGAGGGAGGTAGGGAGAGACTTGCTGTACTAACAGAAGGTTGATGGTCGCTTTAAGGTGATTTGGATTTTGGGTATCACCAATTTCCCAATTCAGAGAGAGAGCGCGAGGGAGGGAGACTTGCTGTACCGTAAAACGGGGTTACTCTGGCTCGCGGGGTGACTTTGGCCCAAATTGAAAAATTAGTTTGTAAAGCTCTGGCCTTCCGTAGTTATCACGTTATTTCGACATGTTTTATGAATAACAATCGGTAATCATGTAGCCATTATTTTAACCAAATTTGTTTTTTTTCACTGTAAAATTTTTTGAAATTTTTCTGAAATGTTTGTAAGCCTATAAAAACTTCAAATTTGAAGAGATGTGCAAACTTATTTTTGTGTGAGAAATACCGTCAATAAAACCGTGGGTGTTAATATCACTTTTCAATGTACATTATAATGGCATGTGTATGGCGCACCGTTTGTTCCACTATGTCACCAATAAGTAATTTAAAAATGCAAGCAAACTTTTTGGGGTGACTTTGACCCACAGTATGGGTTCACTTTGGCCCACATTCTAAAGTACTACAGGTGATGTTTAGAAAATTTATTTTTAAGAATTAATTGCCGTGGTAATGTATTTGTAATGTATTTAATGGTCCAATATGTATAACATGCCTATAGTTTTAATTTAAGCCTTTAAGGTGATTTGGATTTTGGGTATCACCATTGCAATTTCCCAATTCAGTTCTGTTCACCAATTTCAGCCATAGAACGAGAATTCGTGACTTCAGGCTTTAATATTCGTGAATATTAGGGCATTTTTAATATTCGTAGGCCTAAATATTCGTTGATGACATCACTGTTTCCGCTTTGTTTACGAACTAATTTAAGAGTACTAATTTAAGAATATAAGTAAGTAAAGTAAGTGTGTTCTTTATTAAACGCTGGCAAACGCACGGCGCTGTACATACAAAGTTATACAAAGTTATCAAATAGTAGCGAAAAAGTTAGTAAATAGTAAACTAAAAAACACTATATGGCTTAACTGTACAACATCCTAGCCAGAAAACCACGCCTGGTGAGGGAATCAAATCTAGAAAGAACACGGTTATGTGAGCGTGGGCGCAAATCGTGACCAGTATATAGGACAGGGGGTAGTAGGTAATGAAGGATATGTCCGGGATTATTTAAGATATGTGCAGTGGTTTTGCGGCGCTATAGGCCCTACTTAGTGCTGTGGTCCGTAACCTGGTACGCTTAGGCTTCCTACCCAAATGTTGCCCTACTCTTGAGGAACGCTGTCAAAAAGCAGACCATAACCAGAGGCCGTTAACTATATAACGCCCGAAGTCACACAAGTTTTGATTATGTGTGGTGCCAACGGTTTTTGTAACACTAGGCTAGGCCTAATACAATAAAAAGTATCATTTGCGTGCTAAATTATAATTGATTCATCATCGCCAGTTTCTGCCGCCAGCCATTTTGCAGCTATGGATACGTAGGCCTATAAATAGGGTTGCAACCTTTTCGAAAGGGAAGTCGGGACGCAGCTTTCTCGTAATCATCGACGTCGATGCTCACGAGTTACAATCATGCAATTTTTCCGGATGACCTTTTTTTTGCTTTTACAGCTCATTTAAAAGGCAAAACTGCTCGAAAACTGCTCGAAAGTAAGTAAACTCGTTGTAAAGATATCATCTCCGTCACTAATCGAAGAACAATTAGCAGTAGCCTAGTTAATACGGGTATTGTGTTTTAAGTCACAACGTTTTGTTAGTTTTGGTCACACATCTGAAAGTCGGGACATTTCGCTGTCCCGACGAGGTCAAGTCGGGACACGGGACATTTGCCTCGAAATCGGGACTGTCCCGACAAAGTCGGGACGGGTGGCAACCCTACCTATAAATGATCGCAGCTATGGATACGTATAAATGATCGCCATTATGAGGCTTAAAATAGGTAAGGATTCAAAATAGGTGAACCGATTCTCTCTCTCTCTCTCTCTCTCTCTCTCTCTCTCTCTCTCTCTCTCTCTCTCTCTCTCTCTCTCTCTCTCTCTCTCTCTCTCTCTCTCTCTCTCTCTCTCTCTCTCTCTCTCTCTGTCTCTCTCTCTGTCTCTCTGTCTCTCTGTCTCTGTCTGTCTCTTTCTCTGTCTGTCTGTCTGTTTTAGATGAACGTCTGTCTGTCTGCCATCTATCTCTGTCTCGGTCTGTCTGTCTGTCTGTCTCTCTCTGCGGTCTCTGAAACATACCCGCTCTGTCTTCAAATATTGAAATCGATATGGATGTTTGCTTCTGTTGACAATTTTCGGAAGTTTATCCGGTAATGAAATAGTATAAAAAAGATTTACAACTTCGTGACTGTAATTATTGCACTTTGCATATATATATATAATTTTTTTCTTTCAAAAATAATATTGAAACTGACAGCCTGGCCACAATAAACTATTTTTTGTATCTTAACTCGTACGGTAAGCATGAAGACCTAATTATGAATATTTTACAACTCCGTTACTACAACTTCGTTACATTTTTTTTCTATTAAAATTAATTTATTTAATGGTACATGTAGATAATTTGTCGTCAAAATAATTTAGGTTGCTGTGTCATAATTTAATGTACACTTAATTGTATTGTATTGTATTGTATTTGAACACTTGTTATAGCGCCCCTACCAGATTTCCCATTCAGATGCGCTCCCGACTACTGCGCGAACGCTGAATCGGAGTTTCACGCCGAAGCGCATGAGCATTTGCGAGTGAAGGACTTGCCCAGGGTCCCTACGCGGCGGCTTTGAGGTGGATTCGAACCCGCAACCCTCCAGCTGCAAGGCACCGAACATACCCATAAACCACCGCGCCCCAGTTGTATTGTGATGTGTTGTATTGTGTGTTGCATTGTACTCCACGTTTATAATGCGACCGAGCCACCCGCAGTAAAGATCCGAGAAATTAATCTCTGATAAGCCGACCCGACCGGGAAGCGAACCCGGGGCGCCGGCGTGACGAGCAGGCTACCAACCCACTCGGCCACTCAGGATCCTTTAATACTAATTAATCACTAATTATAAACAGTGGCGGTATATTGTATTAAGTAACGGAGTTGTAAATATTTAGGAATCAAAGTTGTATGTGTTTCACACAATAAAAAAACTAAAATAAAAAATTAGGCCAAATCTGTCAAATTTAAGCTATGCTCAATATTAAGTATGCTTAACTGATGTTAGTAAAATATTTGTGTAAGAATTTTTTTATATTTTGCATGACTTTCTTTTTCTCTTATTCTATTTATGAATTATACCAAAATATACTTTTTAAAGCTGTGTGTGAACGCCAGTATATTATGTTCCAGTTTCACGTTGAAATGATGCACTTAGTGCTGAGGGATAAGGAACAGAGGGAGCTGAGTCATAAAGTCGTTGTCTAATACTGCTGCTGCTAGTTTGGGCGCCAAAAATGTGAATGAGACTTCGAACAATAAACTAAGTGAAGTTACTGATTATAACTGTAATATGTAACTGTTCTTATGCATCTTTTTGGCACTGATTTTTTATAATTATTCCCGGATTATTAAGAATTAAAAGAACTTAACAATTACAAAATTTAATATTCTTAATATTCGTTGACCAGTTTTAATATTCGTCAACATTCGTCAATTTAAACAAATTTAATATTCGTAATATGAGCAATATTCTGAGCTTCCAAAAGATGGTTAGAGAGTTTCAAATGGTTGGACTATGATTGCTATGAATGAGCAACTGTGCCAGTCATACAAGACGAGGTCCGAATGTTGGTTCGGTTGCAATCAGTATCCACAACAGTTGAACATAGGCTTAGGCCCAGTGGCGGCACTACACCAGGGCAAGCCAGGGCAATTGCCCTGGTAAAAAAGCCTTTGCCCTGGTCTTTGCCCTGCCAGAATTTTTGCCCTGCCGAGAATTTATTTGGGCCATAAACTGCCCCTGCACTTGTAACTTGTATGATTGCCCTGGTTATGCCCTGGTTACAAAAAATGTCTGCCGCCGCCACTACTTAGGCCTAACATGTACGATGGCGGAGAAGGGAAGTTTGTGGCAGATTTATATAAACTGGCAGTTTGATAAGTTGATAATCATAAATTGAAAGGGACAGGATTTTTCTGTTGTGACAGCTGACACGTGAGTTCTGTTGTTTTAATGGTTATAGTAGGACGGCCTATGTGTAGCTTTTTCGTAATCAACGTGAATCGTCTTGTCACAACGGTTGACAGACGTTGACACTTTTCTGACACTTTTTTACACTTTTGACTAGGATCTGCATTTTAAATAAATAACTAGAAAAATGCCAATCTAGCTAACCAGAAATTGCTTTCAGGTAGGCTACTGTACATGATGAGCTAGATGTCAATGTTATAGATGGTGATACATGTATATCATAACGTGAGTGCTGATATATTTAATCTAACTCTACTCTAAACCATCATGCCATCTGCGTCAAGAGGAATCCGCGATCGAGACAATTCCACGTTTATGTCTTTCACCTTTGAACTGCGCTGCTGTGAAATATTATATTGCGTAATGTTTCTCAAGTCCCTTGAAATTCTTCGTGGACTCTTTTCGTATTTCTCAATGTCTAAGTCGATGTCGTTTAATTCTTTTGCTAGGGTCTTGTCGTTAGCAGATTCCATTTCCCAGCCAGCAGTAACTCCGCATTTGCTAGTCTGAAAAATAGGATTATGAAATCGTGTGATGGCAGCCCCATCGCTGCTGCTGCTGTTGTTGTCGCCGCCTCTGTTTGACTTTACATCTGAGGAGGCCTGGAGTAGAGATGACGAACGATGATCTGGCTTCATCCGCCATCTCTTCATTATTCGGTTGTGCCAGATAATGAGCAATATAATAAGAATAACGCCAATAATTCCCGCAATGCAGCAGATTATTGGTATGGCGAAGAGAGGAACTGAAAAGAAAAATTTACCTTCAGTTATAACAGCGCAACGAAAACTTGACATGGTCATAATTATCATTCGCATTAATATATATATATATATATATATTAGCTCAATTTTCATTTGATGAATAGTGTCGAGCCTCAGTCTCACGCAGTTTCACGCATGCCGCCCCATTGGAACCTATTTTTACCCCTCGCCTATCGATTTTATAAACGCCTGTGAATAAGCTGGTTCCCACGACTTCGTCTTTTTGGGCGCTGTAGAAATCTCGAGATTACGATTACGACCTGGTAATCTAGGATTCTGGATGCAATGGCGAGATAGGGTCCTCTACGTCGACCGTGAGACGCGTAGAGATTCTACGACCAACCGGACGTTCCTGACCCGCACAAAGACGCGTAGAGATTCTACGACCAACCGGACGTTCCTGACCCGCACAAAGACTTGCCGCACTTGCGTCTTCTAGCATCTGCGACGGAATGTCAGTCGTTGAGTGTATCAGTATAGGCTACAGCGGTATGAATCTGGCTGTTGTCATTCCTCGTCCTCAAATCGTTATCACAATCTCGAAATGTCTAAAGCGCTAGGCCCTACTTAGGGCAGGGCACCATGCAGCTTATTCGCGAGCGCTGTGTCAATGGGGTTGTCCAGAGATGACAAGTGGAGGTCCAAGTCCGCAATTCAACACGAACTCATTCTTGACACATGATGTCAACTTCGATTGATGGGATCTGTGCGAGAGCCTGCAAGCGGTATTAACATTAATTTTACGACATGGGCTGGGTTGCACTGTTGCCTTGAAGTCAACCATCAACTATTTCAACTCTAGAGGTAGTTGTGTGTAAGCTGCAGCACTTGATCTCAGAAAAGCAACTTATAGTGTAAATCACTATAACTGGTTCAAGGAATTACTTAATTACGACATCATTTGCATGTGCATGGTGTGGTCAGTTTTTTGCAGTTAGATGGAATGGTAGCTTTTCCTCCCAGTTTCATGTTGGCAGTGGGGTTAGGCAGGGGGCAGCACTCTGTCCCCTGCGCTGTGTAACCTTTTGATGCATGCTTTTGTTTCCAATTTAAGGCGTAGGCCTACTGACTTTGGTTGTCATATGCAGAATCACTTCTATGATTGTTTTTTGTATGCTGATGACATTACTTTACTTTCCCTCAGTAAATGGTCTCCAGGTCATGCTGAATGTTTGATTTTTGACCTGCAGTGCACTTTTGCTTAAGTTTAATTGCTCCAAATCTTATTGTATACAACTTGGTAAAGGATGTTTTAAACGTTGCGTTCGTCTCATTGGAGGTGTGGATAGGTTTGGGCGTAGCCTATATATCCAGTTTCACGCGGGAGGAATTTTTTTGCATCGTTGCCGATGCACAAACTCATTGAGTTTAGGATCTTAATGGTTATGCGTAATTGCCTTGTGGGCAATTACGAATCTGGCGCAGGTTATAAAATAAAATGCACTTTCTCTCTTCATGCACTCTTCCCACAAACTCTGCGAAGGTAAAATGTCTGGTCCAACGTCATAGACAAATCACACTCAGTATTAGAAGAAATTCCAGGAAAACAATGTTGCAATTACTATAGAAAAATCATTTGGAAATAAATTAATAGATGGCTGTGCTCCATTTTATCTTAGCGAGCTGTGTGTCTCGATGGAGTTGTTGGCTCGTCCCTAGAGGCAGAAATGCAATTTTAGAAGTATTCGAAATGAGTTGACTAGGCCTACTATCCAAAACAGAAGTGTGAGAGCAGAATTAGACGTCGAATTATGAAATTAAAAGAGTTGTGGGTAGGCCTGTCGTCAGCGTACAATTGACAGCTAAGCAGTTTGAAAAAATAACGTGGAAAGAAATTAATAGATGGCTGTTATCAGCATAATGTTGATGATCAACTGAGAATGACATAATGGACAAACTAAGTGGGCAGTGTTTGAGATAATAAGATTAATAAAAAAAAAGTCAAAGAACAGAGCCCTGAAGAACTCAAATTGTGAGAGGATGACATAGAATAAGTTTATTCGATGCTTTAGCTGTGAAATAGCTGGAGGAGTAAAGGAATGAAAGTATTGTATAAGTGAAACCAAGTTGAACGTCTAAAATTAAAACTTACAGATGACTACTGCTGAATCGACGACAACGGTTTCAAGCCTGACTTCGACCACAGCTGAAAGTACGGAACTGTTGGTCGTCTTTCGACTGATGATGTCCGCCATTATGTCTACCGTCTGGTAGACTAGAGCATAGATCGCTTCTTCCGGAAGTCCGCTCTGGACAGCAGACTGCACACAATCAAAACTTCACGATGTAAATTTTGACAATGTCGTTTCACAAGACGGAAGAAACATGTTTAAATAGCTCAAAAACTCATTCATATAAATTCAATCATGCATCAAAACGTCCATTTACACACATAATATATCTACCTAACTTTGTAATAAGTTTGTATGCATGCATCTGGATTTTGTAGAGCACATTTCATTTTAAGAACCTCTCAAAATCGTTGTGTAGCCTACCTGTGTATTTAAGGGATCTAAACAGATGCGTCTTGACAGACGAAGAGAATGTAAGTTGGTTTAAGTCTAACAGAATCCTAGTAGCCTACGTATGTTCAGAGGTAGGCTGTAGGATTGTCCATCCACGGCATGCATAGGTCCCTCGTATGTTGTGGTAGTCGCTCAGCATGAATAAAACGTCAAGATGATGAACGTTTTGTGTCGCCAGAGGTGTCGATCGCCTATGCGAAATTAGACTATTTATCTCTTCTGTTTACTGTCACACGCAAATTAGTATCATTATTACTGAGTAACTTCTGAGGCGCCGGTGTCTAATGCAAAGGCATCAAACGATGGCGCAACACATATCCAGCCTCCCTCAATTATCACCTCCTCTTGTCAGTGTCGGAACAAACTCACTCTTATTTCACCGCCCATCTGCATGTATCTTGTTCGTTTTGCCTGATCCAACCAGCAATGTCTAAATACCTACGTGCTTCTTCTTTATTCAATCCATTTCATATAGGATAGGCCTATTCTGGTTGCACAAGTCACTTTCCTGGTCCTCCTATTAGATCTAAGTGCTGCTGCTGCTGTTTTCGACGTCGCTGCCTTCGACGCTGTCTAGACATCTTCAGAGGCAATAATATGGTGTTGATGGAATAGCAGTGCACTGAGTGCAGTGGGTGAGAGCATTTCCAAAGGACTGAACGCAACAGATTCATTTCCAGTGGTGGCTGTCTACAATACTCCGCCTGGACTGCAGTGGGATGCAGTCTTAGACTCTTCGGACCACAGCTTTTGTACATTTCCTGAACTGTTCAGTGTTCACCATTAGAGAAAGCCGGCGACTGGTTGCATATTCGTGTGGGGCTGATGATACTCAGCTGTGTCTCAGAGTGTCAGCTGCGGATGCTTCACCTGCAACCGGAAGAATTACGGATTGTTTTGCTGTCTTCGGAGATGGATGGGCAACATTTGTCTGAAAATAAATTTGGGAATTAAGATGGTGCCAAGCACCATCTATTATTTTATTAGCTTCTTGGTGAAATATTTATTAAGAATTTAGAAAATTTATATCGGTAAGAACTGAAAATAAGAAGAAAGAAACCTAAAGAGAAGCCAGGCTTATTGCCCGTCTTCCTCAATTTTCCCACATTTCAACGTGCATGACTGATGTCCTACACTGTCTTCCAATTGTCTCTCGCATGCGATACAAGGCACTACGCCTGATATCAAGATCTCAACAGGGACAAGCTCCTAAAAATATCTTTGCGACCTAACGCGGAAAATCTATTTCAATCAATCAATCAATCAAAACTTTTTTATTGCAGCCAAATCAAATCATGCACAGAACATTTCAACATGTAATAACGAGATTGGCCGCAAGAGGAGTCCCAAAAGGGATCAAGATCTCGCTAACTAGGGACACCTATAATAACATTTCCAAAGTCTTATTTAGTGACAGCCAAAGCCTTGACAACAGCGCAGCATCAAATCTCATACAGCAAAGCTAACAATAATAGTACATAGTACAAAGTAAATTATCATAGATTCCAAACACTATAAAATAAAGAAAAGAAAGACAACCTTAGGGGCCGTCCATAAATGACGTCACGCTATTTTGGCCGATTTTAACCCCCTCCCCTCGTCACACTTCGTCACAAAAAGTAAGACCCCCCTCTGAAAATGACGTCACAAAGCTCTGACCCCCACCCCTAAAACCAATTTCCATGGCGAAGCAAAATGCTCCGTCATGGAACAAATAGCGAAAGCATTAATATTTTAAAATCTAACAGTGACCAAATATTGAAATAATTAGAAAATTATTAATAATGGTGCCCGTATACATTAAAATAATTAAAAAATAATGAAAATTTAATCTTCAAAATTAGTGCTGTTATTATTAAAATTAAATTGTTGTCAATTGTTAAATTTAATAACATAGACCGGGTGTGACGTCACACTACTCAGACCCCCCACCCCCATGTCACACATCGTCACAAATTTCCGACCCCCTCCCCCCTAGGTGCGTGACGTCATTTATGGACGGCCCCTTAACTGACAGTTAAAAAAAACAGGCAGTGTGTTAGCTAAGTTCCATTAATTAGGAAGGCAGAACAGAACAGAACAGAACAGGGTATGAATATCGGATCCTAGATGAAAAAACCCTTAAGACATGCTGGAAGTAAAGCATGTTCATAGCGGTACATAAATAGGCCAATCTGTAATGTTCGAATCTGCTCTAGTTTAAGTAGCTTCAAGTTAGTAAATAGTGGTAGGCCTACAGAATGAGCGCACCTTGGATCTCCCGCTATGATACGAACTGCACGTTTTTGCAATATTATTAATTTCCGTTTTCTCTTCTCGCCCTATCTGTTCTGCAGATCGACTGCAGTCCTTGTCTCGCGGGCAAGGACACCGTGCCTTTACCATCGTGGGTCCCTCTGACGATTAAACAACGACCTTCCCCTCAATCCGCAGTAAGATTTTGGTTGGTGTCCCACCCTCATCCCTCCGCTGTTGAAGACTTTCTTATTCAACTCGGGGCTGTTACGTTGAGAGCCTGTATACTGTACGAAGCGCTTTATAAATTCTCAGAAACGACACGATTTGGGCAGCTTGATCTGTGTGGATCTGCTGTTGGTGGTTTTTGACCATGTCTAGCATTATATGCATGACGTGCTCCATTGGCTGCCTGTTTCCCAGCGCATTGAATTTAAAGTTTCGGTCTGGGTCTGGCGCTGTCGATTAGGGGAATACCCATACCATTTTAGGGCGCTTTGTTGCCCCATCTCAAGTGAGCTGCTTCGTTTTGCATCTCGAAGAGAACTTGTTCCCTTTACGCATACTTCAAAGACGCAACATCATGCCATGAAATAACATGAAATAACTTTCGTCAGATCTGCATGTTCTTGTTTACTGGGGACTCTGCATACACCTTCTACACGCATCTTAAACTTGTTTTTTTATTTGCTGGGAGCGCATCTGACTTGGTGTCTTGGAGGCGTGCTATATAGGCCTATGTCATCGGAATGAATGAATGAATGATACTCGAGTCTTTGAGTCTTTCTTTTGAGCTAAATAGCCGGAGCATTATAAAAATGCCCCAACTTGCATGCTATGCATGTGCATTTAACTCAAAAACACGCCTTTTTACAAATAACAGGCGTATGCATCGTATCTCTTAAGCAAACTTCATTGCTCGAACTTTTAAACTACAACTCTTACATGTTTTCATGCGTGTTTCAACCAAAAGCACTCTTTTTCACAACAATTTCAACAAATTACAGCAACAGGCTCCGCTCTCTACTGAGTAGGCTATACAGCAACTTGAACTAGATCCGAACTCTCCGAACTGTATAGGCCTATAGTTTCATAGGTTTTGTATGTGTGTATTTAATCCGAAAACACTCCGCTTGCAGCTACATGCTGGGCACCAGCTGGGGTAAACTACGCTACACATCAATTCCATCACCCAAACTCTCAAAGAATAGGCTGTTTTACATACTTTGCATAATATGTACACTGCACCGCTTAACACAATGTAGTCGGCGACGTTTTAAACCGGTCGCAAGATGGCTTTCCGCCGACGCAGCATAGTCAAAAAGAGAGCGTCGTTGGCTATAGAGCGCATATGGAAAAGTTCAGGCCTTGAAGAGGATAGACAGCGTCACCGTCATCAATGCCGCCTTACAAACAAGATCGTAAACGATCCTAGGAGCTCTTATTACAATAGCCAGCTTGAAAGGGTTCAAATCCTCGAGACCGATGACGCATCTCCCTGCAGCGACTTCTGCATTCAAAAGATTCCGTCGACTGCCAACGCGCAGGCTTCACTGTACCAATTACAAGAGCCGGTCATTTTCTGTCATAATAATAACCTTTGTTTATTATTCCAAATTGACACACCACAGTATGAATACAATTCATAGTAAGAACGTATGATCACAAGTTATTACAGGAGTAGAATTTAACTCTTTTGGCAGCCTTGTATAGGCGCCCACCACGTCCTGCTGCTCACAATAATAGCGGTTTCGACCTGGATCGGCCCCGCTTTCTTCGATCTTCTTCGACGAATTTTTTACAATAAGCTTACTTGAACAATCCCCGCCTTCTTGCTCCACGAATTTGTGGATACTCTGCTTTCTCTTCTTACAACCCTCTGCAATCGATCTCTACCCTGCCATCGTCGCAGAAGAGGTCAATCTTGATCCCTGCCCTGAAGAGTGGCGGGTTGGATCCAAATTAACAATAAACAGCATTTTCTGTTACACATTTAATTTCATACGGTAACGTTGCATGGTTCTCTAATAATTAAAATATAAACTATTTTGTTAATATTCATTATTTGTATATATATATATTATATATATATATATAATGAATATATCAGTATAAGGGGTTTTTGCATGGGATTGCATGGGATTATTGTCCCAGGGTTATTGTTCGGGAGTTATTTACCGGGGAGGGGGTTATTGCCCTTTAAGCTTGCGTTGGATGGTAGGCAATGCAATCTCAGAAGTTCGGGCCATGAGCGGGCTATGGATGCTCTAGATGCGTGGATGTCGTCTAATCGACTGCTCTTGAATCCGTCTAAGACCAGGTTCATCTGGCTTGGCACTCGGAAACAGCTTATACCACTCTTACGTCTGAATTCCCTGATTATATATTCTCAACCACGGTTCGTGAACTCGGCGTCCAATAGCTCACTTTTGCTCCGCACCTTCATCGTCTTGCTCGGAACTGCTACAGTAACTATGAGCAGCGTTAGCTTCGTACTGTTACCCGTTCGCTTAAATCTGCCGACACCCTAACTCTAGTGCATTCCTTCACCACAGCTCGCCTCGACTATTGCTCATCGCTCCACTCTGGCCTACCATCTAGCCGCATAGCATGCTTGGACCGAGTTTTGCGCGCCTCATTGGGCAAATTCCCAAGTATGGTCACGTATCCAGCTACAATGCTGGGGGTCCTGCCAGCGCATTGAGCACAGGGTAGCTGCCCTGGTTAGGCGCTCTCTCCAGGACCTCGCCTCAATTTATCTCCATGAGCTCTGCTGTTTGATTTCGGGTGTCCCAGGGCGTCGCCCCCTACGCTCCACACAAAAAGGAGTTGCTCGTACCGCAACTGTGCGGAATCGAGCTTTTCCTGTGGTGGACCCAATGATCTGGAATGGTCTTTCTTTAGGACTGCGTCTACACGCTGGGACTCTGCCTGAAACTTTCCTCACTTAACTTAAAACTGTTATTTTTGAGCGCGTTGGAGTCGGGAGCGCCTCTGAGTAGATTCCTGGAGGGCGCTATATAAATTCCCGAACGAATGAATGCATGAATGAATTTTACCAGCACCATCTGGCGAACGAAAGGATGAATCGACATTTGGAAGGGCAGCGAGAAGCGATCTCGCGTCCATGTTGATCTTCTGCTCTTTGTGCCAGAATGTTACCATTACAGATAGCTACTAAAGCAGTTGCCAGACATGCAAATACCGTTTTTCACTGGATGTGTGCTAAAACGTACCTACAGGCATCTGGAATCTGCCAAGTTTTCCCGGCAAAACCCCAGGCTTACCGCTTCAAAAGGGTACTATTTTGCGGCCGATGTAGGGGTTGTATGAAGAAAGGGACTAAGGGAGGGGATAGTATAAAAACACTCTTGCCTGAAGAGCTCGGTTCGATTCCCGTAAGGCCCCCTGGGTTTAGCTCATGCCTTCATTCCCTTGGTGGCAGCAAAAGTACAATGAGCTTGCGCCTTGCATGGCTGCAACTTTGTTGAGTTATGTCTTCTGTGTTCTTGTGAATTGTTTAATCGTCATAACATGTACATGTACAGCGCAGTGCGTTTGTCAGGCGCTTCATTAAAGAATAAATATTATTATTTTTTTACCCGAAGATCGTGGATTATTATTTTTTTGCCCGAGGTATTAATGATCCCTCAGGCGATCCAAACAATATCCGCATATGTTACTGATGGTGGTCTGGAACGGCAACTCACTCGTCAGTGTCTGGTTGGGCAAATGTACCTCGGAAGGCAATTATTGTTATTATTATTATTTTTTTCCCCGAGGTACATATGATCCCTCAGGATTGCAAAAATTAGGGGGGCGCGTTGTTCTGGAATGGCTAATCTTCACAGATGGATTGGTGGGTTAGGAAAGTGCTAGAAAAAGCAACTGCGTTGAAGTGCTGAATAGTCATTGATAAGCGCTGAAAAAGAAAAGTTGTCTCTCTATTGTCTCCAGAAGTTTGGGCAAGTCGGTAGCCGAGAAGGTTGACTAAAGCAAGGCCTTCTTGGTTTATTGGACCCAGCGTTTCAAAGGCCAAGGGCACAAAGCAGTAAGATGGCAAAATGGCAGTGTATTTGGTTGTTTTTCTGTCTGCTGCGATCTCAGCAGCAGCACCAGCAACCTCAGCTGATCTGGTGCGGTATGACACTGCCAGGGTGTCGATGACAGTGGCATCCCAGGCAAGGCTTTTGCCACCCTCCCATGGAATGAGCGTCACACCATCTGGACGTCTCCCATCAGACCTAGCAAGTCCAGTAGGCTCCTTAGTAGCCGGGAAGCCAGCTTTGGTGAGGCAAAGCCAAATGATGTCATTTAGTGAGGCGTGTCTGGCAGTACGCCCTGGCCCAAGGCTGCATGACATGCCATGTGAGCCGTCCTCTTGGACTGTCGCTCCACAAGGGCACTTGTGAGGAGCACATAAATCGGCCCCGAGGCGCAGGCCTGTTGCAATACGGACTGCCTCGTCGCTTAGCCTCAATCCACAAGCGCTTATGGGGAGTGCTAGGAGCCAATCACCCGCATGTGGTGAGGCGACTGCTCTCAACCTGGCCCTATGGTAATCGGTTACTACTGAAGCCCCTAAAGCTGCCAGGTCTTTCAAAATGAGAGGGTGATCCCAGGAACACTGCTTATGGGAGAGATTTGCTTCAGGGAGTGGAGCATCCGAATCAATCAACCATTATTATTATTATTATTATTATTATTATTATTATTATTATTATTATTATTATTATTATTATTATTATTATTATTATTATTATTATTATTATTATTATTATTATTATTATTATTATTTATTATTAGGAGGGGGTGGAGAAAGGGAGAGGAAGGTGAGGGAGAAGAGGAAGGGGAATGGAGAAAAGGGGAGGGAAGGGGAGAAAGGGAAGGCCTAGGACCCACCAAACCTGAAATCCTGGTGCCGCCACTGCGTGTAATATCATTGAATATTCGACGTCTTTCTGCTTTCCGATGAGCCACCAGCCCAACACTGTTTTGACTATGAGCACCGATCTGAAGAGCGCAAAGAGCGAGATGAGAATGCAGACAGATAGCGGCTTTCGCGCACATTCTGAGGTGTTTTGGTGCACTGCCTAGCTGGGATTTGGAGATCAGAAAGAGGATCTTATACTGGATGCGCGCAGAAATAAGGAGCCAGTGCAAGACTTCAAGCATATATGTAGAGATATGAGCAAAGCGAGGGAGTCGGGCTATGAGTCAAGCTGATGCATTTAAAACCGATTGAGGGGGATAGACGCTGCTTTGGGAGGCCCCTGAGAAGAGAGTTGCAGTGGTCCAAATGGGAGCAGACAAATGGTTGCAAAGATAGAAGGAGAGACCGATCGTCTGATGGCCCTGAGACGCCTCAGCTGACAGTAACAGGAGCGGATCAGGTTCGATAACGTGAGGGAGGAGTCAATTGTAACACCCAAGTCACACTAGAAGAGTATGTCAGTGCAGGGAATTTCTCAGTCAGTAATAGAAAATCAAGCTTAGCAAGCTGTTGCCTAGTCCCAAACCAGATAAATTGAGTTTTCGCAGTGTTTAGGCAGAGACGGATTGTCGACATCCAATGGTGTAGATCGGACACAAGCCAGTCAATGGAACGGACTAGGAAACGTTTGTACATGGTCCATCAATGGCCACCTATATTCATCGACTGCATATAGGTGGCCTATGTTTGACAAATAAAAGATGGATATCAGCAGTAAAGAGAATGCAGAGGAGGGACCAAGCACTGAGCCTGGGCGAACACCGAATTTGACCCCAACCGAGTTCTGGAGTCTCCAAGGACAACTATCTGCGAGCGGTCAGTAAGGTAGGACTTAGATCAAACAAGAGGAATACCAGAGAGTCCACAGGATAATTGCAATCGGTGAAGCAAAATGTCATGGTCAACCATCTCAAGAGACGTCGAAACCCGCCAAGAGAGAGAGAGAGAGAGAGAGAGAGAGAGAGAGAGAGAGAGAGAGAGAGAGAGAGAGAGAGAGAGAGAGAGAGAGAGAGAGAGAGATTCGTTTAATATTTTAAAACTGACAAGTTTGATTACAATTCATAGTATGAACGGACGATCACAAGTTATTACAGGAGTCGAATTTAATTGTTTGGCAGCAGTGCAAGACGCCCATCGCGTCCTACTGCTCATTTTTGTCAACGCCATCTAGCGAATGAAAAGGCTGAGTCGGCCTTTGGGGAGGGTAGCGGGAAGCGATCCCGCGTCCGTTGCCTCTTCGTGCCAGATTGTTACCATTACCCTAAACCCCCTCCCAATGGATATATATATATATAATCCAAATAAATAGGTGCCAAATATATTCCAACTGCCACTGCAAAACACGTGTTAGTGTAACGAACAATAATGACTAAATTCTTTAAGAAGAAGGCTTATTGCCTCAGTACTCACCACAGCAACTTCTATTGTATCTGGCCTGTGTATCTCAGTATCACATAGTATTATTAAGGTTGCATTAGTCGCCATGTGCCGCAATATGGATAGACTTCGCAGCATGCGACATATTGAATCCACTGAAATACCCTAAAAGACAATATGCAAAATCAAGGTATATCACAAGATGACCATTTAATAAATATTTGCCTTTCAAAAATGCTGCTATAAATGTATGTGTTAACCAGTTTTCGAAAAATTGCATACAAATTAACCACGAATGTAGTTCTTGAAGTAAAAATAGCGAAGTAGGCCTAAGTATTGTTGAATTTCACAAGTGACCTTTGCCAATGCTCATAAAAATGACAAATGACTATGACAAATGACATGAGTCATCGATCTTGTTATTTTGTTAATTGATGAATCCGTCGTTTTAATGAGCTGATTTTTGTGACCTAGGTGTTTTGGACGTTTAAGAATATAGGCTATTGCCTGCAATAACTCTTTACCTTTTGCGCAACTATATAAAGACAACACTGTTTCTACCCATAAAACTAAAACTTTACCGCACCTTTAAATAATCAGCATCGCTAAGCGCTAGAACTAATAAGAAACGACCATTCTATGATAATAGAATGCCAATGGAATTTAGACCGAAATCGAACTTACGACAGGAACTAACGACTTGTTGAATGAGATGGCGACTTTAGCACAGTTCCTGTTGACGATGGGCACATTCGGGAGACATCTAGTGACCGTTTCAACTGGTTTCGTTTCACTGATGGCATTGATGTGCCAACATTCACCGAGAGGCAGACAAGGTGCAGTAAAGCAGATGGTATCGGACAGCAGGACGCACACTTCGTCAACACCACAGGACACAGTTGGCGTCGTGATGTTTGGGTGAACGAGACAGTTGTTCGGGCCACACCATAACTAAAACCAAACAGATCAAAGTCTACTATAAGTTGTTTTCCCTCCATCTACACCTTAACTTTCATTACAACTATCTCCTTATCTTTTTAAGCCCATTGAAATATGTATCTCCCTCCAGCTGATCCATCACCTTAACTCCAATTCCTTTATGCATTCTCCTCTGTCTGGGTTTAGAAAATTCCACTCGAGGACAGAGGCCCGGGAAGTGTTTAAAAGTTGGGTGAGCCAACCTCAGCCGTGTAGGCCACAGACCTAAGGTGGATAAAATTATTCATTATGCCTGATATTATCTGTAACGATATTTTGTCATTTTTGCAACCACTGGTAGTTTATTACGCTCAATATTGATAACAATTATTATAATTGTAAATTTTATTTTGAGCGCCTGCGACTTAGCTTTTGTGGGCGCTGAAGAAATCTCGAGATTACCATTACTATTACTATTACGATTATGAGACATGCAATGAAGATGGATTTCTTGCATGGAAGAAAATAAAATTTATTTACAGGAATTTGTCAGGTATAATGCCGTTTGTCAAATTTTTCTTATGCTCATATTTGTGCTGTGGCGAATTGCTTATAAATGTGAAATGCAGTTTATTTAGTTGTAGCCTACTTACCATCAGACCTCCCAGCTGCAGGTGACTTGCAAAACGACAGAAACGTCTGTTTAAATGCCTTCAAAGGCGGTCCGCTAGACATGGCTGCACTTTCTTTATTTACCAATTTTATTTATTCAAAATTATTTATTATCCTCTGTATACACTCGAATGGAGTCTCGAGAAGAACTGATCTAGTCTCTATTTCTCCAGGCACTCTGAATATTGTGCCTATGTTTATATATATATATATATATATATATATATATATATATATATATATATATATATATATATATATATATAGGTATGTGTATATCTAAACATGTATATATATATTAATATATATCACTGCTGTCTTAATAATTATAGCTGTCCTGTCTGTAACCATAGCCCGCCCACTGGCGCCCAGTCTTGTAGAATGATATATTGCCCGTCAGCCCGTGTCACTTCAGTACCTCCGACTTCCGACAAACACATTTACACATGTGGTACCGTTCAGGCTCAAAGAGTAGCCAAGTATCAAGTATCCATAATTCGCACAATTTGTCATCCTACCAGACTTGGCAGTCGTCTGCTGCCCTTTGCTTAATGCCAGGGCCAGCTTTGGCCGGCTTTGGTTAGGTTCCATTACTTTGTTATTTTCATAGTATTACTTTTTCCAAAAAGTTGTGTGAGCATGACCCTGCCTTGGCGCCACAGGGTCAATATTTGGGTGAGCATCGGCGTATGCGGCGCCATAGGTTCCCGGGTCCCTGGTAAACTCTTATCATAAAAGCACAGCAGTGCATGCACAAATCCATGTACTAAAGTTTTAAACAGTTGAAGCCAAGAGGTGGACTTTTAATTTATGTTTGAATTGATAGACTGTGGGTAGACAAGTAAGTTCTTTGGGCAAGGAGTTCCAAAGCAGTGGTCCATATGTTCCAACACTATGCTGACTAATATTGGTTTGCACACTTTTTGGTGGTAATTGCTTGATGATCGCGTATAGTGGTCATGTACCTCGAATTTTAACAGAATCAGTAATACAGATTTGCTAATATTTGGGCGCGAATTAATTTCCTACATAAATAGCCCTAATTGCAGCTTATTAATACATTCGAAAGGCAATATTTTTAAGCTAATAAATTAAAATGTGGTGTTTGCTTATATGTAATGTAACTTATATAGGATACATTACATATGATTCGCATAACTCGCTTCTGAGAAGTTGTTGGAATAGTTAAGCGGTCACGGTAGGTAGAGGCCCACGTGAAATTGCAATAGGACTTAAACAAGGGTATAAATTATTAAAGAGTAAAACAAATTTATAAGTATAAATAGTCCCTGCTCGAGGAAGTCGCTTTCTACGGATGTCTTTCATGCCTTTGACCATCCATGGATATGTCACCTTACTTGGTGTTTATGACGCCTGTACCTCTTTTGACACCGTCGACCATGCTATCCTTCTAGAAAGGTTTTCCATATCCTTTGGCGTTATTGAATCTTCTTACATGTAATTCATATCTTACCGACCGCTCTCTTTCTGTCGGTTTGTGCCTACATTCCCTATAGTCTTCCACAGGGCTCTGTTCTTACTCAGTTTCTATATTCTGTAGGTTATACTATAGTATACGGATCTGTTTGGCATTCTCCTTCCTCTGGATGCTTCGTCCCATGATCTATTTATGCTGACGACACGTAGGCCTACTCACTCGTGGCCCGACCGCCTCGGCTGCCATTGTAGTCGAAAGGATTCTATGGAGGAGACCACCTCGGCTGCCATTGTAGTCGAAAGGATTCTATGGAGGAGACCACCTCGGCTCCCATTGTAGTCGAAAGGATTCTATGGAGGAGACCACCTCGGCTGCCATTGTAGTCGAAAGGATTCTATGGAGGAGACCACCTCGGCTCCCATTGTAGTCGAAAGGATTCTATGGAGGAGACCACCTCGGCTGCCATTGTAGTCGAAAGGATTCTATGGAGGAGACCACCTCGGCTCCCATTGTAGTCGAAAGGATTCTATGGAGGAGACCACCTCGGCTGCCATTGTAGTCGAAAGGATTCTATGGAGGAGACCACCTCGGCTGCCATTGTAGTCGAAAGGATTCTATGGAGGAGACCACCTCGGCTCCCATTGTAGTCGAAAGGATTCTATGGAGGAGACCACCTCGGCTCCCATTGTAGTCGAAAGGATTCTATGGAGGAGACCACCTCGGCTGCCATTGTAGTCGAAAGGATTCTATGGAGGAGACCACCTCGGCTCCCATTGTAGTCGAAAGGATTCTATGGAGGAGACCACCTCGGCTCCCATTGTAGTCGAAAGGATTCTATGGAGGAGACCACCTCGGCTCCCATTGTAGTCGAAAGGATTCTATGGAGGAGACCACCTCGGCTGCCATTGTAGTCGAAAGGATTCTATGGAGGAGACCACCTCGGCTGCCATTGTAGTCGAAAGGATTCTATGGAGGAGACCACCTCGGTTGCCATTGTAGTCGAAAGGATTCTATGGAGGAGACCACCTCGGCTGCCATTGTAGTCGAAAGGATTCTATGGAGGAGACCACCTCGGCTCCCATTGTAGTCGAAAGGATTCTATGGAGGAGACCACCTCGGCTGCCATTGTAGTCGAAAGGATTCTATGGAGGAGACCACCTCGGCTCCCATTGTAGTCGAAAGGATTCTATGGAGGAGACCACCTCGGCTGCCATTGTAGTCGAAAGGATTCTATGGAGGAGACCACCTCGGCTCCCATTGTAGTCGAAAGGATTCTATGGAGGAGACCACCTCGGCTGCCATTGTAGTCGAAAGGATTCTATGGAGGAGACCACCTCGGCTGCCATTGTAGTCGAAAGGATTCTATGGAGGAGACCACCTCGGCTCCCATTGTAGTCGAAAGGATTCTATGGAGGAGACCACCTCGGCTCCCATTGTAGTCGAAAGGATTCTATGGAGGAGACCACCTCGGCTGCCATTGTAGTCGAAAGGATTCTATGGAGGAGACCACCTCGGCTCCCATTGTAGTCGAAAGGATTCTATGGAGGAGACCACCTCGGCTCCCATTGTAGTCGAAAGGATTCTATGGAGGAGACCACCTCGGCTCCCATTGTAGTCGAAAGGATTCTATGGAGGAGACCACCTCGGCTCCCATTGTAGTCGAAAGGATTCTATGGAGGAGACCACCTCGGCTGCCATTGTAGTCGAAAGGATTCTATGGAGGAGACCACCTCGGCTGCCATTGTAGTCGAAAGGATTCTATGGAGGAGACCACCTCGGCTCCCATTGTAGTCGAAAGGATTCTATGGAGGAGACCACCTCGGCTGCCATTGTAGTCGAAAGGATTCTATGGAGGAGACCACCTCGGCTCCCATTGTAGTCGAAAGGATTCTATGGAGGAGGCCACCTCGGCTGCCATTGTAGTCGAAAGGATTCTATGGAGGAGACCACCTCGGCTGCCATTGTAGTCGAAAGGATTCTATGGAGGAGACCACCTCGGCTGCCATTGTAGTCGAAAGGATTCTATGGAGGAGACCACCTCGGCTGCCATTGTAGTCGAAAGGATTCTATGGAGGAGACCACCTCGGCTGCCATTGTAGTCGAAAGGATTCTATGGAGGAGACCACCTCGGCTGCCATTGTAGTCGAAAGGATTCTATGGAGGAGACCACCTCGGCTGCCATTGTAGTCGAAAGGATTCTATGGAGGAGACCACCTCGGCTCCCATTGTAGTCGAAAGGATTCTATGGAGGAGACCACCTCGGCTGCCATTGTAGTCGAAAGGATTCTATGGAGGAGACCACCTCGGCTCCCATTGTAGTCGAAAGGATTCTATGGAGGAGACCACCTCGGCTGCCATTGTAGTCGAAAGGATTCTATGGAGGAGACCACCTCGGCTGCCATTGTAGTCGAAAGGATTCTATGGAGGAGACCACCTCGGCTCCCATTGTAGTCGAAAGGATTCTATGGAGGAGACCACCTCGGCTGCCATTGTAGTCGAAAGGATTCTATGGAGGAGACCACCTCGGCTCTGGGCTTCTGATGTCATCACATCGGCGTTGCCTCAAATCAGACAAGACTCAGTTCATTTGGCTGGGCGGATGTGTGCAGCTTATATATGGAGTCCTTCCGCCTCACGTTCCCCGACGTCCATTTCTATACCTTGGATTCGTCATGGATCCAGTTCTTTCTTTAACTGACCATGTAACAACATCTCTCGTTCATACATTCATCACTTGCGTCAACTCCGCACTATTCGCCAGTAACTTCCCTCTCATGCGATCACTGCTCTTGTCCATGTCCTGATCTCTACTAGGGTCGACTTTGGTAATTCCGCCTACATTGGCCTTTCCTCTAAAAATGTCTTGAAGTCTGTTCTTAACGTCGCCGCCCCTCTTATAAGTGGCATCCTCCCGAGGTTTGCTGAATGCCCACATATCCACTTTCAGTCGGGATTCCCTTCACTAGCTGCCATTCTATCAACGCATCAAGATCTTCACCTTTGTGCAAAAACTGTCATGTCCGCTCTGCTCTGCTCTGTTCTGCCCGCCTTATTTGATTATATTCTGTATTCTGACGTCCTCTCTGCCTGGTCTGGTTTCCCTTCGGTCTGCTGTCCCTGGTCGCATGGTGGTTCCACGTATGAGCAAAGCCACGACCCAGTCCGGGAGTTTTGCTTTGTGTTGACCCATCTAGGTGGAATCGTCTTCCTCGGACCTGCGGCTAGAGTTTCTTGGCCTATCCCCCCAATTTCGTGCACAAGCGCCTGAAAACTTACCTGTTTTGTAAGTGATGACAATGGCCCTGGTCAAGAGCGCCATCGACCTTTGTAAGTGGCGCTTTATAAATGCTTCAATTACAATTACAATTGCAAAAGTCGGGGTTCAGATTCAGAAAATATTATTTCACTGAATCCTTTTAAATACACACTCTGGCAGACATTTTCTGTGCTGTAAATCGTGGAAATGTGATCCACCTCATCCTTTTTGATGCCAAGTGCGGCCTGCGACGCTGCTGACCATGACCACACGACGATAAATGAACTGTTTGCGCAAAACCCTGTCAATGAGTGTTAAACCATGTTAGGGCTGCTGATGGTTACCTTACCATATATCTTGCCCTGTGTTACACTATACGATAATAATTCATGCACTAGTGAGATTGCAAGAGCAGATGCAGCCACAGATACCTTTGTACACTGGACATTTCCGTTGGAGCAGAGGCAGGAATTGCAGTCATGTTCCCACGTCGTCTGGTCATCGTAAAGGCGCCGTCTGTAGCTGCATGGCTGCGCAGACGGAAATTTACCAAGAACTGCGAAGAAAGAAAACCACACACATGTAACTTTAACCAGTTCACTAAGTTCCTTACAATGCACAGCAAACTGGAAGAGTCACTAGTGGCAGGTCCATTCACACACGTGAAACCAACCAACGGATTCACGTCGAAAGATTACAGCTGGCATGGATTTCATTCTTTGTGTGTCAGTAATAATAATAATAATAATAATAATAATAATAATAATAATAATAATAATAATAATAATAATAATAATAATAATAATAATAATAATAATAATAATAGAGATTTGAGTGCCGTAGTTCGTTAGGTGACTCGAAGCAACGATTCAGAAGCACTTTGAGGAGCAGGAGTAAATCACTCAAGATGGGCCTGTGTGAAAAGTTCAGTTTTTAGATGTTTCTTGAAGACAGCGAGGGCTGTAGAATTTCTAATGTCCGTAGGACATTAGACATTCTTCCATATTCGAGGGGCTGCTGAGATGAAGGATCTTGATGCAGTTGTAGTGCGACAGCGGTGCAAGACTGGGGTTCGATTTCCAACATCTATTCGTGCCATCCTTTTCCAGTGGAAAAATTGTCATCCTTGATTATTGCCTTCCCCTACGTATTGCAAACAATGTCTTCGCAACTGTCACGATAAGAAAAAAACTTCTTTTAACAAGTCGTTTTGCTCTGCAATCAATGACGGCAGTTTAATCACATACACGCACACAAAAGCACGTACCGATATGTATTTCCTCTAGCTGTCTAGCACGCCTCTTATGCTTAAACATTAACTAAGAATAGCGAAACAACGTCTGGAACGGCACCTATTCATCGAGATCCAGTGCGGCAAAAGTACCGCGCGGAATGCTACCCCATTGAACCGTTAAATCGTCAGGGCCAGGCGCGTTCGACCCCAGACATCGCGCTGAGACTCTGTCCGAAAGACGAGATAAAGGCCAGACCCTCAGCATTAACTGGGCTTATGGTTTTGAAGGCCAGGGGAACAAAATGATAGACGGCGGCGAATTGGCTGTATTTAGCATTTGTTCGAGTCGCCGTCATCTCATCCGCGGTCCCGGTCGTCCGAGGAGTACTCGGTATGTATGAAGCGACAGTCTGTGACCGTTGCCAGCCCAGCCCAGCCCGCTAAGGGGTAAAAGTGAGACCGTCAGCTCTTTTGCCGTCGGTTCATCAAGCGTGCTTGATGGTAAGGGTTAGGGATCGTGTAATTCAGAAGGCCGACGGGTTCCGTGGTGAAGGGGTACTAGCCGGCTCGAACCGAAATACTGTCCTGGTTAATGGAGGTCATGTCCTGCATGACGTGCTCCTGCCAGTCAAAACCACCTTCTACCATCCTACGCCCACGCGCCCATAACCAGGGGCGCAACCACGGTCGAGAAGTTGGGGGGACCTACTAGAATGTCTGGTTGGGGGAATTGCGAGCGCCGAAGGCGCGAAGCTGCGATTGCCGAAGGCAAGAAGCCCTTATAACGACTAGGGGTATGGGGGAGCGTCGTAAGCTCCCCATCGGGGTCTGGGGGAGCCCCAGAAGCCAACGCAATTTTGAGCATTTGATGCCAAATGGAGTACATTTTGGGCTTTAATTTACCTCAAATTTTTCACCGATGATTTCGATATAAAAGTACCTAAACCATCTAGATCTGTGAAAGATGTGACTTTATTATATGAATTATAAACTGGACGTGACAAGGGTTTAAGAGAATTAAACGGAAAAGAGTAGAATAAGCTATAGAATAGTGTTTGTCAAAACTAGGAAAGTCGGCATGGAGGAAGCCTGAACGGGTCAATTTTCTCAGAATACCGTTAAGGCGTTTATGCTACCCTATAGTGGCAAATTCCCACCAAACAGGGGAGGCATAAAGTAGCCGTGCGAGAGTAGTAGCTCTAACAACGTCAAAGAGACGTTGACCGTGGTGACCGTGGTCGACCAAAGCAGGTAGCCGAACATTTTCGGGCTTTGCAGCATATTTTGTCCATGTGTGCCCCAAAGCCAATCCGATCAGAGATGGTGACACCCAGAATAACCATCTCCTGGACCCGCTCGATGCCAGGGATGAGAGGAGGGAGGGCAATAGGTTTGGACCTCGGTCGTCTGACAACCATTTATCTGGTGTTAGCATAGTTTAATTTAAGATTGCTAATGGATGGCCACTTAGAGATATGGTCAGAAAGAGGGCTGTCAATGCAGGAAGCAGGGACCAGCAAGCAGCTATCGTCGGCATATTTAGGGAGACGGTTTCCACAGTATTGAGGTTTAAGGCTAGAAATGGCTATGACAAAATCAGTAGGTCCAAGGCCAGAGCCTTGTACTATACTGGCATTAATGGTACTACAGATGGCTGAGATGGGAGAGATCACTGAAGGCAAGAAGCTCCTAACGACTATCTATAGGGGGTATGGAGAGCGTCGTAAGTTCTGCCATCGGGGTCTGGGGCGGAGCCCCAGCTTGACGCAATTTTGAGCATTTGATACCAAATGGAGTGCATTTTGGGCTCTTGTTTGCCTCACAATTTTCAAAAGTTGGGGGTGGGGGACCGTCCCAGCCTGTTCGAAAGTTGGGGGGACGCGTCCCACGGGTTCCATAGGGTGGTTGCGCCTATGCCCATAACCGCACAATCCCTCCGGCAGATGGCTTGATGAGAAAAAATTTCATCATTAGGATGATATATGGGATCTCAGATTTAGAATAAGTAAGTAAGTAAGTAAGTAAGTAAGTAAGTAAGTAAGTAAGTATATCCTTTATTATACCAATTACTAACCGCATTTTGGTTAAATATGTGTAATTTTTCGAATATTATTTTGACTGTTTTGATCAGCTCTATTTATGATGTATGTTTATTACCATGTGTGTACACCAAAATGCGGGTAGCAATTGGTCAATTAAATACTATTCTTATCTTATCTTCTGCTGAAATGAGAGGGTCACAGACACAAGTGTGCGGTTCGCAAAGAGGTGCGCCGAGGCGGAGGCCAACCGCCACTCTGAACGACTCATCGTCAAGTCTCAGCCCGCAGGAGGCAATGGCGAGAACTGATAATTACCAATGCCCTCCGTGCGGGCCGGAGACCGCCCTAAAGCGTGCTTGATGGTAAGGGTTAGGGAGCGTGTAATTCAGGTTCGATGTGACTCTTTCGATGAGGGCTTATTCCAATATGATTGCTTGTGGATAAGGTGCTGAAATGACCCTACTACCTACCAGCGGGTCAGCATTCGCAGGTATTGTGGGTCGTCGGAAAATGTGCCACTCAGGATAGTGGACTGGAGCGAAAGGGTCCTCGCAGCTGAGGCCAAAAGGCGAGAATTGAAACTCCACCAGCTTTGATGGGCAGTGAGGCACATAGCCACTGAACATCCGACAGAGGACAAGTTAAGAACTCTGCATAAGCCACCCCGAAGGGCTGAGTCATATCTTTCAAGACCTTTGAGGCCAGCACGTGGGAAGCATTGCAGACGGTGGAGGAGTTTGAAAGAGCCGAGCGAATATCTTAGAAGAGTTAGGGCATTATACCTGGTGATGTTACCCAATCTTCCCACAGCTTGTGACAGCTGACGGGTGCGTGCTTCCAAGACAGTCCCGAAAGTTCCCGAGGCAGAGAGGGGCCATCCAAAAAGTGTTGCCATGTCGGGTTCTGTCTGCGATTTAAAACCAAAAGGGTTATTGTGCAGCCACAAGACCGGGATCGTGCTACAGTGCTAGACCCCTTAGAACGGTTCAGTTGTAAGCCCAGCTTCCTGCAATTGCCCTCAGCAGCGACTATCTGCGCGCTACCGTCCAGGGTGTGGTCATCCAAGCAACCAAAAGCAAGGGAGATCACAGTTCAGCTAGAATAGGCTGAAGATCATTGGCCTAGAGGATCTTTCTGCTGCGGGCCAACCTGAGAAAAGACAATGAATTCTTCATGTTTCAAGTTTGATGGCCCAGATTAAGTCAGATGGCAGATTGGTGCCAGTTCAGGTACGATTGTTTTAATCATTATTATTTAATTTATTATTATTATTATTATTATTATTAGTATTATTAGTATTATTATTATTATTATTATTATTATTATTATTATTATTATTATTATTATTATTATTATTATTATTATTATTAGTAGTATTAGTAGTAGTAGTAGTAGTAGTAGTAGTAGTAGTAGTAGTAGTAGTAGTAGTAGTAGTAGTAGTAGTAGTAGTAGTAGTAGGAGGAGGAGGAGGAGGAGGAGCAGCAGCAGGAGCAGGAGCAGGAGCAGTAGCAGTAGCAGTAGCAGTAGCAGTAGCAGTAGCAGTAGCAGTAGCAGTAGCAGTAGCAGTAGTGTAGTAGTAGTAGTAGTAGTAGTAGTAGTAGTAGGAGGAGGAGTAGGAGTAGGAGGAGGAGGAGTAGGAGCAGCAGCACGGTCAGCACCAGTAGTAGTAGTAGTACTAGTATTAGTATTAGTATTAATACTAGTAGCAGTAGTAGTAGTAGTAGTAGTAGGAGCAGCAGGAGCAGGAGCAGGAGCAGTAGCAGTAGCAGTAGCAATAGCAGTAGTAGTAGTGTCTTCACATCATCATCACCATCATCATCATCACAACTACTATATTCATCACATAGTCATCATTATCGTCGTCGTTGTTACAACGACGGTATATTAAATAAATCGTAATCGTAATCGTAAATTTATATAGCGCTACTTCAAGAAATACTCCTCAGAGGCGCACCAAACCACGATCGAAAAGAATGGTTTTCAAACGCCTGCGGAAAAGCGGCAAGAAAGACCAAGGAGGTTGCTATAGGCAACCTATTCCAGAAAGATGGACCGACCACAGCAAAGCTCTCATGAAGCACCGTAGAAGTTCGAGCCATAGGGACAACCAGGTCGCCTTGAGTGGCAGAGCGAAGGAATCTACGACCTGGTATGGAAAGCACTGGCACGCAAAGCTCCCTAAGATAGACTGGGGCTTGGCCTGCAAGACAATTGCGCATAAGCATTAGGATCTTAAACTCAATGCAGTCCGCATCACGGATGTAACATCAGACGTAACACTTTATCCTTGCCGAGGTTTCGGGTGGATACATGAGTGCAACAGAGGTGTGGAATGGCTCCTTTGCCCTATCGATAAGATCATGGCGAAAACCGTACAGCAGGGTCAATCAGGCGCTCAGTTTGGGTAAGAGCGGTTCAGTTATCTACGCTGGTTATGTGGCTCTCCTTCCAGATACGCTTAAAATACTGGTCCTCTGATTGGAGTTGATGGACCAGAAAACACGCACTTACTGACTGATGATCAACTGGACAAAAACAAAAAGTCCAGATTAGAGTAGACAATATCCGGTCAAGTGCAGATGGCGGGAAACCAGGTAGAGCTGGTGCACGAGTTTCCCTACTTTAGTTCTCATATAGAGGCAGATGGTGGCAGTGAATCCGAAGTTAAGAGGCGCACACGCCGCATAGACTTTGTATAAAATTGCATGAGCAGCCTTCAACGAGGAATATGGAAGACCAACATCCGGCTTGACACGAAACTCCGCATGCTTAGGGCTAACCAGCATTTTACCCGGCTTCGCCCGGGTTTTCCCCAGGCGTAATTTTTAACGGCTGCAAATAAAGGCTACTTACTTACTTACTATATTGCTGACGGGCTTCAAATATTTAAAATGTTCATATATCTGAACGGACAAGATATTTAGAGGTGAAAATAGTTGCTTTGCCCGTGTACTACACAGATTATCTCTACCTTATATTATTTTTATATAGGCGTATTATTTGTTTCCGGTAGGCTACTACACGGGTTATCTCTACCTTATATAGGCCTAGGCGTATTATTTGTTCCCCGGGATAAATAATTATAATGGCCGCATTTCGAAATTTAAAATGCACATATATCGGCATTTAAAGTAAATTGCGAGCTTTAAATAGCCGTGTTCTATCTTATATAGGCGTATTATTTGTTTCCCGAAGCTCGGCCGTTCTTCTATTATCTTCTTCTTCTTGAGCTCGTTCTCTTATTCTGGAGTTTTCGTGTTCCATAAGCGCTCGAAATTTGTAGAGGCGAAGTCGTAGTTTATGACGAATGCACCTGATTTGCATAATTAATTAATTAATTCATTAATTAATTAATTCATTCATTACGATAATTCATATAGCGCCTCTTCAAGGAACCTACTCAGAGGCGCTCCCAGCCCAGCCACGGCTAAATAGAGAAGACTTGAGAAGGCGGCAGAAAGCAGGAAGCAATTCGCCTCTGAGTAGTCCTCTTGAGGGGGCGCTATATAAATTTATGAATGAATTTATGAATGAATTTAGGCCCGCGTGACGTCACACAAATGGCTGCCGTTATTGTTTTTACCTCGAAATTTAAAATATCCATATATCGGCATATAAAGTAAACTGCGAGCTGAAAATAGTCGCGTTTACCTACAAGTTTTTATTAGGTTTTGTAAAAATTTTCATAACGCTACAACATTACGTTTCGGAGCCTTTAACCGGGTTACGGAAGCACAAACTCTCAGAATTATATAGGCCTATAAGATACACGACTAGGCTATACGTAGCCTATATAAGGACCTGAGTCCTGGACGCTTACCAAGGCTCTGGAGACGAAGCTCGATGCCTTCCAGGGGTGGTTTCTCATAAGGATACTGTGCATTCCCTGCATAGCGCATGTTACCAACACAGAAGTATACTGGCGCACAATGCACGTCCCAGTATCGGAGATGATTCAAGCTATTATACTGGACTCGGTCTGTTTGGAGACATCGCGCGCTGCAATTGTGATAGGGACCAGGCAATAGCAACGATTTCCGTCCATCCGAGAGTTGGAAAAACCTTCTGGGCTCCCTCGCCACACATGGACAAGAATAGTGGAAGCTGACCTACATCAACTGAAATTCAGGTTGCATAGTTAGAGCCCGAAATCGAGAGACGGCTGCATGCTAAACGCCGTGGAAACGGCAACGCTCCAGAGAGGAGTAGATGATTCGCAATAGATTCGCAATAGATGCCGCAATAGACACCCAAGCCTTTGCTCATGGTCCAGCCAGCACAGCTGCTTCACTGGTCGTGAGGGTCCTTGAGGCCACCACGACGCTGGACCTTTGGATCAGTGGCGTAACTTCATATTCTGGGCCCCCCTGCAAGATTTTCAAAATGGGCCCCCCTCCATACAGCCGATGACAATCTGATAGACAATTTTATGTTTCAAATTATCGACTCACTTTTGAGGCATACATTTTAATGATTTTAATTTATGATATTTTATTTTATTATTAATTTGTAATCTTATGCCACAACTAAAAATTGTTTTCGATTTGCATTAAAATTGATTAAAATGAGTCAATTTTACATCGTTTTTTAAGTTCGTTTTGTAAATCCTTCTTTTTCCGTCGTTTAGCTGCTCCACTTAGAGGCTTGCTAGCCATCATTAGTACAATTTTTTATTTTTAAATCTTAAATTTTGTATTGTAATCCGATCTAATGTTTTGTTGTTATATAATTTAAAAAAATAGTAATAATAATTTTACATTTTTATATTATTAAAAACTATTTTATTAATCTATTTAAACAAACTTTTTAAATAAATATCAACAACGATGGCCGACGGAAACTTGGCAATGAGACTAATGACGTCAGCATAAATCAAAGACGAAAAGTGAAACTAATTGAGTGAATTAACTGCAAATTTCAACGTCATCTGGCGATTATAGTTTGCCTTCGAGTCACTGCTCACTAGCTTAAATCAAAGCCTAGAAAAATATGCGCCGACCGCGCATCAATAGTAATATTCCACATCATCTGCCTGCCTGCATGATTTATTGATTTTACAAGGCTAAGGAGTTTACAAGGAGTTTCGGTTTCCGGCTTTCTGCTGTGCATTTATTAATTAAAATAGTTCATTTTTTCAGGTTTGAAAATGGGCCCCATTTTACCTGGGCCCCCCCGCAGTTGCGGGCCCTGCGGCCACCACGACGCTGGACCTTTGGATGTCTTCTAACCGTCTCCGCCTTAACTCAGACAAAACTCAATTCATCTGGCTTGGCGGTAGAGCCCAACTAGCCAAGATTGACATGGAATTTCTCCGCACTACTTTCCCACACGTCCACTACTCTGTCTCAGTTCGGGATCTGGGCGTTAGCCTGGATCCAGTTCTCTCATTTTCAGACCATGTCAATCGCATCTCTCGAACATGCCTTTATCATCTACGCCAAATTCGCACCATCCGTCACTCACTCTCTCCTCACGCGGTCAACACTCTCGTCCATGCACTGATCTGTACAAGGGTTGACTTTGGCAACTCCATCTTTGCAGGTCTCTCTTCATTAAACCTCTCCAAGCTTCAGTCCATTCTTAACGCCTCCGCCCGCCTTATCTGTGGTCTCCCAAAGTACTCTCACATATCTACCTTCATTCGGGAAACTCTTCACTGGCTTCCTGTGCCCCAGCGCATTCAATTCAAAATTCTTACACTTATGCGCAACTCTCTGCTCGGGGTAGCTCCTTCATACCTTCAGGCCTTATGCACATCGGTTTCTACACTTCCTGGTCGCTCTGCTCTGCGCTCTGCCACCAGAGGCCTTCTGGTTGTCCCCCGCATGCGTGGTGCAACAGCTCAATCCAGAAGCTTTGCCTATGTCGGCCCCTCTACTTGGAACCATCTTCCGCATGAATTGCGTCTTGAGCTCCTCAGCCTTTCCCTTCCTCTGTTTCGGAAACGCCTGAAGACTATCTTATTTGTTAGAGCCCTGGGTTGGGAGCGCCTCTGAATCTCTGAGTGGCGCTATACAAATGTTCAATTACAAGTTACAAGTTACAAGATGATGATGTTAAATATGACTAATGTCCAAGTCTATCGTCTAGTTTCCAAAGTTTTCAGATCCTCTTTGATACTTAAAAAAAATGTCAATAACTGTACATATTTCGATCGCCAACATTTAAAACGTCTGCTATGACCACTGAGCCAAATATTGCGAACATCAGCAACACCACAATTACTAACCAATCTTCGACTGAACGGTGCACTACACACAATCAAAGAGACGCGACACACGCGTCTGTCAGGAATGCGCTGGCCGCCGAATGGTCCATACCTGACAGACGGCGAAAATGCAAGAGTACTCTGACTAGATAAATTTTGCTTGTATTTAAGTTTATGACATCTTTGTCAATAAGACACAGATTATAAAGCATTTACCTGACTGACACCTATTTCCTGTTCTTCCTGGTGGGCAGATACACTTATATTCTCCAATTCCATCGACGCATGTACTGCCATACGCGCAGGGCTGAGAAAGACAGTCGTTTAGATCTGAAAAGAAAAGAAAACCAATGCGCATCTATCTCTGTGGCGCCTCATCCTGTGGAATCACGGAATGCAAAGTGCAAATTACATGACGGAGAATAGCATTCAGTTAGGTCCCAGACTACAGTTAACGTTTATAAATTATGAATCTTTTTATATATTCAGATAACACAAAGATTCTGAACTGCATATACATTACCAATTAAATAATGTAGGCCTTACTTTTACTACTACTACTGCTGCTGCTGCTGCTGCTGCTGCTGCTGCTGCTGCTGCTGCTGCTGCTGCTGCTGCTGCTGCTGCTGCTGCTACTACTACTACTACTAATAATAATAATAATAATAATAATAATAATAATAATAATAATAATAATAATAATATTCCTTTATTTCACAAACTCGTTGACACAAACGCAACAAGATTACAAAATCAACAGTTTAGATATCGATTAGACAAAAATAATAGACATATAGATAAGAGGGTTAGGAATGTATTAATGACTGAGACCTATTGCTAAAGAAAATGATTGTTTAGCCTAATACACCATAAAGTACTCTAGGTATGAAATTTCGATCATCCCTTGCCGGCAAAGTGAAATCATGAGGCCGAGGTCGCAGATTATAATGACGACTAATTATTGGTGGAAACAGTGAACAATTATGGAAATAGTTCCTTATCACTGCCTTTAGTATACTGGCGTCAGCATCACACACCAGCTGATTGATATCCGGTGATTTAGGAGGAAGATATCCGGCATGCTTGATTCGCTGCAGAAGTCTCTCGAGTCTTTTTCGGTCTTCAGCCGTAGTAAGACCCCACCAGGCTGGAGCGGCATAAGTCAATCGAGAGACGACAGTAGCCTCAGCAACCCGGCAGAGGGAAGACCATTCGACCTGAGTATTGTGAGAGCGTGTAAAGCTCCACTACAGGAGACAAGGACTTCCTCCACGTGATTGGCGGCTCGAAGGTCATCAGTTATGGTTACACCTAGGATCGTAATGGTAGAAACACGTTCGAGTCCCTCCAAAGCTTGAGGTGGCAGTACTTTACGGTTCCGGGTAATAATCTTCTCGCGTGTTTTTCGAACGTTCAGACGCAGATTGTTTGCCGTCGCCCATTGCTCAACAGACAGAAGCTCTTCACTGATGGTGTTTCGCATTGAAGATCCGACCAGAAGGTAAGTATCGTCGGCATATTTAGACATGATGTTTTCACGGTTCCTTGGATGTAGATCCGATCCATTAACATCATAGGCAGACGGACCGAAGCCACTGCCCTGTAGAACACTAGCATTGATTCTGGCTACAGATGATAACAGACCACCAAATCTCGTTGAGTGGCGCCGGTCTTTCAAAAATTCCAGCAGCCAATTATAAATGTTGTCGGGCAGATCCAGAGACGAGAGTTTGGTAGCCAACGTTGAATGCCTGACCATATCGAATGCCTTAGTAAAGTCGAGCGATATCAGCGCAACATGATCGTTAGTTTGCAGAAGAGCTGAAACATGATGTAGAATAGCAATGAGCGCCGCTGTCGTAGATCCTGTAGCCCAGTGTTTCCCAACCTATTTCGAGTCGCGACCCCCTGTTATAATAGCCAAGTAACCCGCGACCCCCCTCCCGCTATTTAATCGCGTTTCACGAATTTCTTAAATTGTAATATTTGTTATAAATACATTTGTAATAATGTTTCGTTTTAGACACTTGGCTCACTATATATCTTCTTTAAACTGTGAAATAATACCCCTACTGTAATACTAACTAATAGCTAATGCTGTTAGTAACTAGTTACCGCTAGTTAGCAACTCGCCTTTATTCGACAGTCCCAGAGCCTGCCTGTGACAGTTCTGTGCTATAATTATATGCAAGGACAAAAATTCCGCCCCTCGCTCGTAAATGCTGGTCAATCAAACATTTATTTCAAATGGTTTTCAGTGTTCTGGGCTATGTATTTCTTTGGTATGCACAGCTAACGCAAAAGAAAAAACGTTAGTTAATAATAAAATTATTATATTTAGCCTCATTACCACGAAACTGAATGTGGAAGTTAAACACAGACACGTACACTATCAATTTTATTATATTACTCATTGAGCTTATTATAAAAGAAGCTACTGTCATTATTTTATAAGATTAGGGCCTATAACAACCAGTTTCAGACTTGGCGTTACGAGTTTTGTGCATTCCATTACTCTATTTTCCGTCCCTCAAAGTCGGCCAAAATGCCTAATAGGCTAAGAGCAAATCTACCATTACCAGTCGAAGGCAGAATCGGTTTCGTTCAGCAACAGCAAAACAGAATCGGTTTCGTTCAGAGACGCCAAGATATGTCACGTGAAACGGCTATAGGCCTATAGATAGCCTACTATATAGTTGGTTACATTGGTAAGAGCGTATAGGCCTACAGGCTGCGCGTCCCATGTTCCTCTTTGAAAGAGAGCAAGCGGCCGGACCTGTTATCTCTGCAGCGATCGGCTAAAGACAACATCTGCTGGGAAAGGGAATGCGATACCAATTAGCCGACACGACTGAATGCATTTGGCCGTCTCTTGGTTGACAATATGAATTCCATATTACCAAGAGAGAACCTATGTGAAATTTAAAAAATACGCCTACAGAAAGACATAAGTCCAACTTGTAGAGCGTACCCTGACTTAGAAAAATTGAATTTGTTGCCGCCATTTCTGAGTATTGCTATGCATAGGGACACTTATTCTTCTAAACTGATAAAATTATGGGGCGATAGAGGCGTCATAAAATAACCCGCGGCGACCCCCCACAAAACACTTGGCGACCCCCTCGGGGTCGCGACCCACAGGTTGGGAAACACTGCTGTAGCCTATAGGCCTAAAGGCAAACTGGTCTGCAAGAAGCTCGGACACTGGAGGGACTGTAAAAGCAGGGTAGATGAAGCGATGCACCAACTCCCTCTCAACCATCCTTGAGATAACCGGAGTCACAGATATGGGACGGAAATCAGCAGGTGAAATAGGTTTAGCGATCTTAGCCACTGGATAGATGATGGCTGCCTTCCACTGATCAGGGACATGCGATACCGATATTGATGTATTAAGCAGGTAAGCCATGACCTCTGATATTGCTGGAGCAGCCAATCTTAGGAATCAGGCTGGTAGTTAGTCAGCACCTGTCGTGGTGTGCTTTAGGCGATCCAAAAGTTGGAATGCCCGCATCTCAGCAAAGAACTGCTTGTTGTCGCTGGCCGTTTGTCGGAATGCGACTTTGTCTTTCTTGGCAGAGGCAGTCTTTAGATGGTTAGGCTATACTAATTCGAGCAAGGTTTCTTGCAATAGGCTAGATGGAACGAGTTCTATCGAAATCTGGTAATTTATCGTTTTAGCATCATCGATTATTTCCGTTTTGTAAAAAATAAATTAAGCGCTCGAAATTAAAACAGAGTTTGCCCCTATTTTAAAATGTAGTCCTATGTAATCGTTGTATACAATGTAATGCATGTGCGCTTGTCAGGCTACTTACTTACTTAATAAAAATTTTCTGCCTTTGACTGCATCCCTTTGGATAGTGACCTTTAACTAATTTTGACCTTACCGATCGATTTTCAATTGACTAAGCGCCACTGGCTCCCGCGACTTGGCTTATTCGGCCCTGCAGAAATCTTGAAATTACGATTAGGCCAACATAATCCTAGGCCTAGCAGGTCAATCATACCGGGAAAACGGTAAAAACAATTAGACCAGATATCCACGGGTAAAATGGTAGAAATAATGCTGGAAGGTAACGCTTTACCTGTTTTAGTGATCTGAGGACTTTCATGTTCACATTTAATTTTCAATGGACATTTTCAGTCTGACACTAACGGTATTGGTACTTTCGGTGCAGGGTAGATCTATTTCAGTTCAATAGTATTTCGAATAGTCGTTTGTTGTGAGAAATATTACATTTAAAATGACAATTTCTTGTTATCAATTGTTATTTTCAACGCATTACTAAATACCTGTATTTTTAATCTTTGATGCTGAAACTTTATGCTAAAATCTACAATGCTAATAATAATAATAGGCCTATTCGTTTATTCAATTCAAAATGACAAACTGCAGTATGATTACATGAAATTGTAGGAACACATGATAAAAAGTGAAACAAGAGTCGATTTTATAATGTATGGCAGCCTGTTAGGCGCCGATCCGTTCTACTGTTGCTCATTTTACCATCGCCCTATAGGGAGTGGAAGGCTGAGTCAACCTCATGGGGCCAGCGGGTGTCGAACCTGCGTCCTTCTGTTCTTCATGACTTTGTAATACCAATCAAGCGTCACCCCGTTCCTTAATAATTAGGGACGTCAAACGATAAATTACGCAAATTCTTTTTAAACTGTGTAGAGAGGCTTCAATGAACTGCAACTTGATCTCATACTGAAGCTTCAGAAAGCTCCATGTCGAATTATTTCCCACTCACCTTATTTGGCTCACTCCAACCCTTTATTCGATAAACTCAATATTCTAAAAATTTACAATCTGTCGTATATGTCTATTGTAATCCTATATATGTTCAAATTTCGAAATTCGGAAATAATACCTTATAACCCTCCATATTTCAAAATATTTTATATCAGTTGCTGAAATTCATTCATTTAATACTCGTGGGTATAATAAATATGTTGTCCCCTATGCCCGCACTACTTGTCGATTTAATAGCTTCAGAATTCTTGGTCCTCGATTGTGGAACTCTTTATCGGATGATATTAAAAGAGAAAATATTCTCTACATTTTCAAGAAAAAAATATAAAAGATAGCCTATTGTTTTTAAATATTCTAATGTTGATGTGTAGCTATTGGTCTGTATACTTTTTAACTTTGTTTATATGATGTCTGTACACTTTTTAGGGATCCTGAGTGGCCGAGTGGGTTGGTAGCCAGCTCTCCACGCCGGCGGCCCGGGTTCGATTTCGGGTCGGTCGGTTTATCAGAGATTAATTTCTCGGATCTTTACTGCGGGTGGCTCGGTCGCAATATAAACGTGGAGTACAATGCAACACAATACAACACAATATACTGGGACGCGGTGGTATAGGGGTATGTTCGGTACCTTGCAGCTGGAAGGTTGCAGGTTCGAATCCACCTCAAAAGCCGCCGCGTAGGGACCCTGGGCAAGTCCTTCACTCGCAATTGCTCATGCGCTTCGGCGTGAAACTCCGATTCAGCGTCCGCGCAGTAGTCGGGAGCGCCTCTGAATGGGCAATCTGGTAGGGGCGCTATAACAAGTGTTCAAATACAATACAATATACACTACAATACAATACACCAAAGTGCGATTAGCAATTGGTTAATAAAGAATATACTTACTTACTTACTTACTTCCATCTGCTCACCTGTCTTTAACTATATCATACTTTACATTTACGAAGTGACTAGCGGATATTAGCATTGCTCTACCAATCTTCTAATTTTTTATTAAATTAATTACTAAGTCATTATTGATATTGGTATTATTGTGGTGCTGTACTGCTGTTATTGCTATTTTTATAGGCTACTACCAATATCAATAATGACTTAGTAATAAAATTAATAAAAATTAGAAGATTGGTAAAGTAATGACAACTTATTAATTCTTAATGGTGCCGTTTAATTAATTACTTTTATTTCAAAACATTCAATGAGATATTGGAATAACATAGAAGTGTTTGAATATAGTGAAATCCTGCAAAAAGGAGCAACATTATTTGATCAATGTCTGGAAAAACTTGTTTACCATGTATAGTTACGGGTTTTTCTGCATATGTTGAGCTAGAATACTCAGGCTGGTCAAAGTAGTGTTGCGTTTATGTTTTCAAGATGGTTCATGTCTTTAAGAAGGACTATAAAACTGATGAACTGAAAAAATGACTGCGTACTTACTAATTCTGCAGTCGGGTCCAGCAAATCCTCTAGCGCATTTGCACAGGTACCAGTTGATGCCATCAATGCACTGGCCTCCATTGTAACTACAATGGCATGCAGTCACCTGAGCAATAATAGGCTTCTGCTAGCAGATACGAGTTTATGTGGGCCAAACAAAGTCATATAGAGACTACTTCATTGCTGCAGATTGTTTCGACTCACAATGTTACTAGGCTCATTGTTTTTTCCTGTGTGCATCTTTGCATTTATCGGAGATAGATCATCCTAGTAGAATAGAAATTAAATCTCCAATGTCACAAAGTTAAACTTGGATAGGCGTTCATTTCTCGCGATTTACCACTTGAGTCTACATTGGACGATCCAAGGTGATGGAGACCATTGCATATCATGTCATGACTTACGAGTACTTACTGGTGAGAAGTAAGCAAATATAAGAGTGGAAAGACCAACTGACTAATGAGGTCATAGAAGGTTAATACTATGGGGCGAAGTGGTGTAGGAGTATGTTCGGTGCCTTGCAGACGGAGGGTTGCTGGTTCGAATCCACCTCAAGCCGCCGCGTAGGGACCCTGGGCAAGTCCTTCACTCGCAATTGCTCATGCCCTTCGGCGTGAAACTCCGATTCAGTGTCCGCGCTGTAATCGGGAGCGCCTCTGAGTAGAAATCTTGAAGGGGCGCTATAACAAGTGCTCAGACATACATACCATAAGATTCCTGTTAGTCAGCCTACCATGGAAATGGGTTGCAGTCGTTAATGTTGTGTGCACAGGTTGGTCCATCGAATCCCTCACGACACAGACAGGTAAAGGTATCACCGCTGTTGATGCATGTCGCTCCGTTCTGGCATGGACTGGAATCACAACTACTGTTTCTGGCTGACAACAACACACAGCCCATATACATGTATATATAGGCTATAAGACTTATAAAATATATAATATAGGGCTGTTAACGATTAATTTTTTATAGCTAACTTTAAGAATTAACGACTAATTAACGTGTGATTAAATGTATTTCCAATAAGTAATGACAAATACAAAATAAACATTATTCATTGTTTAACTTTTTATAGTATTATTAATATTTATTGCTAGTTAGTAGTCACTACTTACCATAGTATCCTAGTTATATGTTCATAATTTTTATTAGTAGTCTTGTTTACGTTTTTCAGTTCAAATGTCTTCCTTCAACCAATTACGTAAACAAACCCTCATGCTAAAACTTCTAGGTTCCAGTGAGCAACGTGTTTTGCTGACAATGTGCTAACTAGCGGTCAAGCAGTCTTCGATTAATCGTTAAAAATAATTGTAATCGTTAAAATTAATTAACGATTAATCGATTAACTTCCGCAATCCTAATATATATATATATATATATATATATATATATATATTAGTATTATTATATTTTCATTTAACTAAATTAACTATATATATGTATATATATATATATATATATATATATATATATATATATATTGCGGAAGTTAATCATATATAGTTAAATGAAAGTGAGAAACAATCCGATCATGAGAGTATCCTCTAATCTAATCTTGATAATTCTATAGCTCCCTTGCAGTAATATACACTTTATTTTTAGCCAAAGTCGCACTCCCTATAATCGCAACTCTTAGGACAGAACTAATAAAAATCGAAGATGTCTACGAAAGCGGACGTCAAGCTACAGAGATCCGATAAAGATGAAAGCTGAGCCGCCACTATTTCGGATCATAGGCGGCTCAGCTTTCATGTCGTTAAAAATACAACCGTCTCTGGCGATAAAGCACATTCACACATCTTCCTTTTGCTTCTACCGTCCTGAATTTACACATACAACCATAGGCGCAACCACCCTATGGGACCCGTGGGACGCGTCCCCCAACTTTCGAGCAGGTTGGGACGGTCCCCCAACTTTTGAAAATTTTGAGGCAAACATGAGTCTAAACTGCACTCCATTTGGGATCAAATGCTGGATTATTTGAACAGAAATTAAAGTCGTCTGCGGTCTCTGCCAAACTCATCTACCGCTTTTTCCATAAATTCTGCTTTGTTGGCGTAGATTTTTCTCTGTGTATACACTGAGCATGCATAATCCCAATAAACGACCATCTGCCATGGTTGCTCGTAGCCATGTTTTCACATGACGCATTGTACCGAATGACCTCTCAATTGCACACATAGTCGCAGGTACTGTTAAGAGGCTGACAATTGCTTCGTGAATAGCAGGTTAAAATTCAGTATATGAAAGTATGTCAAGAAAGTGGGTATTAGTGTCTTGCATTGACGATGAAGACCAAAAGTCAAACCAAGCCATTAGCTTCAGCTTCGATGTTGTCCATTTTGTATGTTTTATGAATAGAAGACATTATTGTTCTTTTCGAAGCTTTCACGGTCAAGTTTAGTAGGATGTAACGATAAAAGGTTGAACTTTGCAATGTTAATTTCGGAGAAGCGACCTTCTGGTCAACAAATTTGTTAAACACCAAAAAGTAGAAGTTAAAAATGTAGGTGTTAATTTTTTATGGGTGCAAGTACTCCCTCTTGCCATTATGTGCGGGCGCCCATGTGTTCTTCTAACACCTAAATCTCAGTTTCCTCACATATAATTGCAGTGTATTGCAGGCTGTCTGTTCTGTTAGTAGTTAAGATTTATGTCTTCTGTCATTTGTGTTCTTGTGAATTGTTTAAATTGCATAACATGTAAATGTACAGCGCAGTGCGTTTGTCAGGCGCTTCAATAAAGAAAAGATTATTATTATTATTATTATTGTTATTATTATTATTATTATTATTATTATATTATTATTATTATTATTATTATTATTATTATTATTATTATTATTATTATTATTATTATTATTATTATTATTATTATTATTATTATTATTATTATTATTATTATTATTATAAAACGGTCATTGATCCTCTAAAATCAGAGTTTTAGGGTCCCATTGAACCAAGGCATGCGACAGCGTTGAACCGCTGGACAGTAACAGAGATCTTTTGAAAAAGGAAGGAGGTTTCTTGTGGATCTTCCGTTGTTCTGGTCAACCGTCTGCCTAGTTCCTTGATGAAAGCCAGGCCCTCCTGGTCCAAAGGTCCCATCGTCTCTATCGCGATTGGAGTAAACAGGTATCTTGTTTGAAGCTCCTCGTATTTGTGCTTCTTTCTAGTCGCGGCTATTTCCGCCGCTCCTCCCGCCGCTACAGCTGTCTCGGCCAAGTACGACGGCGCAAAGGTGTCCACAATTGTGACATCCCAAATCAGGGAACGCCCGTTGTTCCATGGAATCAGGGTTTGGCCATCTGGTCTTTTTCCATCCAGTCGGGCGAGGCCAGCCGGTTCCCTGATCGACGGTGTACCTGCCCTGATGAGGTTGCGTAGCACGATTTCATTGATTGAAGAGTGTCTGGCTTGTCTGCCGAAACCCAACGTGCAAGCCATTCCGTGCGATCCTCTGGCTGAAACCATTGTACCACATGGACATGTGTGTGGGGCACAGATGACCGCCCCCAGTCTCAAGCCCACCGCTACCCTCATATCTTCGTCATTGAGTCTTAAGCCTTGAGAAGCTAGAGGGAGGGCGAATAGCCAGTCCGAGGCGTGTGGGGCCTGTATAGCATTAAGCCTGGCCCGGTCGTACGAATCCCGAGAGCGCGATGTTATCTCCAGCATGGCCAACGAGAGCAGCGGTGTGTCCCATGAAGACTGTTTGCCGTCTGTAGATGGGAAGTCGATCGTTTCCGCGATGCTCTGCTGCCATCGGGTTCTCATTACTTCCACGATAGAGTCTTCGGGCACCTGAGTGAGAGTGAGGATGAGCGATTGGGTGAGTTGAGATCTTGCGGCTGAGGCTAAAAAGCTGGAAGTGCCAACGAAGATGCTCTTCTTATTCCCAGTCCGCCCATCCTGATAGGCATGGATGTGAGTAACCATTGATCATCAGAGAGAGCGATGTTAAGAATGCTCTCAGTGCCTGCTCGTAATCCCGCGTCGAATTTCATGAGGCCCGGGTGGTCATGACAAGGCGTGCAGCGGAGAATGTATATGAGCCTCGGAGCCCCAATTGAACATCGTAGTATCAGGAGTGCGTCTTGTCTTGGTATCTGCTCCAGCTTTTTCATAGTACTTGCCAACCTCGATACGATTGAGTTTAAAGTATCGTTGAGGGCCTCACGTGGAGATAGAGGTGCGCCTAGCAGCTCTGCTGATGATGGATCTACGCGCAGGAATTGGTTCACCGGTTCTGGTAGGACGATATTTGCGTCCCTGGATATTACTTCGCATTTTGAGCTGTTGATCGATAAGCCCAAACGGGCGCAACCTTCTTTTATTGCCACGACGTCCTCGCACACTTTCTCGTACCCGCCACCCACGGTGAGATCATCTAAATAACCAAAGGCTAGCGGCGATTGTAAGTGAGTAAGAACTTCTTGGAGCGGTAGGCAAAAGAGAACCGGACCTAGTGGGTCTCCTTGTTGCGGGCCTTATTATTATATTATTATATTATATTATTATTATTATTATTATTATTATTATTATTATTATTATTATTATTATTATTTTTTTTATTTATTTTTTGCCCGAGGTAAGTAAAAATCCAGGCTCAGAAACTTTAATATTAATTATTATTATTATTATTATTATTATTATTATTATTATTATTATTATTATTATTATTATTATTATTATTATTATTATTATTATTATTATTATTATTATTATTATTACTACTACTATTATTATTATTATTATTATTATTATTATTATTATTATTATTATTATTATTATTATTATTATTATTATTAGTATTATTATTATTAGTATTATTAGTATTATTTTGAATTTATTATAATAATAATACTAATACTAATAATACTAATAATACTATTATTAGTATTATTAGTATTAGTATTATTATTATAATAAAGTCAAAATTTGTCACATAATGGTTTAGGTACTTTTATATCGAAATCATCGGTGACAAATTTGAGGTAAATTAGAGCAAAAAATTTACTCACTTTGGCATCAAATACTCAAACTTGCGTTGGTTTCTGACCCCGATGAGAGAGCTTACAACGATCCCCATACCCCCTAGTGGTTCACTATCAAAGGGGCGGGCGCAAATCAAAAGGGCGAAATCAAAAGGGCGCAATCAAACGGGCGCATGTTCAAAAGGGCGACAATCGAAAGGGCGCATGTTTAAAAGGGCGAATAGCAAAAGGGCGCATGTTTAAAAGGGCGAATAGCAAAAGGGCGCATGTTTAAAAGGGCGAATAGCAAAAGGGCGCATGTTTAAAAGGGCGATGATCAAAACAGCGCATGTTTAAAAGGGCGAATGTAAGACTTAAATAATAAAGAGCGCGCTTAACTCTTATAGGACGGCGTGGGGTAAATAATTACCCCAGCGGTGTTTGGATGCTCATTGCGGAGCAAATCTAGTTAGGTATAATTTGACGTTCCATGTGCTTACAAATTTGAACCAATGGCATATTCTGACACCAAAAGCATCACGATGTTATGTTGTGGGAAAAAGGTTTTTGAGTCCAAAGTGTCATGAGGTAAATATTTACCTCACATCGTCCTCAACGTCGTATTTTTTCCTTCATAATGAAAATGTGTTTTTGACAGATATATGTTCATAAGTAACCTGCAATCAGAAATAAAGTGTTGAGTCTACCGTGGAAATGAATTCAATAGTTGCAATAATTTCGAAGAGTTTATTTTCCAAGAAAAACAAAAAAACATGTATGTCTCAGCTCATAGGTAAGTTAGAATAGCAAATAAAGTGTCGAATTTAATGTTTTTAAGGTCAAGAAATCGATTTATCGTAGCGGCACTAGTGTAGGAGTTTTAGTTTCCAAGATGTCGGCAAATATGGCCGCCCAAACACAAAAATATTATTATTATTATTAATTATTATTATTATTAAATAAATTTGTAACGCGCGCAAGGTCACACCGAAATGTGAATCTGAGGCGCGGATAGTCAGCAGCCAGATGAAGATGCACTTAGATTTCTAAATCCTTTAAAGCCAAGGAGAAATAGTGAGTTTTGAGCCGCTTTTTGAAGGAAGGAAGTGAAGTTGAGCTACGAAGAGAAAGTGGTAGTCGATTCCATTATGTATGTATATCATTATATATGCATATCTCAGCTCATAGGTAAGCTAGAATAACAAATGAAGAGTCGAGTTTCATATACTGAAGGTCTAGGAATCGGTTTCTCGTATTGGGAAAGCGTAGGAGCGCTACTTTCCAAGATGGCGGCAAATATGGCCGCCAAAAAAACTATGAGCTGAGGTATACACGTTCTTTTGTTTTGGCGGCAATATTGGTCGGCATATTGGAAAGTAAAACTCGCACACTATTGCTGCTATGCAAAGCCGATTTCTAGACCTTGAATATGTAAAATTTGACACTTTATTTGTTATTGTAGCTTTCCTGTGAGCTAAAACATACTCAGTTTCTTGTTTCGGCAGCCATTTTGGCCGCCATCTGGGATAGCAACAATCCCATACTATTACCACTACGAAAACTCGATTCCTTGACCTCGGAAATATTAAAATAGACATTTTAATTATTATTCTAGCTTATCTATGAATTCAGTTATACGTATTTCTGTTTTGGCAGCCATATTGGTCGCCATCTTGAATAGTGCTATTAACACGCTATTGCCTCTACAATAATTCGTTTTATTGACCATGAAAAAAAAACTTAAATTGGACACTATAGCTTATTTGTCACTGTAGCTTATCTTTGAACTGAGATATACATATTTCTGTTTTGGCGGCCATATTGGCTGCCATCTTGAATATTAACATTCGCACACCATTGCCACTGAGAGATATCGTTTCCTTTACCTTGAAAATATTGAATTAGACACTTTATTTGTCACTGTAACTTATCTGTGAGCTTAGATATACATATATCTTTAATTGGGCGGCCATCTTGGCCGCCATCTTGGATAGTAACAACTCCACACTACTGCCACTAAGAGAATCCGATTCCTTGACCTGGGAAATATTGAAATCGACACTTCTTTTGTCATTGTAGCTTACCTGTGAGCTGAAATATACATATTTTTGTGTTTTAGCGGCCATATTGGCCGCCATCTTGGATAGTACTACTCCAACACTATTGCACTACGACAAATCGATTCGTTGCCTTGAAACTATTTAAATCGATACTGCATTTCGTATTGTACCTTGCCTATGAGCTGAGATATTAAAAATATCATTGGGGTAAACAATTACCCAATACCGTCGTAGCGTATAATGTCCCCCGTCCTACGAAGGTTAAAATGGCGAAGAGCAAACGGGTGAAATCGAACTTCTACTGCACGAAAATCAAATTATTATTATTCATAATCTAGCCTACTTCTTATTGACTAAAATATCACTGGTTGAGGTATGCAATTTTTAGGTAAACCCGTAGTTTAGGTTTGTAAATTTTAGACCATGCTCTCAATCCCATAGGTCTAATTTAGGTTGCTAAATTGTGTTAATATCGGGAAAACATTTCACGCGCTCTCAATTTGAAATGGAAGCTGGATTGATGAAAATAATTCATTGCTTACCCAAATGGAAGCTGGATTGATGAAAATAATGGCTTAAATGGGAGCTGGATTGAACTGTTGCAACGAGAGCTGTATCAATGAAAAGACTTGTTTCAATGGGAGCTGGATTGATAGAAAGACTAGTTTCCATGCGAGTTGGATTGATGAAAAGACTAGTTTCATTGGGAACTGGATTGATAAAAGGACTTCTTACAATGGGAGTTGGATTGATGAAAACAAATCTTTCAATGGGAGCTGGATTGACGACAGCTATCATGAATATTGGCAGACCAACGTATAGTACGGCATTGAAAAGATTATATTAATTTACGAAATTCGATCTTCGTAAATCCAGCTTCTATTTAACCAAACAATTATTTTAATCAATCCAGCGTAATGACCAACAACGTGTTTCCAATATTAAAATAATTTAGGCATACCAACCTAAACTTCGCTTAAGTAATTTACCAACCATAACTACGGGTGTATAGTACTCAATTTTAAACCCTAACGTATGTTGCCCCTTTGCTCTTCGCTCTTATAAACACGCTCTTTATTTACATTCGCCCTTTTAAACATGAGCCCTTTAAATTATCGCCCTTTTAAACATGCGCCCGTTTGATTTTCGCCCCTTTGATAGGATGCCCCCCCCCCCTAGTCGTTAGGGGCTACTTGCCTTCGGCAATCGCATCTTTGCGCCGAAGGCGCTCGCAATTCCTCCACTCGGACGTTCTAGCAGGTCCCCTCAAACTTCTGGACCGTGGTTGCGCCCATGCATACCTGTCTATGCGGTAATGTCTACGCAAGGCTAGAACAACCTGGATACCTTGGCATTTTGTGCCATCCTGTTAAACAGCCAGCTTGGCAAGGACCTGATGGTTATGGCTAGGCGTTCTTCTGATGAACTCATAGACATCCTAGAGACAGTCTTCTGCCCATCAATCGTAATCGTAATCGTAAATTTATATAGCGCCACTTCAAGAAATACTCCTCAGAGGCGCTCCCGACCTGACAACACCAAACCACGATCGAAAAGAATGGTTTTCAAACGCCTGCGGAAAAGGGGCAAGAAAGACCAAGGAGGTTGCTTACGTAGGCAACCTATTCCAGAAAGATGGACCGACCACAGCAAAGTTCTTATGAAGCACCATCGAAGTTCGAGCCACAGGGACAACCAGGTCGCCTTGAGTGGCAGAGCGAAGGAATCTACGACCTGGTATGGAAAGCACTGGCACGCAAAGCTCCCTAAGATAGACTGGGGCTTGACCTGCAAGACAATTGCGCATAAGCATTAGGATCTTAAACTCAATGCGTTTTTGCATTGGCAGCCAGTGCAGTTCCTCGCGTATAAAGCAAGATAAATCAAGACCGTTAAGCTCGGGCATAGGCTATTCACTCTTTCGTTTTAACTGATGAGCGTGTCGTGAAATTCGTCGAGATGTCGGACGACTCATCGAGTACAGGCGTAGGCGTACGTGTGTTGCTCAGGACCGCGCTGCCTGAATTCGTGGCATCCGAATTTGTGGAAGGCGTGTTCCGGGACTAGGAGATAACAATTGTCAGCCCGACGGTTTGTCCTTTGAATTGCGTCTGCTTCCCAGAACCCTCTCTGACACGTTCTATGCTAACCTAAAAACTGTTCTGTTTGGTCGTGCTGGAGTCGGAGGTTTCTCTGAGTAGTCCTCTGGAAGAGGTGCTATATAAATCCCCCGAATGAATCATTGACCTCTCTCGCTGACGGATGCTTCCCTGTATGTATATTCGAATAAGAAGCGGGTTGACACACCGCAACCCGGTACAAAAAGTTGATACATGATGTAAAAAAACAGAAAAAATGTATAAGTGAAGACATGGGATTGCAGTTAATGTTCGAGAAAGCTGTCGGTTGCACTTTAAGGGTATCTACACGACCGTCTGCAGAGGGGCGATAGATAAAGTTCTTATTGTCCTTCGAGAAGTGGGAGAGCGGCGGCTGTATCGGCCCTGGATGGTAAGCGGGAACAAGCCCCGCTTCACGTGGAGGGCGTCCGATTTGCTTCGTCCATCGCAGTCAAACCAGGCGCCAGTTGCGGCCGATAACCGATCCACCGGGCCATCACCAGAAGTCGGCGTACAAGAGACGAGCGACTAGCCCTGGACACCTCATGCAGCGCCTCCGACGACAGACGCCTCCGAGGACAGACCATTGCGTGCACGTTCGACGATCGGAGACTCCGAGTACAGATGACTGAGGCAAAGGCGGTGTACACTAACGTGCTGTATGTCGCTCGGTCTCGCTCCATTGAACCGTGACGCCCGGCAGCTTCTTCTTCCAAAATGAACGTTAAATCCATCGAAATTGTTGTATATTCCGTAATTTTTCGACGGAACTACGAGCCAACGTAGACGGTCCAAACAATCTCTCAAGCACAACCGCTGCTGAAGCTTCAATCCCATGAAAAAAACGTGCTAACGTGCGACAACACCCACGCGTGGCAGCCTGTGAGGCGCCGGAAGTAGTAGTCCGTTTTAACTGTTCCTTATTTGCTCTCTTCTTAAAGAAGCCTCTATCCCTGAAGAGCTCTGAAACTTTCGTCACATCTTTATATTAAAGCTTAATTTCATTTTGCTAATATGGGAAAAGGTAGTTCTGAATTGTTTGAACTTTCACTCTACTCTCTCAACGGAGGCTACCTTTCAATCCTCACTGAAACATCCTTACCGATCAATTAATTATCCATCGAAGATCAGAATTGTGTGCTAAGTTTGGCTTAAAAAAACAGCTTCAGTTTACATTTATATCTTAAGTTACAAGCGAAGAGGACGAGGAATTATGGATCTAAAGCAATAATGTTGCATTTTTATGCGTGACACGTCAACTGAAAAAAGAACTTACATAAATCATAAGTGTAACATTTATTGAGGATTCATAGAGCAAGATGTTACCTAACTGACAAGTGCTACCTTCCCATCTCCCGCTACACTGGCAAGAGAAGGCCTTCATTAGATCCGTGCATATACCGCCGTTGAGACAAGTCTGTTCATCACACTGAACATTATCTAAAATATAATATGCATCAGAAGAATACAATCCAGTCAGAAAGACAACACGCTCCACACAGCAATTGATTGATCTAATACCAACGCTAATTCAGGGCAAATGAAATATAACTAACACAAACTAGAGGTCTGCGGGTAGAGAATTTTTGCTACCCGTTTCTACCCGTAACACAGAACCGTTACCCGTACCCGTACCCGACCCGTACTCAAAATTACTACCCGACCCTACCCGTACCCGCGGGTATACCCGTACCCGAAAAGTACCAGTCACGTAATTAGCACGCCTTATCCTAATTCCTACCTAGCCAATGGGCTTACAACTCAGCATGTAGTAAAAATGATAATTAGGCTGCTGCTGCTGATGATGATGATAATGACGATGATGATGATGATGATGATAATGATAGTAGTAGTAGTAGTAGTAGTAGTAGTAGTAGTAGCAGCAGCAGCAGCAGCAGCAGCAGCAGCAGCAGCAGCAGCTGCAGCAGCAGCAACAGCAGCGGCGGCAGCAGTTATTGTAATAGTACTAAAAATAGGCAGTCAACTTGTGGAACCTGTCACATGCAACTGTTGTGCTTTCTCAATTGCATTGTACATTTTATCTTCGTGGTCTATGCTGTCACCTAGTACACTAAGTAACTGTTAATGGTACGTTGCAGACCCGGTCAGGCCCATTGTGCGCCGTCATTCTCTATTAGGCTATATGTGACGGTGACATTGTAACTCCAAAACTTCACGTCGGTACGGGTAAAACCGGGTACACCCGTACCCGTGATGACTCTACCCGTACCCGACCCGACCTGTGAAATACGTACCCGACCCGTACCCGACCCGCGGGTACGGGTCGGGTACGGGTAAACCCTCATGAATGCAACACTGTAGCGAAATTAAATTTTTACCGAACGTTTCCTGCATGCACACACACACACACACACACACACACACACACATATATATAGAGAGAGAGACAGACAGACAGACAGACAGACAGACAGACAGACAGACAGACAGACAGACAGACAGACAGACTATATCAGACTTACATGTATAGTTTAGATAAAATGAAGACATTCGAAGTTTGCAATAACAGATCGAAAAATAAAACTCAACAAATGCCATAAGATGTTTTGAATGCCGGTGGAAAGAGCTCATTTGCGACCCGGAGTCATAGAGGCTTACCGAATAATATTATGTTTGAGGGTCGGACACAACGGGCAAGTAAAGCTGAATTTCGGTAAGCCCTAATGGGAAACGAAAGCATTGACAGAATCAGCTGATAAAATATAAGTAATCAAACAAGCAATGGCTTAGTGGTTATCTATTTAAATTTTTATTCAGCTGTTTCTGTCAATGCTTCCATTACCGAAATTTCTGAGCACCACACAAAACTTGCGTCATGAAGAACAGCTTAAACGACTGCGCCATACAAACGCAGGTCCGTAAGAACCGAGTTAAGATGCAGACTTAACGCTGCGTATCGGGCGAATCCTCCGTTTGAAATTCGATCAATTCGCAACTTTGAAGGACCGCAGATCAAAATTAATGTTGCATTTGAGAATGTATATGATGACAATGATTATGTTTCCGATGATACTGCTGCTAATGATGATGATGATGATGATGATGATGATGATGAGGATGATGATGATGATGATGATGATGATGATGATGATGATGATGATGATGATGTCTTGATAGACTTAGAATGCAGTGGGATATGCGGTGACTTACGATGACTGCAGGTCTTGCCTTTCCAACCATTGACACAGATGCAAGAGAAATCGGAAATCAAGTCAACACACACAGCTTCATTCCGACATGGATTTGGCGAACAGTCATCCTGATCTAATAAAACGCCAATGTAAGGATATAACAACCCTAATTACAACAGCCTTATTGCGCTGTGATAATAGGAAATTACCATTCATAAACATCTCGTTTTGGAAATGACACGTTAAAAGAAACTAACTTCTTATGTAGCAATTGTTCTGTACCGTTATTTAGCAGAGGCATTCGAATAAGAACTTATGGTAGGAAGAGAAGTAGAAAACGTGGCTGGGTAAATCGCTGTTTTTATCTGGTGCAAGCAAAAACGAGCAGTCAGCTTGGTCTGGAAAGTATTGGCGCATAATATTTGTAGTCTTACATGTGTCATTGTATTGTATTGTTGTATTGCCTATAGCAATTATTCTTAAATTGTTATAAGGAGAACCGAAAGCAACCGACGAACGTGTTCTTTTCAAATTTTCTGACATCTGTTCACTATTTACGCAGTTTTGAATTTCCTAAATGTTAGACGTTTATTTATAGTGTAGTCTAGTGCTCTATCTATATAAATATTTCTGCTCATCTTTATTAACTTTCGCCCTCACTCTGTGTCTTATGCCCAGAACCTCAATCTAAGTCGTTCAGAGGAGGTCCAATAAATTTAACTGCACTCTAATCTCAACGTAAACAGACTTCGCCTTATAATCTACCACTTTAACTCTCATGCTTCCTAAAGCCTTTGAAAGGCTCCAAAGGTTCAAAAGATTATATATATATATATATATATATATATATATATACTAGACGTTTCTACACGGATTTGCCCGGGTTTTCCCCACGCGTAATTTTTAACGGCTGCAAATAAAGGCTACTTACTTACTTACTCTATATGCTGAAGGGTTTCAAATATTTTAAATGTCCACATATCTGAACGATATTTACTTACTTACTTAGCACTTAGTCCTTCCTCGCGCTGTCAGCGCATCGGGCGACACAGCCTCTCCACGTTATCCTGTCTTCCGCGGCCAGCATAGCATCGTCCCACGTCATTCCGCCGCCTTCCAGATCCTGAGTGATCGTGCTTCTCCAAGTCTTTCTGGGTCTTCCTCGCCCTCTTCTCCATCCCGACGGAGTCCAATCCAGTGCCTGCCTTAGCGTTCTCTCCTCTCCCGATCTATGTATGTGCCCCAACCAACGTAACCGCATCTTCTTCAGCATGTCTTCCAGTTTCTCCATGGATGTTCTCCTTCTTACTTCCTCATTTCTGACCTTATCCCTCCAAGTGATCTTCAGTAATCTTCTCAGCCAACGATGATGTGCCGCCTCCAGTTTCTTCATATTGACTTTTGTCATAGACCATGTCTCTGCCCCATACAGCAACGCTGTCAATACCAAAGCTCTGTACAATCTTGTTTTTGTTGTCAGACTGAGTCCTTTGTTATATATCATGAACGATATTTAGAGGTGAAAATAGTTTTTCCCCGTGTATTTGAATTTTTTTACCTGTGACTCAGCTGCTGCCTCGTTTAGCAAAATAATAATGAGTTGAAAATAGTCATCATCATCATCAGGATCCATGGGCCGAAAGCCCGTAGGTGTCCAATGCAAATTTCGTCATCCGTTTCCATAATCCTCTGTCTTGCGCCAATACACTCAAACTGTGTAGGTCTTGTTTGCACCAATCCCTGATGTCATCAGTCCATTCCCTGTTAGGTCTTCCTCTTCGTCCACTTCCATCCATCATACCCATCATGACAGTTTTTATTTTTCTATTATTGTCCATTCTGCATATATGTCCAAACAGACCCAATTTCCTTCTCATTACTGACTGTATTAGATCTTCCTTTATGTGTAATCTTCTTCGGACCTCCTTATTTGTCACCTTCATTGTCCAATTCAGATGCAATATTCTTCTATAGCAGTACATTTCAAAAGCAAGGATTTTATCATGATCAGTCTTTTTAATTGTCCAGGCCTCACACGCATAAAGAGCTGTACTAAACACGCAAGTTTTCAAGACATTCAGCTTTGTCTTATAACTAATTTGCTTACTATTCCAGATGGAATTTAGTCCTGCCATAACTCCCTTTGCCTTTGCTATTCTTGCCTTTATGTCCTTTGTACAATCATTATTCCATGTTAACAGACTACCTAAGTACACAAATTCTGTTACATTCTCAATCACCTCATCTTGCACTTTTATTTCCCTGTCTATTGTCTTCTTGCCAAATACCATTGTTTTTGTTTTATCTACATTTATTTTTAATCCAGCCCGTTGTGCAGATGTATTCAGTGTGCAAACATTTTCCTGCAGCCTCTCACAACTATTTTCCAGCAAGTCAATGTCATCTGCAAATTTTAAGTTATTAATCAGTTCTCCCTGTACGGAGATTCCAGTTCCATTGTCTTGTATATTTTCCATGACTCTTTCCAAGTAAGTGATAAATGTATTGGGTGAAATTGGATCTCCTTGCCTTGTCCCTATCGTAGTTAAAAACCATTCTCCTATTTCCCGCCCCACCTTCACTGCAGATTTTGATCTGTCACCAATGTTTCTTAGTATTTGTATCAGTCTGTTTCCTACTCCATATGACTTTAGTACTGCCCATGTCACGTCATGCTTGATGGAATCAAATGCCTTCTGAAAGTCCACGAAACAATTATAGACAAGCTTGTTTTTTCTCTTGGCTTTTTCAGCAATCAACCTTAACATCAGAATTTGTTGGACTGTGCTTCTATCTTTTCTAAATCCTGCTTGTTCATCAGACATATATTCCTCCGTTTTTGCCTTCAGACGACTCAACAAAATTGTCATGAGTACTTTCCCCATATGGTTTATCAGTGCTATAGTTCTATAGTTCTTACATAATGTTAAGTCTCCTTTCTTAGGTATTGTTACAAGTATGGACTTCGTCCATTCCTCTGGTACTGTTCCCTCTTGCCACACTTGGTTACATATTCCCTGAATTGTCCTTATCATATCCCTTCCTCCAGCTTTTATCATTTCTCCTGTTATTCCATCTGTTCCAGGACTTTTGTTTTTCTTCAGCTGGTTCACCGCCCTTTCCACTTCCTCATATAGAATATCATCCTTCTCGTCATCTTCAGCTGGTGGAGTTATCTCTCGCAGTTCTTCAAGCAGCTTTTTATTTGTTACCTCCGTCTCACTATATAGCTCACTGCAGTATTCTGTCCATCTTTCTTTTATCTTTTCTTTGTCCATCAAGGTATTTCCATACTTGTCTCTAATTGCTGTCTGTTTTGGTTGCCATTTCCTATTTATAGTTTTTATCAGTTTAAACACTTCCCTTGTTTTGTACTCGCCTGCATATTTTTCAATGTCACAACATTGTTTCTGCAACCAGTTCTCCTTATCCTTCCTAGCTGATGACCTTACTACATTACATAATTTTTTATACTCTTGTGTAGCTTGTTCAGATTCCTTGGCCTTTAGTCTCATCTTCCTTTTTTCTTTAGCTAGTTCTAATGTTTGGTCACTTATCCATTTATTCTTTGGTTGTTCTGCTAAAGGTATAGTTGCTTCCACTGCCTGTTCTATGATCTCACCAAGTATGGTCACCTTCCTTTCCATATCAAGTTGTTCCAATTCTGCATCTTTGATTCTCTGTTCTATTTCTTTCTCATACTGTGCCCGCACCTCCACATTATCAAGTATTTGGATGTTTCTCTTCTTTGCATAATGCTTACTTGGTATGTGTCTCAGCTTCAACTTCAGATTACACAGCACCAAATTATGATCAGAAGATATGTCAGCTCCTCGGAATGTTCTACACAGCTTAACTGATGTTATCCACCTTTTATCAATCAATATTAAGTCTATCATATTGGTATGTTTCCCATCTGGTGATGTCCAAGTGTATTTCCTGCAGTCTTTTTGTTTGAATTTAGTGTTACAGATCACCATTTCATATTTAGCTGCAAAATCCAATAGTCTTTCTCCTCTCTCATTTCTTGTTCCATACCCATATTTTAACATTATGTGTTCCCATCCTACATTATCCTTGCCGATCTTTGCATTCCAATCTCCACAAATAATCTTTATATCTTTTCTTGGCAAATCTTTCATTGTCCTCTCCAGATTCTCGTAGAACTCTTCAATATCTTCATCTGTGCTATCCGCTGTTGGTGCGTATATTTGAATAACTGATATGTTCAGAGGTTGTCCATTAAATCTAGCCACAATTATCCTGGAGTTAACTGGCTTATATCCTAATAATGCTGCCCTTGCCTTCGAGTTTAATAAAAATCCTACACCTCTCTGGTGTTCATGTTCCTCACCTAACCATAACACTTCACCATTATTTAATTCTCCACTTCCAGTCCATCTCATTTCTGACAATCCTAGGATGTCATAACGATATGTTCCCATTTCATTCCTCAACAACTCCAACTGCCCTGTTGCCCACAGTGTCCTCACATTCCATGTTCCAACTGTAAGTCCTTGTTTTGTCATTTTCAGTCTCTGCTGATCATTCCGTTGAAAATAGTACCGCACGGGTTATCTCTACCTTATAATTTTATAGCCCTATTATTTGTCATTATTGCGATTGTAATTTTTCGGAGCGACCCGCGTCTTTTAACGAAAGCGCCTGATTTGAAAATTAAGCCCGCGTGACGTAAGATTGCATATTTAGCCCGCGTGACGTGGACAAGTGGCCATACTATGGCCGGTATTATAAGATAGCCTCGTCGAAACAGTTGGAAATTTAAAATGTCCATATATCGGCGTTCAAATAAAATTGCGAGCTGAAAATAGTCGCGTTGACCTAGACGTGGCGTAATATTGTTTTGTAAAATTTTGTAAATCGCTAAAGCGTTCCGTTTCGGAGCCTTTAGACAACAGACAAACAAACATACAAACAAACGGAAGGACAACGTAAACAGACTTCGCCTTATAATATATATATATATATTATATATATAATATATGGCCTATATATGGCCTAGCGTCAAAACTTCCGATTCAAGTGTGCGTTTAAAATATGACGTCGTAATAGAAAAGAATCCGTGAATGACAAAAATAATTCTATGCACTGCTTTGTTCAGTAAACCAATGCTTCTGAAACTGTGGTCCGTGAGAGAGGGTGTCGGTCCGCGTGTGACTGGTTTCCAGGCCGCGGAATCAAAACCGGAATCACAATTCTGATCGTACTCTAATAAAGTATTTGATTGTGTACAGTGTAAAACATAAAAATGAGAACACGACACAGTGTTCATAGATAATAAACTGTTTTAAACTTGTATCAAAGCAATTGTATAGCGCCCTTTAAATAACTCACAAGGTCGCTCAGAAACGGCTACATTGAAATCACCGAACAAAATGTGTAGCTATACACGCCGAGGGGCACATGCAACAGTAACAAAAGTAGTTTTGTAATAAACAGTGAAAATATTATGAAATCTAAATTTTAATTTAACATTTTATATAGGGCCCACATGTAATGTAAGCTGATGTTGAAAAGCACCGGTCCGCGGTAAAGCTGGTGAAGAGTGGTAGACTGCAGCAGTCCTTGAGAGACCGTTTGATCCGACTGTATTGTCTTTCTGAGGACAACCAAACCTTCGAGCAATTATGTAGAACTGCGGGAAAGAGACTCTTTGCAGGGTCATGTCTCGTCTGGTTCGGCACTCGCCAACAGCTTCTTCAGCTAGATTTCCCTCTTCTTGTAAAGATATTCCCGTCCTTCACTTCCCACTCCACGTTGATGTAGACCCTTACCTTTTCTGAACATATATTGTCAATCTTAACCGATCTTCTTACTTCCATCTGAGGCGTCTTTGAGCAATCCGACGACACTCCGTCTCCTCCCTTTTCTTTACCTCTGTTGTCCATGCCTTCATCTGCTCCCGAATTGACTACTGTAATTCTGGTCTCCCAAAAGTTCGTCTCTATCCTCTTCACTCTGTTCTAAATGCAACAGTCCGACTTCCTCGCTCATCCCACATATCTGCTTTCATGTTTGACCACCTTCATTGGCTCCCTCCTATTGCTCGGGTTCAACTCAAGGTAGGCCTACTTACATTAATCTACCTGTCGTATACTGGCCGAGCTCCCAAGTATCTACTCGTATGTGACCTTATATGTCTACGGGCCTCGGCCACCTCTATTCGCCCGCTACACTCACTAAACCGGCGTGATCTCGGCGAGAACTGCTATGGCTAAAACATGAGCCTTTGCCTTCATTGGCCCTGCATTATGGAAACAACTTCCTCCTTCGACACGTTCCTCTTTATTTACTGGTGGGCCAATTGCCTCTTTTCGTTGTCTGAAGACCTCTTTCTTTTCTCTGGGTCTCTCGCACTGGGAGAGCCTCTGATTGGTGTGCACTGCGAGAGGCGCTATACAAACGATAGATAACAATACAATACATGTGTTGAACCCACTCCTCCCACCACTGAGGCAACAGTCCCTCTCTCTGCACGACCAAATTATCCCGAGGGCGGACAAAGTAACAAGGAAAACGTTTTTGATAAGAATGCTTTATCTTGTTTAAATGGCATGTAAACCAAAGTGCGGTATAAGCAGTTGGTCGTAATAAAGAATATACTATTATACTTACTTACTTAAAAATTACTGTCCGTAGCATCAGAAAGTTTGAGATGTACTGTAGTAAACGAAGAACCCAAGATTAGCCGCAACTTTCTTTTGACTGTGTTTACAAGTCTTTCTTTGGGGCTCGAATTCTGTCTGTCTGTCTGTCTGTCTGTCTGTCTGTCTGTCTGTCTGTCTGTCTGTATACTGGCTGAGCTCCCAAGTATTTATGTGACCTTATCCGTCTACCGGCCTCGGCCACCTCTCTCTACAGGTCTATATTTAAATAAAAATTATATATATAATATATATATACAGGATATAATATTATATATAAATTATATATATGGATCTTTATGATGGCCAATCATTTTATATGGCGTTGAGCAATTGTGAGTGAAGGACTTACTCAAGGTCCCTACACGGATCCTGATGGCCGAGTGGGTTGGTAGCCTGCCTGTCACGCCGGCGCCCCGGGTTCGCTTCCCGGTCGGGTCGGTTTATCAGAGATTAATTTCTCGGATCTTTACTGCGGGTGGCTCGGTCGCATTATAAACGTGGAGTACAATACAACACATAATACAACACATCACAATACAACTGGGGCGCGGTGGTTTAGGGGTATGTTCGGTGCCTTGCAGCTGGAGGGTTGCGGGTTCGAATCCACCTCAAAGTCGCCGCGTAGGGACCCTGCATGGGCAAGTCCTTCACTCGCAATTGCTCATGCGCTTCGGCGTGAAACTCCGATTCAGCGTTCGCGCAGTAGTCGGGAGCGCCTCTGAATGGGAAATCTGGTAGGGGCGCTATAACAAGTGTTCAAATACAATACAATATAATACAATACGGTTAGCGTCTCAGGGACTCAGAAGACTCGAACCCGTACTCTCTGCGTTGCAGCGCAAGCGCTCTAACTAATTGACTACCGTGTGCACATACAGACACAGTGTAGAGCTCAGATGGTTTACCCATCTGCATCCCATATGCGCCGTCGGGTGCACACCAGACAAGTTCCGCGTGGTAGATGGATCTATTTTGGATATATATGTATAGGGATTCAAACCATTGCCGTCCCCATATGAAGCCAATGTGGTTAGCACATTAGGCCTAATTTGCTACAAATAGCTGATTATATATGCATAAGAACATAGTTTTTACAGATTAAATACACATAATATGTGTATTTAATCTGTAAAAACTATGTTGATGGTAATATTATTACCATCAACATGACTGCATATTAAGCTACCAGACGACGTTTTTAGGATCTTACTTATTTCACAGTGATCTCCTTCCCAGCCATCGGCGCAGATGCACTGGAAGCTATTGATTCCGTCGACGCAGGTTCCACGGTTGAAGCACGAGTTTGCAGCACAGTCGTTAATATCTGTCATGTAAAAAGAAAGGAAGGAGGAATAAAACTACGACGTTGCCACTGGCTCTATACGATCTATCAATATCTCTTCTGACTTATACTGAATCAACAGCCAGCTCTCAGCTGGAGGCAAACCACAATGGCTTTTCAGCGTCTGTCAGTCACAAAGGTCACTTTATCACTTACAGGCAAGTGATCATGGTGTAACCAATTAACTGCGATACGAACTCTGGCATTGTTGTCTGCGTCGATTAAAGGATCCCAAGGTGAACGCAGTCTTTTCCCATATCTTGGCGATCGATGCCAAAGTTCAGTGGCTTAACCTTTGTAGAACCCAGGTCTTCTCTAACAAGTGGATCGCGCGAGAATCGTCCGTAGCCTACTTAAGATCATAAGGATTGGTATTTCGTATAGTTTACTGATACATATTATGTAGAGCCTATTAACAGCAACCTTTGCAAAACAACTCGGAGTTTGCGATTCACTTCGACCAATTGGTCAACCAATTTCTGATATGCTCCTGCTATTTAATCTTAGATTTTCGGACATTCACCGGCTAACGAATTTTCTTCTCTCAAACTTCCTTTTTCAAATTCTTGCATTCTTTCCCAACCATTTCCTCCTAATGGACCCCGTCCATCCTTCATGTCTACATCTCCATCCTTCATGTCTATCTCTACCAATGTCCATTATGACCTTTGTCCATCCTATACGTCTCCTTGTAGCCTATGGCAATATCATGCTATGACAGGCGTGGGCAAATTAGTTACGTCGCTTTTATATATAGTCCGGACCAGCATAGTAATAATGTAGTTGGAAGTTAAAACAAATCACATGTGGAGTCTACATGTAATATAGTTCAGGTAAGCTAACTAATAAAATAGACAATTGTATTAAATCAATAAAATAAGATCGTCGTTGTTTTACCCACATTTCCCGACACTATCTGAATCAGAAATGCGGACATATTTTAGAATAATTATAGGTATATTAATTTAAGACTTAACATTATTTCAGTGTTTTGCGCATGTACCCTCACCTCTAGCGAGGAATTAATTACTTAAAATTGCTCACACTATTAAGATTAAACATAATTATACATGTTCAGCGGTGTGCCTACTTTCGTGACAGTATGTTCCACTGAATCCCACTTCGCAGGAACAACGGAAGCCACCGTCAGGCAGGCTTGTGCAGGAGCCATGGCGACCACAGACGTTTGACTGCACGCGAATACTGGTTGACGCATTCAGTGGCACAGCAACCGTACAACTGTCAACCACTATCAACACAACACGGTGTCTGCTTAATCAGCCATCAGAATGAACAACTACATTAACAAAGCTTCGCGTTTACTTTGCATCTTAGATCCAACAAATTTGCGCGTACATCATCATGTAATTATTATTAATACGAAAACTTGTAACGCGCACAGTCACAGAAATGTGAATCTGAAACCCGATTTAGGTCACTCATAGCAATTGTGATTCTACGAGATTTTAACAAAATAATGTAGGCCTAAGTGTGACAGTTTTCTTGAGTACACCTTACCTGCATAAAGTACGATATACCTGACTGAATGTGGGCTAGGCATTAGAGTCCGATATATCTGTATGCACGGTGGACTCCTATAGAGTACACTGCGCCTAGAGTAGGCCACACCGGTCCGTACGAGACCGTACCAAGGCCTAGGCCCATGTAACGTTACGTACTGTCCAGAAAACGCTTGCATGAAGCGAAGGTATTTAGTCATGGCCCTGTGGATATTGACAATGTCCACAGGGCCATGATTTAAAAAAAATACTAGGAACAGTTTCCAGAATTAGCTGTGCTTTCTTCATCGAACTATGTAACTCACAGTCAGCTATAGTACTTCATTCCCTCAATCATATCGAACATTTATATAGCGCCTCTCAAATAAAACTACTCAGAGGCGCTCACTGAATTTATACGAACAGGTTAGCAACTCCAGATCCCTCTACTTTCCTAAACTCTGCATCCAGCCACACATTCATCGAAAATTATCCTGATCGCAAAGGTAGGCTAAGTGTGACTTTTGACCAAAACCTTAGCTTCCCGATCACATCACCCACTTTTTCCGCTCCTGCTTTTTCACAAATATCCGCGACCTTCGCAGACTCCGCACTATGATCGACTTAAAAACCGCAACTACAATCGCTACATCTATGGCTCACACAAAATTAGACTATTGCAATACTCTCTTCCTCAACATAGATATCACACAAATAAACTGCCTCCACGCTATTCAGAATGCCCTCGTCCGTGCTGTCACCACACCCCCCCAACACCACCACATCTCATCTGGCTTAAGATATCTGAACGAATAGAATATAAAGTCCTATCCCTCACCTACAACACACTTCAATCCTCCCAGCCCTCCTATCTCCGTCAGTTGTTCACGATCCAACCATTTCGCTCAACCAGCTCCTCTTCTGCCTTAACACGCCTCCGTTCTTCCGTCACCTTATCACTTAAATTTGCAAATCGCTTCATAGCCATAGCTGTTTAATAAGCTCTCTGGAACAAACTGCCCCCAGTAGTACGACAAATATCTGATCCATCCTAGGAACTCACCAAAACCTCACCTCTCGCTATCTCTCCACAGGTCTTTCACTCAAAATTTGAAACGCTGCTCTTTCACAAATCCTATCCTGATTCCTCCTCTTCTCCTCACCTCCCTCGCCGTTTTAACTCTAAACACAACCCACCTTAGCCGTCTGACTGTCTGCCTACCTGACCCTTTGTATTCTGACCTTCTGCCTATCGATTCAGCCATAATTAAGCGCCTCTGTGAATAAACTGGTTACCGCGACTTCGCATTTTTGGGCGTTGTAGAAATTTCGAGATGACTATTACGACTACGATTACCGTGACAGGCAGAATTACGACAGTAGTCTTTCTTCAGCGAGCAGTTCTGTCCATCAAAGTTTTCCGAACAATGACAGTAGTATCCGTCAGCCATGTTGAAGCATCTGGCGCCATTTTCGCACGGGTTTGGATCACACAGATCTGTATCAGTCTAGTAAAGACACGTCATGTTACAAACAGACCAATTGCAATATTTACTCATTATTATGCACTCTTGCTCACAAGCGGAGATACCAAATTCACTTCCCATAATGTGGCAGAACTGACCAGAAAACACATTTTCTTCTACATTGTAAGCATTGCTGTTAGCTTTATCATGGTGTAAGATATAGACTCTTACACCATGGCTTTATTAAGTTTCCTGTTTAAATGTGACCACACAGTAAGTAAGTAAGTTAGTAAGTAAATAAATAAGTAAGTACGTAAGTAAGTAAATATATTCTTTATTGAGAAGCACTAGCAAAAGCACAGCATTTTACATGGAAAGATTAGTGCATTCAAACAAACAAACAAAAATTTATATATACAAGCAAAGATTTAATGAGAGAAGCTATTGTATATCAGAGGAACCTAGGGGGGGGGAAGAGTCAGCCCTTCGTTCGGGATAGCAGAAGACCTTGTCAAGAATAGATTTGGCTTATGCGAATGGTTATACGAACAGAGGCCTAGCTAATCTTTAATTATTGTTTTTTTAACTTCATTCTTTTAAGTACAGCAAGGCATTCGATCATAGCGTATTTTAGGATCACAAATGATCAATAATGAATAGACTACAAGAATAGTTTACCTAAAAGCATTTCTACAATGAGTCCATACAAATGTACCTAAAGATGGATGAAGTTTATAACTCCGGAGACCTTGAGGGAATTCCAAACATTTACAAAATTTGTTTAATGTTGCACATGACATTGGTGGGCCAAATAGAAACTTTATTGAGGGTGAGACTATGGTTTCCCAACAATTCTGAGGCACTGGAAAGTATGAAGCATTTAAACGTGTATGTATCTATGCATGCATGTATGAATGTATGTATTGTATGTATGTATGTACGTACGTACTTACGTATGTATGTATGTATGTATGTATGTATGTATGTATGTATGTATGTATGTATGTATGTATGTATGTATGTATGCATGTATGGAAGTTTGCACGTATTACATATGCTTACATACAAAGATACGTGCATAGAGACAGACAAATAAGGCAGAGACATAAACACCGATATGCGTTGACAGACAAATAGACAGAGAGACAAGCAGTGAAGCAGATAGAGATATAGTAGCGGATCAGCAGAGGCGGATGACTCGAAAACGGTTACGACGCAAACATTTTAAATAAACGAAAATTATCCAGGTAGGATAACATTGAGTTCAAACTTACAGTTGATTGGATGTTTCAACTCTGTTTTACCTCGCAGATGAGTCCAGCATAGCCGCGCGGACATAGGCACCGATATGCGTTGATGAGATTGTGACAGATGGCCCCGTTTCGACATGGCTGACTGGCGCATTCATTCACTTCGAACTCACAAAGGGCACCTTCGTAGCCAGCATAGCATATGCAGTAAAATCCATCGATCATATCCTAAATATTTAAGACAAATAAAATCGGGAAAAGATTACACTGGCCATTGTGAGTCAGATTTAAATAAAAGTCTTTATCTAAGGAAAGAGACCAAGCAGCTACAGCCTACAGGCATGCATCTAGATATAAATGGAAACTGGTAAATTACTTTCACTGCAGATTCATATTATCAGTTGCGCCAGCTCCGCACTGTTGCTCGCTCGCTTACTCCAGACGCCACTGCTACACTCATCCACTCTTTATTCACAGTCCTTTTCAGCCGTGCTGGGGTCGGGAGCGCTTCTGAGTAGTAACCTTGAAGGAGCGCTATATAAATCTTCTTAATGAATGAATGATTGAATAAAAATTCATTTTGATCGTTGTTTATTTCCTGCTAAACTTTGTAGCGCATTAATATCTTATAAAATCTATTGTTAACTTACTAATTAATATAGGATAAGATAAGATAGCTAATTATAGAGGCGTTTAGTTAGAAAAGTGGCGCAATATAATAAAATTATTTAAGAGTCATAAGAGCCGTTGACGATATGCAAACCGTACCATCGACATGGCGATTGAGTTACCATAGCGACCAAAGAAGCTAGCGAATTAACGCGCGCCGAAGAGGACTTGAAAATTATTGAGTTTGATTCCTACGCTTGATTTGAAGCTGCGAAACGACGGTTACGTTGGATAAATCTTTGAGATATTATTGTATTTTCGTTTATTCAAAACTGGCTGTCATAACGCAGCCAACGACAAAAGTGCGTAACTTCGGGATGACTATGCATCGAATGAAAATAGCATATTTTTGCGGACTTTTAGTTGAATTGAAGAGTAAGTCGTCTGCGCATGAATTCGTTGGCGATCGAATCTATTTGACTGTCCACTTGCTGACTGTGTAACGATCGGATTATGTTGTTTCCACGGACTTTTGAATCGAGATTATCGAGAGATTGTTTAGTTTTTTGGTCAGTAATCTACATTTAGGCAATACAGTTTTTGTCTAATACCGGTTAACTTGACGAATTCTTCACATCCGTAACTTCAACGTTCGGAGAAGGAATAGAAACTACTAAGTATCTACCGTCGCAGCGTCGCTTCGAAACAAGAAATGCTTAGAACCACAACTAGTCGCTACGAACTAACCTGCGGTATGTATAGGCCTACGGACGATAAACGGAGTCTTAAACATAAGGCTCAGATTAGCTAATAAAATTTGTTAGTTTAGCAAATAGCGCCACTCATAGGTAAATAGGTTCTATTTGTATTGTGAACTGAATTTGACTTGATTTTAATATAATATTGTAAGACTTTTTTTAACACTAGGCCTACATGGCTGGTGTTTAAATTTTCATTATTAGGCCTACTTGATGTATGTAATGTTTTCCTCTGCGTAAGGCCGACGCAGCTAGAAGTCAACTATTTAAAAGAGGGCTACACTCTTGTTTAGCGCATAACTAATGAATGATAAGTTAATAATCAATGATAGGTTAATAAATGACGAGTGTAAAGCTGAGATGAGCGTTTAGCTGTCTAAATACTTACTACACACGTGGCGCCATTTCGACACTGATTGTGACAGTCATTGATATCTGGAAGAAATAAAATTCCACAAAATATTATGTGTCGTTTAATTTCACTTAGTTGTAGTAATTCCAAACAGTGGTTTCTTAGTAGGCCTAGTACAAAATGCGTCTCACATTTGTTAAACCAGAAAACATTGGTACATTGTTCTTGTTGTAATGTAGACCAATGCTTCTCAAACTTTCTGATGCTGCAAACCGGTGATCGGTTTACCAGCCTGGCTGCTTCCTTCAACATCAGCTTACATGTACATACGTGCAGACACATAGATTTAGATTCCACTAGAGCCTATATTGTCACTGCGTATTAAAACTATACTTTTGTTACTGTCGTATGTTAAAACTGCTTACGATGTATGAACACTGTGCTGTGTTCACATGTTCTGTGTCTTACATTGTAGACCCTATATAACTTAAAATTTTCATTTGAGTACGATAAAAGTTTTGATTCCGCAGTACGGTAACTCGCAGACCAATACCGGGTCGCGGACTATACAGCTTGAGTAGCACTGTTGTAGACTACTTTGGGAGAGAAAGAGCAGTTCTTGAACTGCTACTACTTCTACCAGTACTATACTACTACTACTACTGCTACTGCTGCTGCTGCTACTGCTACTACTGTTACTACTACTACTACCTACGACTACTACTAATACTGCTAGTCTGCTACTTCTACTATTACTATCACTATGTTCACTACTATTGATAATAATACGAATGCCAGTAGAGTTCTCGGCCCGTAATGCTCCTCCAAGCTCTTCGACTTGCCACGGATCTACTCAGTTTTTGATATCTACTGTCTTCTAACTATTCCTTCAAACCGTATGTCAACCTTGCTGAATTTGGATCGCTCCTATCACTGCCATTACTCCAAACCAGCTCTTACTAACTGGCGACTGTAATATAAATGTAGGCAATTCTTCTGACCCTCTTGCATCTGACTTTTGGAACCTCCTCTCCTCAGTCAATCTTATCCAGGATGTCCACTCCACGACTCATATCAAGAATCACACTATTGACCTCCTCATCACCTACGCCGCTTCCTTCCCAAGTTATAGCACTCTATAATAATAATAATAATAATAATAATAATAATAATAATAATAATAATAATAATAATAAATAATAATAATAATAATAATAATAATAATAATAATAATAATAACCGGCCCCTAATTGAGAGAGATAGGGCAGACATCGGCCGTAGCTCTGTTGGGCTGGTGGATCGGGTCAGACTCGTCGCGATAAGCAGTCCACATTCGGCGGACTGGATGATGGCGCTCCCAATTGCCGCGTGTGGCCTGGCCCTCGACAACGAGGCAGTCCGGGTGGCGGTTGGCCTACGCCTTGGCTTGGCCTTGTGTGCCCCCCATAGGTGCCAGTGTGGGGACTTGGTCGGTTCGGAGGGCCATCACGGCTTTGTGTGTAGGAGGGCATCTGGGCGCTCTCTGCGTCACCATGCCATTAATGACATCATATGGCGCGCCCTGCTCAAGGCGGACGTCCCCAGTACCAAGGAACCAGCGGGCCTGTTTCGAGCGGATGGTAAAAGACCTGATGGGGCCACCCTCATACCATGGATGGGAGGGAAGTACCTGGCTTGGGACGCAACGGTCGTCCACACTTGTGCGGCCTCTTACATCGCAGCCGGCTCGGTCGGGCCCGCTTCAGTGCAGGCGGCCAACCGTAAGATCCAGAAGTACCAGGGGCTTCCTACATCTCATCTGTTTCAGCCCGTGGCCATCGAGACTTTGGGCCCGTTCAATCCTTCGGCTCTGGACTTCATTAGTGAACTAGGCCGTCGTATGTCTTTCACTGGTGACGACAGACGCGAGACATCATTCCTTTTCCAACGTCTGTCTGTTTGCGTCCAACGCTATAACTTGGTCGCATTCAACGGCACTTTTCCTGCAAACCCTGAAGACGAGGCCTGACCCTCCAGACAAATTTCCTGCTCCTTATAGCAATTTTTCATAAATCCTGAGGGATCCTTGATACCTCGGGTAAAAAAAAAAAAAAAAAAAAAAATAATAATAATAATAATAATAATAATAATAATAATAATAATAATAATAATAATAATAATAATAATAATAATGGCGCCATCATCCATAATAATAATAATAATTGTCACCTTGCCTACGCTGAGTCGTCATCACTTCAATTCGGCAGATTTACCATTCTATCACAGGAAGGCTCACAACAGGGCGACCCCTTGGGACCCCTACTCTTCTGCCTGCCTCTCCAGCCGATCCTAAACGGTCTACTGTCACCCTTGGCCTTTGGATACCTCGACGACCTCACCTTGGGTGGGGACCCTGGGGTGGTAGAGGCGGATGTTGACACAATCGAAAGGCAATGCTTGCGTCTAGGCCTCACGCTCAACCGCACCAAATGCGAGCTCATTGCCTCCGACTTCGAATTCAACGACACCAACCGGAGCTCTCTGAGTCAGTTCGCCCGGGTCAGTCCCTCGTCGGCCACGCTTCTGGGGGCACCGCTGTCGTCGGCGGAGGCACTCTTATCGGCCCTCGTCGCCCGCGTTGCCGAACTCAGGACCGCGCTCGACAGATTACAACTCATCGCCAGACAAGACGCCCTCTTGATTCTCAGATACTCGCTTGGCTCACCTAAACTGATACATTTATTGCGATGCATACCTTGCCACGACCATCCGCAACTAGGGGTTTATGACGAGCTGCTGCGGAGAGGAATCGAGCGGATCTTGAATATTTCTGTGACCGACGACCAATGGATGCAAGCTTCCCTACCGATCAAGATGGGGGGACTGGGAATTAGGAGGGTGTCATCGCTGGCACTACCCGCCTTCTTGGCTTCAGCCGCGGGCACCCTCCCCACCCAGTCCCTCATCTTGGGAGCCGCACCGGTTGGCTCGGACACGGCTTTCGACTCGGAGCGGACTACCTGGCTTCAGATCGCTGGTGTACCGGAACCGATGGTCGCCCCAGGTCACAAACAGTCACACTGGGATAGACCGCTGTTGAACGCCGTTTTTTCGGCTGTTAACGATAATCTACAGGACCCCTACGACCAAGCGAGACTAAGAGCCTCACAGTCACCGCACGCATCGGATTGGTTGCATGCTCTCCCGCTTGTTGCACACGGCCTCAGACTGGAGGACGAGACCGTAAGGGTAGCGGTTGGCCTGAGATTGGGTGTGGCCATATGCGAGCCGCACGTATGCGCATGCGGTACTTCCGTTTCGTCTAGAGGTACGCATGGGTTGTCGTGCTCACTGGGATTCGGCCGACAAGCGAGGCACAGCAATATCAATGACCTCATCCATCGTAGCCTCAACAGAGCTGGCATCCCGGCAGTCAAAGAGCCGTCCGGCCTGACTAGATCGGATGGCAAAAGACCGGACGGGCAGACCTTGATACCGTGGAGTGGTGGACGGACCTTACTATGGGATGCGACGGTGGTGGACACGGTGGCCGCCTCATACATTTCGGAGACAGCGGCCGCGGCTGGTGGGGCGGCAGAGATGGCCGCCGCAAGGAAGCACGTCAGGTACTCGGAGCTGGAAAGGAGATACACGTTCGTACCTGTCGCCATAGAAACCTTCGGTCCCTTCAACAGAGAGGGCCTCGACTTCTTATCGGAGACCGGAAGCCGACTGTCGAAGACTACCGGTGACACTCGCGAAACAAGCTTCCTCTTCCAAGGCCTATCGGTCATTATCCAACGCTTCAACGCGGTGGCTTTCCAGGGCACCATGTCAAGGCTGCCGGGAGCCGACGAGCGGCGAACTCTGGACAGATCCAACAGAGGATATCGATAATAGAGCTACTTTTAGCCAACACTCCATAATAATAATAATAATAATAATAATAATAATAATAATAATAATAATAATAATAATAATAATAATAATAATAATAATAATAATAATAATAATAATAATAACAATAATAATAATAATATTTCGTGCCTCTCGAAATAGTACATTTTACTTGTGTCGGACCAACATGCCGCTCTAATAGCATAATAATAGGTGCCGAATTTTACTGTTCTTAATTAATTTTAAGTCCCTGAGGGATCATGTATACTTCGGGGCATAAAATAATAATGATAATAATAATAATAATCTTCGTTTAATATCTTCAAACTGACAAGTATGCAGTATGATTACAATTCATAGTATGAACGGATGATCACAAGTTATTGGGGCTCCGATAGCGCATTGGATAACAGATCGAGAGGTACCGAGATCGAGATCCGTAGGCGGACAAGGGCGTTCAATCTGTTTAGTCTGTTCGATTGATTCATTCTGTTTGTATTCAAAGCAGTGTGGCTGTTGTTGTATTAATAAAGAAGTTCAACATGTCTGAGTTGTTGATTCTTTGAGCCTCCTAATAGACCCGGAAGTCGGATCCACACGGACGTTACTTCATCGGATTATATTTCATCCTGGTAGAAGAGTTGGTTAGACCAATCGTAATCGTAATCGTAATCGTAATCTGCAAACTTCTAAAGCGCCACTCGAAAGCCAAGAGCAGAGCACCAGTTTATTCACGAACGTTCCGTTTAAGGGTTGTCCAAAAGAGTAGTCTGAGGGAGGTCCGAGTCCGGTTTCCAGAGGATCAGAGGGCACAGCAGATGTTAAGGTATACGTGTCTTAGGTCGAGGATTGGAAGGTACAGGATCAGATGAGTCAGGATAAGAGTTCTTGAAAAGTTTCGAGTGGAAAGCCTTGGGGTGATGGATAGAGGAGCCTGAGGCAGATGATGGTGGATGATTGGCGATGATGATGGAGGAACAGAAAAAGTGCGGAATTCGGGAGGTAGATCATTCCAGAGACGTGTTGGATTTTACTCGGTTGGAAAACTTGAGATGAGTAGTGACCGGGGGTCGAGAAACAGTGAGAACGGAGGATGATCGGGTGGAACGGGCTTGCTGGATGGCGAAGAGTTCGCGGAGTTATCTGGGCTGGGAGTGTTGTAGGGAGTTGTAGGTTAGGAGAGAACTTTGAAGTGAATTCGCTCTGGGATTTTTAACCAATGGAGTGATTTGAGGATGGTAGTCATATGATGATGGTTGGGCGTTCTGGTGACGCCCAAGAATTAGCCAAGGTAGCCTTTCGCGACAGTATCACACAATGACATATTTATGTATAACGAATGACGATTGACTACCATGCTTATGTGCTCGACCATTCTACGTAGACTTACTTATTTCGCAGTTCTTTCCGGTCCATCCGCGAATACACTGGCAGACATAATCGCCGATGAGATTTCGACATGACTCTGCATTGAGGCATGGACTTCCTTGGCACTCGTCGGCATCCAGCTGACACCTGCTGCCCTGCCACTCGGACTGACACAGGCACTGATATCCACCTACTACATCGACGCACATTCCCTGGTGCATGCACGGGTTTGAAGCACATTCGTCAATGTCTGAAATAATAATGTTGTAAGACTCATTTGAACGCTTTGTTCAGGAGTTACTTTTGCATCCTTACAGACGCTTCTGCCTAACCGCAGAATTTAGTTCAGATTTAAGGTAAGACAGCTGAGCCTAAGCATTGTAAGCAAGTCATTGAAACTTGTTCGAGTCAGCGCGACCACCTGCTATTGATATGGGTGCCACAGCGCTGACAGAACTCTTAGATCAAAACAGCTAGAAGGGTTGAGCTGAAGAAGTGATCCCACAAAGTGCATGTATTTTACGTGCCAAGTTCAAGTACTGGCGAGGGAAAGCTATGAAGAAGTCTGTATACGTAGGCTATGTATGTATGTATGTATGTATGCATATTTGTATGTATGTATGTATGTATGTATGTATGTATGTATGTATGTATGTATGTATGTATGTATGTATGTATCTATGTACGTATGTACGTATGTATGTATGTATGTATGTATGTATGCATGTATGCATGTATGCATGTATGCATGTATGTAATAATAATATCTTTTCTTTAATTTAGCGCCTGACAAACGCACTGCGCTGTACATTTACATGTTATGCAATTGAAACAATCTTAACTAGTTAACTACTAACAGAACAGACAGCCTGTAATACACGGCGCTAATAGCAGCCTACAAAGCAAATCCGCCCTAACGGGGCTCGAACTCGGTACCTCTCGCACTCTTCGCCAGATGTTATCCAACGCGCCACCGGACCCCTATCTATGTATGTATGCATGTATGTATGTATGCATGTATGCATGTATGCATGTATGTATGTATGTATGTATGTATGTATGCATGTATGCATGTATGCATGTATGTATGTATGTACGAATGTATGTATGTATGTATGTATGTATGTATGTATGTATGTATGTATGTATGTATGTATGTATGTATGTATGTATGTATGTATGTATGTATGTATGTATGTATGCATGTATGCATGTATATATGCATGTATGCATGTATGTATGTATGTACGTATGTATGTATGTATGTATGTATGTATGTATGTATGCAACTATGCATGTATTCATGTATGCATGTATGCATGTATGTATGTATGTATGTATGTATGTATGTATGTATGTATGCATGTATGCATGCATGTATGCATGTATGCATGTATGTATGTATGTATGTATGTATGTATGTATGTATGTATGTATGTATGTATGTATGTATGTATGTATGTATGTATGTATGTATGTATGTATTGCACACTTAAATAGAAATATCTGCACTCAACCAACTACTTCTATGTCAGTTGAGTCTATCTTGTTTTCAAATACAGAAGGGGCTGATTACATTACTCAGGAATGCACCACAGAAGCCAACAGGACTAATCGTCCTGTGTAGACATGCATGAGAACACTTTTGTAGCTCCTTTTAAATTTCTAAAGGAAGTACTTATATTGTACCTTGATATTATCTGCTTTCGCCAAGCAAGACAGGTAGACAAATAGACACACAGAAGAAGAAACTGAAAAACCGACTCACTAATTTCACATATCTTGCCAATCCATCCGGGTGTGCATTGACACTGGACCTGTCCTCTGCTCTCTATGCAAATGGCGTCATTGGTGCACGGATGTGACGAGCAGAGAGCTTTCTCTGCAATCAACATCAATCAACAATCAATTTGTTCATTGACTGATTCTCACCTTCTATTCGTACATCATCAACTGCCAACAGAGACAACAATAAATTTATAAATCGTGAAAAAGAAGGGTAACGTTGCGCACCATTCCAGTGGGATCAAATTTAATTTTACAGCGCACTGAAGCCATTTTAAATTGCGTCGTGCGCTGCATTTAACTACAGCGCAGCACACTGGACTTTATTTTATCTCTAATAATTAATCCGAAGTCCTGATAATGTAAGCGAACAGCAGCCCCGTAGGTTTGCATTTGCATTCTTATTTGAACTTTGCCTAAAGCCATATCACATACATTTTTTTACTTTCGCAGGGCCAATAGGGAACCAATTTCAGGCCACTGGTTGAAATAGTTGGCACATTGAGGACCCGCCGGGATACCTTTAGCGGGCATACTCTGTTACGAAATACCAGCCTATGCGCGTCTGTTCTTACGGAACACGATGGTACACAACTTAACCACTGGGGCAAAAACGATCACCATGGGACATCCTTGAACGGTCTGTGCGTCTCCATGTTTGCAGCATCTGTTCGTCTGCACCACAAGGAAATTCCCGAGGCGAATCGTTCTTGGCGGCGGATTCTTCAACTGACTAACAAGTGTCTCACATGCTCTCGTCTCCGTAGATTAATATATAATAGACGCACTGTCATAAAGTCACCATTTTTGTGATACTTCTCTTTTAATGACCATTCGCTAGGGGCGACAAGAAAATTTTACGCAACACACGCGAATCAGGCGTAGCCGGTAAGTACCAGCCACCTTCGCTAGGGGGAATCTTGCCTTCTATGTGTAGGCTACACCACACACACAACCCGAGGGACTGGGCGAATGACATCACACAATCAGCATTACCGCCCGGCAGTGGCCCAACCCAAACATAATACCCAAGAATGTAGATAGGCGTATAGGAAATGCTTACCCGTCTCGCAATTTCTTCCTGTATAGCCGTCGGCACACGCGCATTCGTAATCATTCGGAGCCTGATTACGGCAAACGCCGCCATTCTGGCAAGGCGAGTGGCTTCCACAATAATTTAAATCTAAAGTATATTAAAAATTATTGAATGTAATAAAACATCGTCATTTGAACATAAGAAAATATCGTCAATTTATGCTTGAAACTTCACAAAGACAAAATCTATTATTAAATGCCAACTCGACTGCTGTAAGTTGCTCCCTGCATTGGTGTCGATCTGTCTTTCTTTTCCCTTCTCGTTTTTCCATTCTGAATTTGCCGTTTGAGGACTATAGCTAGGATGCCGCACATTGAAAAAAAATTCAGTTTAATAACGCAGAGAGAATGATAAATGGAAAGAATAATAGCTAGCTAGTTAGATAGACAGACAGACAGACAGACAGATATAGATAGATAGATAAATAGATAGATAGATAGATAGATAGATAGATAGATAGATAGACAGACAGACAGACAGACAGACAGACAGACAGACAGACAGACAGATAGATAGACAGACAGATACCGTAGATAGATGGATGGATGGATGGATGGATGGATGGATGGATGGATGGATGGATGGATGGATGGATGGATGGATGGATGGATGGATGGATGGATGGATGGGTGGACGGACGGACGGACGGACGGACGGACGGACGGACAGACCGACCGACCGACTGATTGAATGAATGACTGAACGATTAGATTAATAGATTGCTAGACGATAGACGGGCGGGCGAATGGATTGATGGACAGACGGATAGACAAAGAGATGAAGAGCCATAAGCATTCTGCAATTGCATTATACAGAGAAGGCCAGTTGAGAGTGCGAAGCGTAGGCCTACCTTTATCACAGAGTATGCCACCCCAGTTTAGATGGCAGTTACATTGCCAGGGAGATCCATTGCACGATCCGTGCTTGCAACCTGGATACGTTATGCACTCGTCACAGAGATCGCCCTGCCATCCAAAGGAACACCTGAAACAAAACGCAGCTCAACACAGTCAGACTCAGCACATCAGGAATTTATGAGGCCATAGTTTTCATATCTTGTAACTTAACCAAACGCTTTTCCGATCTTTGGTTATTCGAAGAGATAACAAAATGAAAACGGATGAAGCAACGGGCATGGATGAATCACCGCTGAAGTACTTTAAGAAGAAGGAAGAGGAGGATGAGGATAAGAAATATTTGTTAAAGCTATGCATAACCCTTCTTATAAAGATCTATCAAGAGGCAGAACTACCAACAGACTGGACTTAATCGACAATCGTCCCAATATACAAAAGAAAATTAAAATTAAGTTTAGCAATATTCCCTGAAAGTGCAACAATAGAGGCAAATTATATGATTCCCTGGGACTCTGATCTACTCTTGCTCAGTTTGGCGTCTCCCTGATTTTGGGATGAGAGCTGAGAGGAGTTGAGGTCACCAATAGCCATATACAGCTGATGACGGGAATGCTTGAGCATGTCTGTGCCAAGTATGAAGTTTCTGCGGCGCACTGATTCGTGACAATACAGGAACGTGACAGATGGACAGAAATATACATCAACCTATTGTATTGTATTGTATTTTCGTTTATTCATAACTGGCTGTCATAACGCAGCCAACGACAAAAGTGCGTAACTTATGGTTATAAGTAAAGAGCCTAGCTTGACAAGTTATAGATATGGATTTTGTTCATATCTGTCCTTGTTAATGTGTTGGATTGTTATACACTATATGGGATGTGAGACCACACAGGGCAGCTAGTAAGTGTTTTTGTGCAGCATGCGCGGTAGAAAGTTCTTGCTGTCCTTTGCTGGAATGACGAAAGGGTGGGGCCTAGGTCGGAGGTCATATCGACCTATCCTAAACGATATAGTATATGCACGCCCTTACCCTTTGCACAGGAAAGAGGACTAGATGGCAACAGCGAAAAGACATGCAAAGAAGAATTGGACGCACCTCACGAGCATTTGGAATAATGAACAGGATATAGCGAAGCAGAGAATAAGCAATAAAAACAAGACAAAATATACAAGACGATAATACTACCCATTCAACTATACGGATTGGAATGCTAGACAATGCGAAGGCAAGATGGGAAAGGAATACTCAAAGAAGAAATGAGTTGGCTGCGGAAAATTGCAGGGGTTTCAAGGATACAGAAAATGAGATATGATGGCATAAGACAGACATAAGACAATCAATAGGGATCTAAACAACTCTGCTAGACAAAGTCGTTCAACAAAGACTCCGACGGTTTGGATTTATACAGAAAATGCCAGTCGACCGAATTCCACACAATGCACTACATGCAAGACTCAAAGGAAAACGAAACAAAGGCAGACCAAGACTACGCTGGGATAAAACATCACTTAGACTAACACTGAGAGGAGCAATTGACATGATACATGACTAATTAAATTGAAAAACATTTATTCGTACACATTGTCGCCAAATTCCTGGCGTCAGGAACTGATGATGATGATTATTCGAAGATGAATTAGTAGAAAATATTGGAAACCTTAATTTGAGAAGTGTTCAAGGCTCATCTGTTACGAGAAATAGGTGTCATTGGATATATATAGGATGAGTTTCTGATTACAGAGCGACACGGAGAGGCTCCAAAAGGTGCATATATATATATATATATATATATACGCGCACAGACACGCATGCACACACACATGTATATATATTTATATATAAGTAATGTGGTACGCTTCATTGACTATGCATCACATTGCGCATCAATTGAAGCGAATTTTAAGTGATTTTGGTGAAGGTCGCAGTGTCATTTGTATCCAGGGCGAACTGGTGTCGGGTCGTGGAGCGAAGGGGTCGTTATCTAAGTGCGCCCCCTTCTCAGAGGTTTGATCATCAATTTTGTAATGGTCTTTCTCTAGACCTGCGCTTTTACTGACTTTTCATAATCGTAATCTCTAGATTAATAAATCGCTAGAGGTCTACTTAAAAACTAAGCGTAGGGCACCAGCTTATTCACGAACGCTGAATCATGTAATCTGCTGTAATCTAATCTAATAGGAAAATGCATTGAGCCGTTATCACAAAGCATAAGGCATCAATCGATGGTCTCTTTTAAACAAAACTACTGTACAGTCAAAGCAGAGTGAACCCGATTTGCAATAGCTTGAATATCTCCAGAAAAATATATAGACCTACTAGAATGAAGTGAGACGTCCAATTTGCGTCATGACCTGGTGCATGCGAGTGACAAAAACTTGAACTCATTTAACCCACTTCCACTTAAAAAAATGAAGCACCAACCTGCATTCACCGGGTCTTTCACAAGAACCATGTATACTGTGGCAGCCAGTTTTGCACACAGCTAAAAAATCAAGATTTCCAAAGTTAACAATACATTTTCAGCAATTCCTTAGAGCAGCGCTGAAGCTTCGTCAAAACCTCTGTTATAATCCATACTCACGGGATCAGATAGCCTACGTTTTAAATAAAATAAACAGAAATTGGTAGGACCAGAAACAATTGAAGACCACAATCTGTGGTGCATTAGGCCTACATATAAGATGTAATGCTGAACAAATCAGAAGTATTACTTTCTGATAAGTTTATTCGCTGAAATTTATTGTCAGTCATCGGAATTATTACTTCAGTCGAGTTACTTAAGGATCTGACAGAGTAAAGAATAGCATGACTACCAGTTTGACAGTTATTTCCAATCCATCCTTCCAGACATTCTTTATCTCCGTTAATATCACAGTTGTAATGACCAAACTTGTCGTTGCGTGGTCGACAGAGTTTAGTGCAGGTCGTGTTGTAGTAGTGTTCGTCACACAGGACGCGGATCTTGTACTTGATGGTCGCCGTTTTGCCAGTGTGGTTGATTGTCTGCCAATCTGGCCGTGGCAGAATGACGCTCGACAGACTGTCTCGCTCGATCAACAGTTCTGCAATGGAGCCTACACAGTAAATGGCGCAGGAGGTAATTAAACCGATATTCATCGACTATTATTTTACGCAGAAACTGCTTTCCATATAATGATAGTTGCAACTCTGATTATCGGTAACGGTAAACAGAGATGCAACGGTTTTAACAATAAACTAAGCTCAATCGAGACAACCAGATTCAACAGACCCGCTGGCAGTAACTGATTATAGAAATAGAGACGACTAAATATCTTTCCGTGATGATGCTCATGTTTTCAGCTTCAGAGGACGTTGAACTTAGCTCAGTAAGCACTCTCTCTCACTACACCCTTCTCAAAAAGCAAATCTTTTAAAGGAAACCGTTCCATTTCCTTTCTGTATAAGTTAACTGAACATTTTGTTCTTGTCTGACTAAACGACTACGTTTCTTCTTATAATTCACTCCCCAACCAATCCACTAAACACCATTCCACAGAAATTAGAATCTCTGTGCCTCTGCCGTCAACCTTCAGCAAGTCTCCTGCCTCTGTCTCCGAGAAAGCTCCACTGCATTCCACACCATTGACCACAGGCTCTTCATAGACTATCTTCTTGGTTTGATCTCTCTTGCTCTGCTGTACTCTAGTTCCAGTCCTACTTGTTTTCCCGATCCTTTTCCAACCACTGCTCGCAACCCCTCCCACTCTCTTGTGGTGTCACTCAATGCTCCATCCTGAATACCGCACCTCTAAACTATCTCATGGAGTTCTCCTCTGTCGACCACCATCTTTATGCCAATGACATCTAACTCTATTTATTCTTTCCCTGCTTCTTTTCCACCTCCATAGCACTCAATATGGTTAATCTCCAACCTACTCTAATTTAACCCTTTCAAAGCAAAATTCATCATCTAAGGCCCTCCGAATAAAATCTAGAAACTCCGACCCTTCCAAACACCTAACTACTCATTTATCATGCTTCACCTCCGACTTCTCTGTCCGCAATTTTTGTATAACCTTCTGCCTTCTCCAACCTCTCGCGCTCCTGCATCATGCACATTCGTGACCGCAGTCGGCCATGCTCGACTTTAACTTCCTTCACTATTCACTCCAATCTTGATGATTGCAAGATTATGTTCCTCATCCTTGAATCAACTCGTATTAATTGTCAGAAACTTATCCAAAATTCACGAGTCCGAGCTGCAACCTGAACGCTTAAGCATCACTATGTCACTTCCATCCTCCGGTGGCGCGTTGGATAACATCTGGCGAAGAGTGCGAGAGGTTCGAGCCCCGTTAGGGCGGATTTGCTTTGTAGGCTGCTATTAGCGCCGTTGTATTACAAGCTGTCTGTTCTGTTAGTAGTTAACTAGTTAAGATTGTTTCAATTGCATAACATGTAAATGTACAGCGCAGTGCGTTTGTCAGGCGCTAAATTAAAGAAAAGATATTATTATTATTATTATTATTATTATTATTATTATTATTATTATTATTATTAAAATCACTCCATTGGCTAAAATTCTGACAGCGAAAAGTCCTATCACTAGCCTACAGTTCCTTACAATATTCTCAGCCCAAGTATCTTCGTGAACTCTTTACCCCTCCAGCCACACTGCGCCACCAGATCATCCTTTTATATCAGTCTTTCTCAACCCCTCCCCCGTCACTAATCATATCAAATTCTCCAGTCGAACCATGTACTGCAAAGATTTCAACTCTGGAACGGTTTCCCTTCTGAATTCCACAACTGTTCGGTTCTCCGTCGTTAGTGCCATTCACCCATCGTCATCTGTCTCAGGCTCCTCTTTATCTCTCACTCTATGACTTTCCACTCAAACCTAAATTTTCACTTCTTCAAGAACTCCTACCCTGACACATCTGATCACCCGCCTTCCAACTCTCTTCGCCTTATAGCAGCGCCTCTGCCCCCTCACTATGGACTCCTCCATGGCAATCCGACTTGGATCTCGATTTGATAATCCGCTGGACAACTCATTCGATCGCTGCAGCGCTCGTGAATTAGCTGATGCCCAGCTGAGCTTAGCTTTCAAAAGGTGCTTTAGACATTTTGAGTTAACGATTATTGTATGATTACGATTAATACACATTTGGCTTTCAACCCTATTAAATTTTCATAGCAGTTCTATTCAGTTACAGTTTCACGCAGTTGTTAATTAATTATAAGTGTATCTTTTGTAATGAATTCAGAGCTTTGTCGTTTGCCCGTTTATAAAATATAACGAATTTAAGTAATTAAAGACAGGTCATAACACAATTAATTAATTTTTCTGTCATACATTAAGAATTTATACATGCGTAACAAGAAGTCGACAATTAATCTCTATGCTACCGGTATAGTGGTATACTCTCTGTATCACACCAACTACCGCAGACAAGTGCACGGCTATGGATAAGTGCTGCTACAAATGCAGGATACCACCCTTCAGCACGTGCCACCGTAACCTATCCCCTATCATGAGGAGAAGAGACATACCAGGTGACCATAGAGATGATTGAATGGTAACACGCTGGCACGAAGATCAGAAGGACACGGCTTCGATACCAGCTAGCCCCATAAATTTGACTCAGCCTTCAACTCCTTAGGGCGACTGCAAAACGAGCAGTAGGACAGATGGGCAGTGAAATTCGACGCCTGTTAAACTTGTTATCATCTGTTACTGCTTAATCATGTAATCTTCCTGCGTTTGAATTAATAAACGAATATTATCATTAAGGGTCTGGTGGCCCTTACTAATTTGTGGAGATCAGGACAAAGCTGGCCTTTCTTTTATAAATTTGCTTTAAATATTAGATTTTAAAGTGATATTTGTGAATAGGTAAAATATCCCCAATGCCGGGGAGGGGGCTAAGCAGGAACTCTATCTTGAATGTTTTATCGAGATCGGGTCATTAAACTCATTTGACCTGGTCATATAAGCTGTCCAGCGGGGTCAGCACTGGAGTTCCGGTCAACAGTGGTTTACATCATTCTCATTAAAAGTTCTATTGAAGATTTTTTCTTTTAAAGGGGGGGCGATAGCGCATTGGATAACATCTGGCACAGAGAGCGAGAGGTACCGAGTTCGAGCCCCCGTTGGGCGGATATGCTTTGTAGGCTGCTATTAGCGCCGTGTATTGCAGGCTGTCTGTTCTGTTAGTAGTTAAGATTTAAATTGCATAACATGTAAATGTACAGCGCAGTGCGTTTGTCAGGCGCTTATTAAAGAGAAGATATTATTATTATTATTAGGTAACCCAGGTTTAAATCAACGGGATCTTATTGACCTTAAAACAGACACCTCGGCCAAAATTCAGGAAGCAATAAAACTACGTAGGTTATTATTTTCATTTAGGGCATGTTAAACATTCTGAAGGCGCCAGGCAAGCACAAACCTAGCCTATGTCTGCCACAGCCAATAATTGTACGTAGGCTACAGGCACTGCATTTGAGAGAATGCGGATTTGTACATTGATACGTGTAGTTGAACGTCATAGCAAACCAGACAAATATGAAAATTTATATGCTATTCTTTCATCAGCCGCGTGCAATTTATAGCTGTTCATCATCTAAGTCAACTACAGCGTCTTCTAACTTCTAATTGTATTGTATTGTATTGTATTGTATTGTATTGTATTTTATCAGTTATAAAGCGCTTCTCATAGCATAAGCCTTTCAGAAGCGCTCCCAGTGCGAGGTACTCCGAGGAAAAAGGAAAGTTTTAAGGTGAGAAAGAGGAAGAGATGCTACTAGAAAGGATTGTAGAGCGTAGAGTAGGAGGAAGTCGATTCCATAGAATGGAATCGACTGCACACAAAGAAAGTATGATCACGTCACGCCTCTGCTTCGTGACGTGCTGCACTGGCTCCCGGTGCAGTATCGTATAGATCATAAACTCGCCCTACTGGTGTACAAGTCCCTCCATGGTATGGCACCGGAGTACCTAAGAGCATACTGCATCGGCGTGTCGTCATCTAGGTCAGGACCCTATTTGCGATCTGAGGCGCGCGGCGATCTGAAGGTACGAAAATCTAAAACCTGCTTCTGAGACCGCGCATTCTCTGTTGCTGGACCTAGGTGTTGGAACAATCTTCCACCTTCAATCCGTTCAGCAACATCCTTGGAGTCATTTAAGTCCAGACTCAAGACACATTATTTTCAAGTTGGCGTATCCTGACTGAGTTTTTTATCGTGTCAAAGCGCCCTTGTAACGGCATGTGCCGTGTTACGGCGCTGTAGAAATTGTCGTAATCATCATCATCATCATCATCATCATCATCATCATCATCATCATCATCATCATCATCATCATCATCAGCATCAAAGGGTCTGGATTGAGCCATTGTGGTCCTAACACGGGGAACAAAAAGGTCAAGCCGGTCAGAGGATCTGAGAGGACGCTTTGACGTGGCAGAGAGGGGGCGGAGAATTTGGTGACAAAGATATTTTGGAGCAAGACCCAGTTGAGATTTGAGCATGAGAATGAGAACTTTAAATTGGATGCGCACAGAGAGAGATAGCCAATGAAGTTGTTCAGCCATAAATGTAGAGATGTAAGAGAATGGAGTCTGGCAGCAGCATTCAGTACAGACTGAAGAGGAGATAGACGAACCTTGGGTAAGCCAACAAGGAGAGAATTACAATAGTCAATTCGAGAACACACAAAAGCATGGACAATTGAGGTGAAGGTAGAGGATGAAACAGATCTGCCAATAGCTCTAAGACGCCTAAGTTGGAAGTAAGAAGAGCGGGTAAGCTTGGATATGTGTTCAGTGAAGGTAAGAGAGCTATCTATAGGGTGACACCTAAGTCACGGACACTAGATGAAAATGTGAAATGCGGAACCTTTTCAGAGAGCAAGATATAGTCGAGTTTCAGGAGTTGCTGTGGTGTACCAAACCAAATAAGTACAAGTGCGACTAGATGGCAGCAGATCATCCTGTCAGTCAGTACCTGTGAAGTACTCTACTCATATAGCTGTAAAGTCACAGACGCACACGCACACACACACACCCACCCCACCCCCCACACACACACAAACACACACACACATACACACACACGCACACACGCGCGCACACACACACATACATACACACACGCGCGCGCACACACACACGCACACACACACACACACACACGCACGCACACACACAAGGATGGGCCTATATACTGTGAATAAGCTAGAGTAGCTCTTTAGAAATTTTAAGTTTATGATATATACATGTATTATCTACATGTGATAAATCATAGATGATTTACGCTCATAGGTTGTAAATCTTGTAATCGTGATTAATGATTATAATAATTAAAAGTGCGGGGTTACGGCTGCACAAGATTTGCTTAGATTTGGGTTCGGTAGCTGAGAATGGATGTGTCTCGCCATGGTGTCCATGACGGATGGCTGAGCTCGACCACTGTTTCAGCACCGTTGACGTTTTCAGCCGACGTCTTTAGCGTGCATTCATTTGCACGTCGCTACCTAGCGATTCTTTGAGCAAACATTTCTAAGGTCGAATATCGACTGCAGGCTGAAAATTCTTCAGACACGAGATATTAAAGCGTGTGGTACGGTGTCCGACTGGTTAAAGCGGTTGGCCTGTAACGCGGAGAGTACGGATTCGATCCTCGTCCGGGCGGTTACTGTGTAGGGGCCGTGAGCAAGTCCTTCGCGCACAATTGCTCTGCAATATAATTGCATATGCGCTGCCGAGGCGTGTGGACTTTTGAGCTTTGGGTCACCTCTCGAAGAGTGGCGATATAAAAATGCAGTTGTATTGTGTATTCACTGTATTGTATGCGCTGTCGGTCCATGAACGGCTTTGTCTGTGTAAATAGAAACTGCCTAGATGGTCGTAGCGCTGCGGCTCACTTGTTTCCGCCGCTGAGTAGTTTCTTCTATGAATGATACATTCAGCATCCATCAGATGAGCTAATTGTTTGTTACAGCAGACAATGGCCTAATCCCACACATCCTGTATCAGACAAAGAATATCGCGATGGCACTCACTTGTTGGGAGTTGACGGTTGTAAGGATGATGTTTGGCTTCAACTATCAGCGTGAACGACCTCTGTCGAACATAGAAACAGATCATGTGTTACAACTTCTACGTAAGTCGCTGCTCTGCCTAAAATGACATTTAGCGACAAATCTAGCGACAAATCACGGAATCGATGAGCGATATGACAGATAACTGAGATAAAGCAGGTAAAAAATACACATTATGCACAAACAAAGTACGTAATACGAATGGTTTATGAGGATGATGATGATGATGATGATGGTGGTGGTGGCGATGATGATGACGACGACGATTCTCGTCAATATTTCAGTTATCTTCATCGTTCTCATTAGTATCATGCTTTTCATCAGATGCATCAGCATCACAACAATTTACGATATTGAATGGAATGGATTCAGCTGGCTATATCAGAGTAGCAGTCGGTCATTTGAGAACTCCGGTCTTTACCTTAGCTTACGCTGCAATAAACGTCCAATAAACGTCTTCGTCTGCTTTCAGACGAATGAACGCAATAATTAGATGACGACAGACGATGATAGCAGAGAACAGCGCTTTAGGAAATGGAACTGTGTGCGTTGATGGAGATTCATGGTGACGGGTAATAGAACAGTGTCTATCTAATCTGAAGATGGATTGGCATTTGTCTTTGCTTGAGCGTTGGTTCGTCAGTTCGTGAACAGCCCATCAATTAGGCACATCCAGAGCGATACTCTGTGGGTGCGCCGTGCGAACTAATGGCGGACGCATTTAATCGCCCGAAGTGGCATGAAGACAATGACATGCAGTCGGTAATCATGGAGACTCAGCTATCAACGACCTCATTAACTCTTCTGCTTGTGATGCCGACGAAGCCATTGACTGAAACATGCTGTAGGCTACTATGTAGATATGCACTTTCAACAGGATATGACGACCTCGATCGCCTCTGTTGTTGGCTTAAACTGGGAGGGAGAGACGCATGGAAAAACTCGTGTCAACACTTCACAGAAAGTTTCACGCTAATGATCTCAACTGGTGAGAAAATCTATTGACCTTGAATGCAATAGGGTGAAACGAGGGCAACATTGGCCTTGGATATGGAACTGACCCACTAACAATGATGTAGAACGCATAGAGGAACGAATAGGCTATATTTCGCTTCTAAGCAATCGAATAGCCACGGGGCAAAAGTTTCTCGACAATTTGCGAGGATCATGATTTCTGTGAGACGATGTTTTGTGGCAGGAACGTATGACTTAGTTCTCCTCGTTTCACTGCTACGATCGTCACAAGTTATGGAGAAACGCGATAGGCCTAGTGAATATGCAACAGAAATTTATAGCGTGTGGTTGAACTTGAAGTTTTGATTGCCACCGAACTATTGAAACATTTAGGAGCTTAAAGCTGATCTTGCAAAGCTAAACCGTCTCACTAAAAACTCGCGAATGCAACACTGTTCCAATATGAAATTTTACACAACGTTCTCCTGCAAATTCCTAGGTCAATGCAACTATTTTAACCCTAGGGCTACCAAGCTTTTTTTGTAACACTGACTACCAAGGGGGGGTGGTTACCACCCCCCTGGATTTCGTGTTTGGTTTTACATATCATAACTTGTAATATAGCATTGGATTCAGCATTCATTTCTGCACAGAATGGTATATTTAGTTGTACATTATGTGAATGCACCTCGAAATTACATCACTTTTAACAACGAAACCCATTAATTAGCAATATTGTATATTATTGCGTACATTTTGTACTTTTTGGATAAACAAATGTAAGATTATGTGTGTTTTGAAACTAATCTATGTATAAAAGATACACAAAATCATCCCTACACATGTTTATATAGTATAAATGTACATCCATACATATATATCCATACATATATATCGGTTTACGTTGTAATGCTGTATTCAGACATTTTCACACAGATTACGCGTATTATTATTTATTTTGATCACTTCCGGTATTCAAAAGACAAAGATTTAGGTATGCAAATGAAGCCCTTCATTCCCCTAAAGAATGGTATCTTTGTTTCTCTTCCAGGAAGACAAATGAATACGCTACAGACAAAAAACTAAGGGGAAGTCCTTCCATTCAGCCATTTTTCACGCATATTACGCGTATTATTATTTTTTTGAGCACTTCCGGTTGTCTCAGGTCAACTCAGTGACCATAGAAATGTAGCCCCACATTCCTCTATAGAATGGTAAAATTTGTGTCTCTTAATATTAAATGACGGATAAGATATAGTCGAAAATCTAGGGGTGGTATCCACCCCCCCTGGTGCCTCGGGTATATTGGGTATAACTTTTGAACGGTGTGAGATATCATCTCACATTTTACCTCAAAACGTGTGTAAATGAACCCCCTACAGCTACCTAAAAGGTAAAATTTTTATTCTATACGGAAAAAGTTTGAGATGAAAAAACCTAGGGGGGTGGCAACCACCCCCCTTGGTAGCCCAAGGGTTAAGCTCGGTAGGCTATGTCGTTTAAATTCCGAGATAGGCTAATATTATGGACATTTGAAGTTAGAAATAACGCTCGAGTCCCACGGCAGCGCGTCCATTCGCTAGGGAACGACAAGCTATTTTTACACAATGAATCCGACGTAGCCGGCGAGTAACAGTCAAAGCACGTCATCCGAAGGCGGGGCTAATTATGCAAATCAAGCGGGGACGATATATAAAGGCAGAGATAACCCGTGTGATGCCGGTCCGTCGTTTTTAGCAAGAATGCTTATAATGTTATATTTCATGTAAACCAAATTGCGGTTATGCAGTTGGATAAATAAAGAATGTACTTACTTACTTACTTATAAATGCACAAATACCCAGCCGACAGCAGATTACGTACCGCAATAGAAGGAATGCGTTTAACGACGCACAATTGCACATAATTATGACTGGAAATCTTTGGTTCATAGTTGCATATTCACAAACCAACAGGGGTTAAAGGTCCTCTTGCCACCATTTTAAAATAAGATAACCAATTTATCAATTTCACACAGAAACCGTGGCATAAGTTTCACAGCATACTTCTTAACCTGATGATTTAAATGTAGACTACATTATTTATATAGAAAAGCAAAAAGGCGTTGAGCCAAACTCTTCGTGATTAATAGACTAATAGCAATGATAAAACTATATTACTTCTTAACCTGAGGTAGGCTTCACGTGATACTTCAGGAATTCAAAAGTTAGGAATAGCATTTCCTGGGATGGCTATAGCCTTTGCTGATGTCGTGCTGAGTGCCAAGACGGTGGCCAAGGTTGCTAAAGAAATTAGCCAGGCCTTCGTGGCTAATTGGGCCAAGAGTTTCGAAGGCCAAGGGCACAAAGCAGTATGTGGGCAGAATACCAGTGTACTTAGATGATTCTCTCATCTGCATGCTATTTCAGCAGCAGCACCCGCGACATCAGCAGATCTGGGACAATATGACTCTGCCAACGCGTCAATGAAAGTTGCGTCCCAGGACAGACATATCCCGCTCTCCCATAGGAAAAGGCAGTGGCGGACCGGCCATTTTACTTTCGCGCCATGACACATGGGCCCCTCTGGTTTCAACGCGCGGGCTCATAGGGCAGAAATGAATTATATACGTCAATATAATACAATGGTTTCTAGAATTTCTGCTACCAGCCTTTAAACTGAACATGTCGGTCTGCTCGACCACTGTTCACAGTGATGGCACTTTTAACTACTGTAGTTAATAACTACTAGTAATAACTACTTTAAAGTAGTTAACACTACTCTTTGTAATAAGTAGTCACAAAGTAGTTGAACTTATTTCGCAGTATAGTTATGACTACAGTGGTTATAACTACAGCAGTTATAACTACAGTAGTTATAACTACTGTAGTTAACAACTAAAGTAGTTAACAACTTTCATAACTACTTTCGTATTATATTATTGCAGCATTTTAATGGCTTGTATAAGAAACGTCATTGACGCGAGATAGATCTAGACAGAAAATAGTGTGAATATTATGTTTGACTAACTTATGCCCAGTAACAACCGAATATTTGTTTTAGTCCATTTGAGGTATTATTATTTTTTACCCGAGCTATGTGTAATCCGTCAGTAGTAAACAAATTAAGATGCTATGACATTATAGCGCTTATTACAGATGGAAAGGCGCTGGAAAAGAAAACTGACCTCAAGCGACTCTCCAGAAGTGGTCGAAAGGCCAACTTAACGGACAAAATCAATATCGGCAGAGTTAATTTGGTCCAGTGTTTTAGAAGGCGATAGGCAGCTAAAGATATGAAGATGGCAACCCTGATATTTCTCGGTTTTACCTATGGCATACAGATAGAAATTCCGGAGGATTTGCACCATAGAAACTCAGACGTCTGAGACGATTAGACGTCATCCACTCTTCCAATGTGCTCAGTACACAGTAGCACTCTCTGTTTCAGATCAGCTGTTTGTGCTGGTTCACAGAAGATGTAAAGCTGTGTATCGTTCGCATAGCAGTGTTCAAAGGTACTTACATAATCTTCATAAGTTGACTTAATAATAAATGTCGTTGCCGCGGTCATAATATTATGCTTTGTATGCCAGTATACACAAAAACCACCCATAGCTGGCTAAATATTAGAAAGCGGGGACTTGCTAGCACACGTGATTTCTTATCATTTTAGTCGCGTACCGATATAGGCTACCAGTTTCTGCCAATCCAGACAAGATTTAGCACCAATTCTGTTTGCCTCCTGTAAATACATATCCCGGTACATAAATTGGACTTGACACGCGCAATATCGTTCAAGAGCAGATAACGACATATATTGAGCGATTTACCAATTACTTAAACGGGGTTTGAACTTTCATTAGCCAATTGTGGAAGTACGAACAGGGATATGGATGCAAACGGCTTGGATGGTCAGCGCCGAACCATCTGCCCCTTTGACCCCAAATGACACTCTATACCAAGACGCCAATGGATGTCGCTTCGGTCAGGTCATCGTTGCCTACGTAAGAGTAGGAGCAGAAGGAGGAGCGTTTCAATGCAACTGATGCAACTCATGTGATGCGTGAACATCGATTATCGATCGTGCGAATGATACAGGAATCGCCAGAAATCAAGGAAGCTTATCCGCTGAAAACGCGCGCAAGTAGAAGTTGTAGGACTCGACATTCATCTAACACCAGAATTAACAAATCGATTGTATAGTTTTCGAAATCTGTTCCCCAACTCAAAACAAGTCAATATACATGAGTGAGAGTAGTAGTAGTAGTAGTAGTAGTAGTAGTAGTAGTAGTAGTAGTAGTAGTAGTAGTAGTAGTAGTAGTAGCAGTAGCAGTAGCAGTAGCAGTAGCAGTAGCAGTAGCAGTAGCAGTAGCAGTAGCAGTAGCAGTAGCAGTAGCAGTAGCAGTAGCAGTAGCAGTAGCAGTAGCAGTAGCAGCAGCAGTAGCAGTAGTTGTGTAGTAGTTGTAGTAACACAACTAGCTTATAGTTCAAACTATAAAATATGTTTGTTCAGATTTGTGCATGTATGTTTTGTTTCTGCCTTCGGGCGTAATAAAGTACTGATAAAATGATTCATCTTTCTCTGGCAAGAGCCATAACAAAAACTTTCAAGTATCAATATATTTCACCAATTTTGGTGCAATATCCTGTATGCACCAATCCTGTATGCACTTCTAAAACACTTGTAGCTGTTCTTTTCCGCCGGGGTTGGGCTGGGAGTGTCTCTGAGTTGTTATCTTGGAGAGGCGCCATATAAATGAATTAATGAATCACACTCACTACTTTGGATATCTTGCACACGATCAACGCATACAATTCGCATCAGACCTACGCTATGTCCCTTGCAAAGTAAATGCATTCTGAGGGGACCAATTGAGTTTCTTACCCAGCTCGAGTAGCCTACCCTGCAATAATTTGGTGTTTTCAGCAGCCATCACACAGACCGCAGGGGCTACAACACGCCAGAGGAAGACGGGGACTTGTGATGTCAAGCAACTTGGTCGACAGATACCAAGTCTGTTCTGGGTTAGCTGCAGAGTAATTGAGAGAGCAATTCCGTTCGGATCATGCGGTATTGGCTGATTTTCCATTTGCTGCTGAATGCAAAGATTTAAGCACAGGGTAAGTGTGTTTATGTGTTCATATTTGACGTAGGCCCTATTATAGTTAGTCCTATCTAGCCACATAGTTTTGAACTCTCTGCAGCTCCAGCATGCTTGAACTCGGGATTCCAAAAAGAAGCGAATTATAGTAATCAAGGCGACTGGAGACCAATTCATACACAACGTAATCCAGCTGCCATCGGTGCCTACTTCAACAAATACTAATGGCATAGTTGGAATCTTTGGACAGCTAATATTAGGTGGAGCACTATAACGCTCTGGATCGTAGTACCGGCAGTGTTCACAATTCAAAGTCGGTCTTTATTGCATTCGAGACGGAGCTACGACTTAGTGTGGTCGGGAGAGGCCACTGTGACGCGTGGAAGAACATTCGATGCATTTGACCCAACGGTTTGGAATGCGCTGCCTCTCGAACTCCGTGCTCCGTAACTTTCTATCGAAAACTTCAGGAAGAAATTGAAGATACGTCATCTGACTAAGCCGAGCGCATTTGCGGTGTACCTAGTTATATTCATCTGCGTTTTACAAATCTTCATAATAATACGACGATTCCACTTCTATGGCGCACCAAACCCAGGCCGTAATCACTAATCAGATCATTAACCAGAAGATCATTCTGGTAAGACAGAAAGCAATTTGAAAAGGTAAGTCCTAAGTTGTGAACGAAATGACACAAGCTACCGAGAACGAACAAATGATTAACTGATAATTATAAGCCTTCAATAAGGACTGATTTGAGTATTGTGGTTGGCCAGAGTTTAGTGTTTTATAAAGTGTGAGTCCCAGCATTAACCAACTCAACAAATGAGTTTCAAAGATTTAAGCCATCGGAATATTTCTCTTCATCTTCGCCTCTTGCTCGACCTCCCTTCTCTAGTTTTGACAGGAATGGATCGCTTTTGTCGTCTGAGGCTGCTGCTGCTGCTGCTGCTGCTGGCATTTCTCGTGATGCATAGGATGCGCCTCTGCAGGTGATGCGATCGGTTGCTTCCATCGACGAACAAACACAGGTGATACATTCTCATCAGCGCCGCCTTTGTCTCCATCGATGAATCGCCAGCAATTTCGATCGGAAACTTTGTGAGGCAACTGCTTGGGATGGTTGCAAGAGACAACTGTACGAACAAAACTGCGCAAGACAACTGCAAAAGGGGCGACTGTGAAAGGCTGTTTCGTGACGTATCGATGCAAATGCACGAAGCACAATGCATTTACCAATGTGCTATGACGTTACTATGAATTTCATCATCCATATGTAATTATGTATGGCTGTCGTTAGAACGAAGTGTGGCTGGGCGTGGGTGTCTCTGCAGTTCTACCGATGAACGATGACAATCTCTCTCCATGCGCATCCAATTGATTCAGGTAAAATGTTAATTGAAGCAAGCGTAATTATCAGCTGCAGTTGGATCGTTCGCCTGCCTGCCTGCCCGCCTGTCTGTCTGTCTATCCGCCTGCCTGTCTGTCTCTGATTATCTGCTTGCCTCTGTATAGTAGGCGTGCAGCACAGAGGCCGAATGGTAATGGCCATCTGTTGATTGAAAGGCGGCGCAATAAAAGCCGTTGCTGAGACGAACGACATGGTAGACGTATGGGCTGCATGTTACCTGTGACGGGGAGGAGGCCCAGCGGTGCACTCGTCCCTCATTAAACCACGGGTCACAAAAGCTGGTCATTTGGTCGAAGAGCCTACATATGTGTATATGCGCCATCTGTCTAAGAACCACAAGAGACACGAGGAGAGAGCGAATGGACAGAGAGAGATTTTATAAAAAAAAGAAGAGACGAAGTAAGAGACAGACGACAGAAGAGAGAAAAACGGAGACAGGGACACATAGGGAAAAATAAGAGAACACAGATAAGATATATGAGAGATATGGAACATATAGGAAGAGGGAGGTGAGAGGAAGTTGAAGAGAGCAGTAGTATAATAGTAATATTGTAGTTTAGAAATAATAATAGTAGTAGTAGTAATAATACTACTATTATAATAGTAGTAATACTACTGTATTACTTCTCTGCGATATGATGCTTCGGTGTCCTGGTGACTGTTCCGGCGAGTTTTAATTTTGGACGAGTTGCAGACGCTTATTTTGGATAGATTCGAGGTTGAGGAAAAGGGAATTACAGTAATCACTCATCACAATAGAGGCAGCGATGGTGGAAGTAATTTTAAAGCAAGCTTGTGTCCAATGCGCGAGATGTTGTATACTATTCTATTTCTATTCAATTTACGGATGTATAAAGCGCCTCTCACAGTACAACCAGTGCGAAGGGCCCCTCGAAAAACGAAAAGTCTTAAATTAAGGGAACGAGCAGAAACAGTAGTGCCTCCAGATAACATCACAGCTCGAGTTATAGTAGGAAGGTCATTCCACAGCAAAGGCCAAAAGAGGCATAGGCACGATGTAGATTTGATTAGAAAGAATGTGGCCTACAACCACTGGGTGCTTAATATTGAAGGTGGATTCAAGGCCTCCTCCCATTGTGCTGTGAAGCCATTTCACAGTTGGACTGTCAAAACATGGAGATCAACGAAGCAGAAGAGACTGATCATGAGAGAACCAAAGAACGGTCTTAATAAAAATATTATTATTACTATTACCACTACTACTACTACTACTACTACTACTACTACTACTACTACTACTACTACTACTACTACTACTACTACTACTACTGCTACTACTACTACTGCTACTGCTACTACTACTACTACTGCTGCTGCTACTGCTACTACTACTACTGCTGCTGCTGCTGCTTACTGCTACTGCTATCTGCTGCTGCTGCTGCTACTACTGCTGCTGCTGCTGCTACTGCTGCTACTGCTGCTGCTGCTGCTGCTGCTGCTGCTGCTGCTGCTGCTGCTGCTGCTGCTGCTGCTGCTGCTGCTGCTGCTGCTGCTGCTACTACTGCTGCTGCTGCTGCTGCTGCTGCTGCTGCTGCTGCTGCTGCTGCTGCTGCTGCTGCTGCTGCTGCTGCTGCTGCTGCTGCTGCTGCTGCTGCTGCTGCTGCTGCTGCTGCTGCTGCTGCTGCTGCTGCTGCTGCTGCTGCTGCTGCTGCTGCTGCTGCTGCTGCTGCTACTGCTGCTGCTGCTGCTGCTGCTGCTGCTGCTGCTGCTGCTGCTGCTACTACTACTACTACTTCTGCTACTTCTGCTACTACTTTACTACTACTGCTACTACTACTGCTACTACTACTACTACTACTACTACTACTACTACTACTACTACTACTACTACTACTACTACTACTACTACTACTACTACTACTACTACTACTACTACTACTACTACTACTACTACTACTACTACTACTACTACTACTACTACTACTACTACTACTACTACTACTACTACTACTACTACTACTACTACTACTACTACTACTACTACTACTACTACTACTACTACTACTACTACTACTACTACTACTACTACTACTACTACTACCACTACCACTACCACTACCACTACCACTACCACTACCACTACCACTACCACTACCACTACCACTACCACTACCACTACTACTACTACTACTACTACTACTACTACTACTACTTCTACTACTAATACTACTACTACTGAGTCAGGGATGAAAGAGGAGATTCAAAACTGCTTAGTTTCCCATAGCAATGGTCAAATAACGATTATTCGCAATATTTGAAAGCATAGGCCTGCATACATAGATCCCAACCTGTATCGGTTGTTCTGAAAGTCTAGGTTACTTCAGCATTTCCTTCCCTTTCTCGGTTTCGATCTTGTCATTTGCCTCCGAATTTTCAGTTTCACACAATGTTAACTGTACCATTTGTCTCTATCAGGAAAATATACATCTGCAAACTATAATGAAAATAATTGTTGACTGATTGATTAACAAGCTATAATGATTGCTTGCTGGCTTGATTGTTTTGGTAACCTTGGTTGTTTACCCATTAAATGATTTCTTGACATCATTATCGAATGTTTTAATCAATTAGTCACGAACTAATACGACGAGTTACGCCAGTAATATAGAGAGCACTATGAATGGGAGTTAAACACTCTTTTCACCTGGCATGTCTATAGCGAAATGCTGCTAGATCGTCGCTTAAGGTCGCCTTAGTCAATCGTATGATTAAGGCGTGCTAGTGAGTCATTTTTAACCATCTAATTAGACTGAGATGTATATCCTTCTGCCTATGCAGGTGGCAATGCATGGTAGTATTGAGGTGGTAATGGAACTAAGTCCAGTATTGATCAGCCATGTCATGAGAACTGCTCTGGTGCTTTGGCTAGTAGTGCAATCTGTCGGGCACTGCAGAATGCAGAAAATTAATCACTAATCAGTATTCGGACAGAACTGCAATTAGCTGCCAAGTCACGCAGACCAACCGTTATGTCGAGCTCTGTGGCCCAATGGCGGTGCTAAGTTATCCAATATGGGTGGTAAAGAGGGAGCAGGATATTCCAAAGTAACGGCAACAGATGACTTTCATTGTCAACAAGACTTAACTTGTAAACCGCTGTCAGAAGCAGAAGAGGCGTAATATAGTAGACCGTTACTTCGCCAATTTCATCCTGCTAAACAAGTTTTGAAAGAGTTTTTATGCATTGACATTCTGATGACCCATTTTAGTTGTCCTTGTCATCGCATCATTGTTGCTACGGTGCAGAAATGGAGATTCGTGTAGCGTCCGTTAGATATGAATGCAAATATCTGTGAGGCTTTCGATTTGTCTCCTCCCGATGTGTTTTGAAGCGAGGCGATACAGACGAATCAATTAGACGATCCTTAGCCATGCAGGCTTTTGTTCTCCTCCTTCCGTCCAATTTCCTTCCCTCGTCAATTCACGTATTCATGCAGGTAGTAAATGTGCACGCTTCAAATCGTTTCTTCCAGCTTTTCCGTCTCGCTATCCTCTCCCCTCCCACAGTTCACTTCCAAATACTTTCTTCGCCATCTTCCCTCACCTGCCTCGGCGGAGGCGGCGGCGCGGCCTCTCCCACCTCCCTGTGTTACGTTAATAAAATCTTCTTTCACGTTCCGTTTCTCACTCTCTTTCTTCTTCCACTATTCCCTCCATATTCTTTCTAAACCTCCCATCCGCTCTCCAATGATCCCCTATGTCCCCACTGCACTGTTTCTTTCTCTAATCTATCTCCCTCTCTAAGCTTTCCCGCCTCTGTTACAGCCTCTGTCGATCATTCATTCATTCATTCATTCATTCATTCATTCATTCATTCATTCATTCATTCTCTCTTCTTTCTTTCTTTATTTCTGTATCTCTCTCTGCTCTGCTCTCCTCTCTTACGTCTATGTAGAATATCTTGTTGCTCCCCTCCCCGTTACATTGGTGTCGTCAAATGTTTTCATATTATTCGATTTCTACGACAACCTTAAAATAACTTCCTTATGATACTCTGTGTCGAATCCTACTAAAGGATATTATTGTCTGTTGATTGCATCGAGTGTGGCTGCCAGGACCGTCGGCGTCGACTTTATCTTGCCTCGTTTATTCCATGAACGGTCATTAAGTAATATAAGTGATAAACGGAGGGTACTTAGTCGTCTTTTGTGCTCATCAGACAAGTATCTGAATGTCGGCCACAACAGGTATACGAATTTCTGTTATTAGTCATATTACCATAATATCAAATAGATCAGTTCATTATTACCTCGCCACATTTTCGTCTTACCATTGGTCACCATGCCACCCACTGCATCATCTAACTGGACACGGTCATTTGAAACACTCACAACCCTAAACTAGCGATCTTCAACATAATTTCTTCATCTTCTTACTTTTCCCGAACACTTTCCTGTTGGGATGACTTCCATGTCCTTCCATCTGTCACCGTTTTAAACCACCTGACGATCTCAGCTATCTCTCCTTTCGATCCATTCAGATCCAATGTATGTCACCATTCCAATTTCATTTAACGAATCTATTCCGACGCTTTTGTCAATAGTAACATTGGTTTATGCCATTTGTGTTGTTGCTTCGATTACATCTGTTGCTACTTTGGTAAAAAGTAAAACATAGGCCTATTCCTGAAGATGACTGCATGGGTCTAGCCTGATCATTAACTGCCTGGCAAAAGAAAATGCAGCAGCAGAAAATACGGCGAAGAGCAGAAGACTGTAATACATGACTAAAGCGAAGACATGATTAAATCGAAGAAATGATTAAAGCGAAGAAATGATTAAAGCGAATAAATGATTAAATCGAAGAAATGATTAAAGCGAAGAAATGATTAAAGCGAATAAATGATTAAAGCGAAGACATGATTAAAGCGAAGACATGATTAAAGTGAAGACATGATTAAAGCGAAGACATGATTAAATCGAAGAAATGATTAAAGTGAAGACATGATTAAAGCGAAGACATGATTAAATCGAAGAAATGATTAAAGCGAAGACATGATTAAAGCGAAGACATGATTAAAGTGAAGACATGACTAAAGCGAAGACATGATTAAATCGAAGAAATGATTAAAGTGAAGACATGATTAAAGCGAAGACATGATTAAATCGAAGAAATGATTAAAGCGAAGAAATGATTAAAGCGAATAAATGATTAAAGCGAAGACATGATTAAATCGAAGAAATGATTAAAGCGAAGAAATGATTAAAGCGAATAAATGATTAAATCGAAGACATGATTAAAGCGAAGATTATGATTTCAGCGGACTTAAAGCGAATGATCAGAGTAGGCCTATTATGCATGCTGTAGATTGCTACCTGTAATCTCGATCGTTTTATGCTATTCTTATATCAAACGGAAACGATGGCCATAAATCAGCCGTAGACCTATATAATATACATGTACATTGTATAGTATAATTATAACTATATGCATTGTGTATTACCTAGAGGGCTACGACTATAGCCTTATATATTATGTATTTGATCTGACGGTAATTCTATGTATGGCCGCGGTCGTCACTCTAGTTATTATCGTCATCATGGCTGCGTTAACAAATGAACATTTATATGCATATATATATATATATATATATATATATATATATATATATATATATATATATATATATATATATATATATACACTGTGCCCCAAAAAAAGGGACCCCTTATATTTGATCTTCTGGTAGCCTATCATGAAAATAAGCTAGTAAATATTCATCGATTTTTAAAATTCCAAAACCGTTTTAATCCTGACATAATTATCTAGCATTGCTCAAAATAAATACGTTTCTGTCATCAAATAATGACGTCATAATGACGTCATTTTCATCAAAATTTATGTGTTAAGGACGGCACTAGAATCATCTAAAACTTTTTATATTATTTTTAAATGTCCTCTATCAATTATAAATTTTAGTTTGATTTGATTTTTATATTTGAATAATATTGGACTACAAGGTCTGTTGAAAGTGTCTGCCTTCGGCCTCAGCACAAGCTTCAAGTCGCGCGCGCCATTTGCCAATAGCAGCACCAACAACAAGCCGATCAAATTCCTCTCAGGCATTAACGATTCGCTCAAAGGGTCCTTCACTGTCTCTGCTCTTTGTCCTGTAAACCTTCTCTTGGCAACTCTTGCATTAGTCTCCGTATCTTGTAATCAACCGGATTTAAGTTCTGGCTGTTTGGCGGTCAAAGATAATAATAATAATAATATATTTTCTTTAATAAGCGCCTGACAAACACACTGCGCTGTACATTTACATGTTATGCAATTTAAATCTTAACTACTAACAGAACAGACAGCCTGCAATACAACGGCAATACAAAGATTAGGAGGTATGAAATCCAGAGTCTCCTTTGTCGGCAGTTCAACAGTTTCAAGTGTAGGCCTACGGTGAGCTGGAGCGCCATCTTGAAATGTGTAATAATACGAATATTCCCGAATATCAGGGAATAATTTTTCCGACAGCAAACAATACCGGTAATAAGCTCATTTAGTTTCGCACCAGGTTCTGTGAAATGGATTTCGTTTTATACCAAGAGATAATACACCAATATTTTGTCATCCTTAACACTTGAATTTTGATAGAAATGACGTCATTATTCTATAACATGAACTTGTATATTTCAACAAGTGTTAGCTAATTATTTCAGGATTAAAACGGTTTTGGAATTTAAAAAATCGATGAATATTTACTATTTTATTTTCATATTACCATAAGGGGTCCCTTGTTTCCGGACACAGTGTATATGCACACATGCATATATATGTGCGTGTGAGTGCGTGTGTGTGCTTGTGTACATCTTTTGACCCAGATAGCCCAGAAAATTTTATATACGTATATGTACAGGGTGGCGCAAAATAAACCGGACTATTATGGTATTGGTTTGGCATTTAATATAACATTGAATGAACTGTAAAATTTCAGAATTTTCTGAATGCGTAAGAAATTTCGTCCTACATCAAGGATTACAGCCAGACATTATAGCTCACTCTGGTCACAATTTCACTTTCCAGCAGGATGGAGCACCTGCTCATCGTTCACGAAAAACAGTTGCTTTTCTCACTGCTCACGTTCCAGACTTTATTGAACCAGAAAATTGGCCACCGAACAGTCCGGACTTGAATCCCGTAGACTATTCCATCTGGGGAATGCTTCAGCAGCTTGTCTACAGACAGAGAATTCGAGATATTGAACATTTGAAAGAAGTTCTGACCGCATGCTGGGACGAAATCAGCGAGGACACTATCAACCGGGCTATTGGACAGTTTCGCAAGCGATTATAATCATTGGTTATCGCAGCAAACGGAGGACATATTGAACATCACTTTGACTGAAATTTCTTACGCATTCAGAAAATTCTGAAATTTTACAGTTCATTCAATGTTATATTAAATGCCAAACCAATACCATAATAGTCCGGTTTATTTTGCGCCACCCTGTATATACGTGTAGGCCTATGTATGTACGTGGCTGCTTGTTTCTGTCTCGATATGCCTATGCAGTGGAAAAAATTCAATTTGATTTCGTCATAAATATTTAATTTTTAACTGCGCAACAGCGTCTGCTGCGGCCGTGTTCAAAGCAAATATGACTATTTCATATAGATATATCTGTTTTGAATGATACACACAGATACATATGTGTATATATATTGTGTATTTATGTAATGTAAATATATTTATATGTTTGAGCGGAGGAGACAGCGTCGGCGCTGGTGCCGCCGCCGTCTCCTCCTCCTCAGCCGTGCTGCATGTGGCCCTGTAGGCCCATGCTGTCGAGACAAGAAGAAAATATTATTGAAGCATAAAATAAAACAATCAAATTTAATGCTCAGGGACAGAAACGCACGCACGCACTAACGTACATGCAGACGCACAACGGACAGAACTCTTCAGCTGGATTTAGTAGGACAAAGGATTTTCGGTTGCGTGCTGTGCTTCCTGTAGAGAACACACATATATATATATATATATATATATATATATATATATATATATATATGTCTCTCTGCCTTTGCTGGCGATTGCATGAAGTGCGCACGCAATAACTACAGATAAAGACACACGACGCACGATGAAGCATTTCCGCCGGTCATCGTTTCATCGTTTCTGCTTGAATGCTTTCTACATCTGTGATATTATTCTCTGCCTGCAGGACACAGTTGCTCGGGTCAAGCAGAGTATTTGAACCCGTACCATTGTTAGAGGCCCACAAGAAATACCGCTTTCTTTAATCCTTTTTTCAAGCACAAAGCCTGCTAAAAGGAGCACAACATTACTATTCACTCATTAGGAATGCACATCGCTATATATACATATCATTAATTTAATTATGTACTCTACGAATGCATACAGCCATTATCAAAGCATAGGCATGCTTGGCTGAGAGCTGTGAGCTACATATACCTAGACATTAAAGTGTGAGCACAACATACCAGCGGCGTTTACCTCTCCCAAGATAATTGTGCTAAATTATATTAGAGAGAAGCATGTTGTGCAAAGTTATATCAGATAAAAGCCTGAGATGCATTTTCTAGTCTTATTTTATGCCAGGCTGGATGATAATAAATGATCATAATTCTAACACTAGTAATGACGTCTAATAATTTATGTAGCGCCATAGTTCATGCTCAAGGTGTCATTCCACAGACCCGAGTCGCTTTCGCTTCTCCTCCACCGAGAAGAAAATCAATCGGTTTTAGAGGCGTACAATGGCTTTAGATCCAAACTGTTCCGTATAATCGGGAAGCCGTTCCTAGTTCCAATAGATCCACGTAGGTCAAGACGGCCAAATATTCACATTCCGCAGGGGAAACCAGGAGTAAGTCTTATACGCAAACTTAGCGCCATTAAACTCCAACATGTTCAAACTTACAGAGCAAATTCTGCGTTCAGAGAAAATAATAATCCGCTGAAATGACACAGAAGTCGAACAACGATCGACGTGGTCGGTGACATGCGCAGTTGATGGAAGTGTTCTCGTTTATATGCTGCTGTGCATCAGATAAAGTCGATTGTGAACATACAATGTAGACTTATGTAGTACATCACTACATTGCTTGATGTTGGTTTTAACGATACTATGCCTAGGCTACTTAGCGTTTGATTTTATGCTCGTTACCTGTTAGATCAATCTTACATATTGTGAATAGATCATCTATGATCATTATCGATTCATAGATAAACAGTCAGTTCTCCTTAGTTCAATGATTTGATCAAATATAATAGTTCAATGTTTAAATTATATATACATGCATCTTCAAGTTTGTTATAGTATTGTGGCGAAAATCTTCCTTCGAAGCGGTCAAATGTCCAACTGTCTTTCTTCTCCCGGAATACCTGGGCGGATTCCTCTCTTTCTTCAATAGTTACCAGGATGGCGTCTCTGGAATCCTCCCTTCCTTCAATGTTCTGCCAGGCTCGGCCTTTCCGGTCGGGCAGAGGTCTTAGCGATGCCAGCGACGATACCGAACGTGAAAGACGACAAGAGCCAAGTCAACACAATAACTTGTATTATTCAGCGAAGGATCAACTGTCTGACAATAACTGAGCTGAGCTCTTCAACAGCAACTGAGCGACTAAACTTTTACAACTGAACTGAACTGAACTGACTCAGCGTCTTTAGCAGCGCTATTTATAGCTGACGGGCAGGTCCCGGGGGACCAAGGCCGATTCCCGGGAGACCAAACGGTCCCCTAGGGGACCAAAACGGTCCACCCCATTGGACCAAAACGGGCCCTCCATGGGACCAAAACGGTCCCCCATGGGACCAAACGGCTAACCGAACTGACGACGCGCTGTTCAAGGCCATAATGAGCGATCCTAAGCGATTCTTCGTCGAATGTGCCATGAGCGACAGGAGAGCCGATACAATCTGCGACTCAGGCCCCACCCCTTTGCCCTGCCAGCCAAGGACAGCAAGAACTTTTTACCACGCCAAATGTATAAAAACATTTACTAGCTGCTCTCTGGAACCTCGCCTAGTCTCGCTGTCAACACTAGCATAAACCAATCCAATCTGCCATATTAGAACCATACATAATTATAATACTGAACAGTGCAGTACCCAAAGCTATAATCCAGTCTCTAACACTATAACCGCATAATCATGCATTGATATTACTTGCTGCGTTTTGACAGCTAGTTATGAAATAAACGAAAATACAATACAATACAATACAAGATAAATTATGATAAATTACAATGATATTGTTGCTGTTGTCGATGTTGCTGTTGTTGATGCCGATGAAAGAAGCAAGAAGACCCTGAATCAAGACTTTCCTCCTTGCAGCAACTTACACAAGGTGACTGATGCTCTGACAACTGAACTTACTCGAGGTTGGTTTAAATCTGTTGAATTTGATGCACAACGCACAGATGTGTTAGAAAGTAAACAAATAAATTTTAAAGCTTTTGGTGATCAATAAAGTGACTATTACAACAACAACTACTACTACTACTACTACTACTACTACTACTACTACTACTACTACTACTACTACTACTACTACTACTACTACTACTACTACTACTACACTAATAATAATAATGTATGCATGAGCACTTGTTATATCGCCCCTTCAAGAGTTCTACTCAGAGGCGCTCCCGACTACAGCGCGGTCACTGAATCGGAGTTTCACGCCGAAGCGCATGAGCAAATGCGAGTGAAGGACTTGCCCAGGGTCCCTACGCGGCGGCTTGAGGTGGATTCGAACCCGCAACCCGCCGGCTGCAAGGCACCGAACATACCCCTACACCACCGCGCCCCACAATAATAATACTACTACCACTACTACTACTAGTACCACCACCACCACCACCACCGCCAACACCACTACCACCACCCACCACCACCAATCATAATAATAATAATAATAATAATGATAATTGTGGGTCGTCCACACTTGTGCGGCCTCTTACATCGCAGCCGGCTCGGTCGGGCCCGCTTCAGTGCAGGCGGCCAACCGTAAGATCCAGAAGTACCAGGGGCTTCCTACATCTCATCTGTTTCAGCCCGTGGCCATCGAGACTTTGGGCCCGTTCAATCCTTCGGCTCTGGACTTCATTAGTGAACTAGGCCGTCGTATGTCTTTCACTGGTGGCGACAGACGCGAGACATCATTCCTTTTCCAACGTCTGTCTGTTTGCGTCCAACGCTATAACTTGGTTGCATTCAACGGCACTTTTCCTGCAAACCCTGAAGACGAGGCCTGACCCTCCAGACAAATTTCCTGCTCCTTATAGCAATTTTTCATAAATCCTGAGGGATCCTTGATACCTCGGGTAAAAAAAAAAAAATAAAAATAATAATAATAATAATAATAATAATAATAATAATAATAATAATAATAATAGTAATAATAGTAATAATAGTAATAATAGTAGTAATAATATATAGTAATAATGGTAATAATGAAAAAGATGATTATGATGATCATAATCGCTTCAAAGCCATATCCGCACCAAAAAGCAGGTGAATGACTTTTCACATTGCGAATTACCTACCACCTGTGGACTAAGACTGGATGATGAGGCTGTGATTAGCACCTGTGGCCTAAGACTGGATGATGAGGCTGTGATTACCACCTGTGGCCTAAGACTGGATGATGAGGCTGTGATTACCACCTGTGGCCTAAGACTGGATGATGAGGCTGTGATTAGCACCTGTGGCCTAAGACTGGATGATGAGGCTGTGATTAGCACCTGTGGCCTAAGACTGGATGATGAGGCTGTGATTAGCACCTGTGGCCTAAGACTGGATGATGAGGCTGTGATTAGCACCTGTGGTCTAAGACTGGATGATGAGGCTGTGATTAGCACCTGTGGCCTAAGACTGGATGATGAGGCTGTGATTAGCATCTGTGGCCTAAGACTGGATGGGCTGTGATTACCACCTGTGGCCTAAGACTGGATGATGAGGCTGTGATTACCACCTGTGGCCTAAGACTGGATGATGATGCTGTGATTAGCACCTGTGGCCTAAGACTGGATGATAACGCTGTTGGGTTTCGCTTTGGAACAATTATTTGTTAACCTCGTAGTTTCCCCTGCGGATCATTTATGACAGCGGATGGGTAGCATGGGGAACGGACATTGTCCCCATGGACATTGTCCCCTCGGACATTATCCCCCCGCGTAGGACATTATCCCCCGGACAAAATCCCCCTCTGTGTAAATAGCCTATAGTCTGCAGTCATTGATAAACCTTAATTGCCGTTTTTGTTGGCTATTTCATTCAGGTGTAGGCCTAAACTTAAGACTTGTTAATGTCACTCAGTTCATAAGCAGTACGAAAGTTAAGACTTGCTAGTGTCAGTCGGTGAATCAGTTATAAAGTGAAGACTAGTTAGTGTAATTTAGACGAGTTTATGTCGTTCATTTCTTAACTGAAAGACTTGTTAATGTCATAAATCCATAGAGGAAATGCTGTGCGGACTTAGACATAGCATCCGATTTTAGAATTGTTGGCAATTTTTCAGCTATGAGACACTTTTGTTAGCAACTAACATACATTAACGCGTTTTAACTTAAAATTTATATGACACTAACAAATCTTCACTTAATAACTGAAGAAACGATTGACACTAACAAGTCTTTGGTTCAATGAAATAAAAACTTAATTTAATCAATGCAGCTTCTATTTACGGAAACACTTATACATCTTATAAATCAAACTTCCATTTAGACCAACAATTATTTTCATCATTTTCATGCATTTCCGCAAGAATATATTATACGATTATATCTTAGACTGGGGGATTATGTCCTACCCTGGGGGCCAATGTCCGGGGGGCAATGTCCGGGGGATTATGTCCAGGGGATAATGTCCTACACTCGGGTAGCATGGCCTTTCTTGCAGCTTGTGTCCTGGTCTATTCGCCTGGCATGCCGCTTTAGATGATCTAGTCTATCGAATTAAGCATCAAAGAACCACCTGGCCTATCCAGAACTGACGGCAAAAGATCCGAAGAGCTTACGCGCATCCCATGGTGCAAAGGCATAGTTTGATGTTGGGTGTCACTGTGACTGACACCATGGCTTCTCTCTGATGAAGCAGATAGCTCTGTGTTCCAATCAGAGTGGTCGACGATCGTTGCGTATACGGTGGCCTGTGGGGACTTGATGGCTCCGCGTTCTCGTACAACATCGCGCTTTCTCGTGTATTTTACCATCCTACTGGAAGTCTTCCATTTAAAATAGTGTAGAATCCAAATACAGCTTAGAAAGATTGTCAAGATAGCCATCTTAAGTCTGACCGATTCCAATCCGTCGTCAGCCATGTTTAGAACCCTTGTAAGGGTCTTAAGACACGCTCCAGAAAAAACCAGAGCCATATGTAAGTTATACAAACATCATTCGTTCATTCAGATCATTTATATAGAGTCTCTCGCAGACTTCTACTCATAGGCGTTCGCCGCCCAACCCTGGCTAAGAAGAACAGTTTTATGTATGAAGTGCATGCACTAGAGATCCAGATATTTGGTGCTTAACGGTTAGACGAAGAAGGCAAATGGTCTTTACATGTAGGCTAGGACAATTCAGGTACTAGAGCCTTCTCAGGAACTTTAAAGTTCCAGAGATTCACCTGAAGAGAGTCAAGACTGTCGGAGAGCTCCAGAGATTCACCTGATCGAAGAGAGTTATGAAGAGCCTTAGAAAACATGGCTGAGTTAGGAAGTCAAGTGTTTCGTTTTTTAGAGAGCTCAGCTGAAGACAGAAGTCTAAAAACTCATAAATTTTGAAATGATTTCAGCTTCCAACTGAACAACTCAATCTTTATTATCCGGTTTTAAACAAATAAACACAGTTTAGCTAGAAATTAAATTTAAATTACAAATTGTTGCATAGATAGTTCTTCATTTCGCCATCGCCTGGTAAATTATTGCAGTACTACTTCTCCTGGCTTGATTGTGTTGGCTTGTTTCTTCATCTGTGGCTCTCTCTCCTCTCTCTCTCTCTCTCTCTTTTTTCTCTCTCTATGTCTGTCTCTGTCTCTCTGTCTCTCTGTCTCTGTCTCTGTCTCTGTCCTTGTCTCTGTCTCTGTCTCTGTCTCTGTCTCTCTCTCTGTCTGTCTCTCTCTGTCTCTCTCTGTCTCTCTCTCTCGTGCTCCTCACATCTAAACACCTGTAAACTGTTTATTGCTTCAAATTTATTAACTGACACGATGCTTTAAAATAGTTCGCTACATTCGCTAATTCGCTACATCGCCTCTATTTTCAGTACATAATGACTAGTTTTTCCTCTTTGGTCTCTCGTTCTTTAAAGACGTTTCTTTTCCCCCGGGGTTTTCGTGCTGAGAGCGCTTCTGAATAGTTATTCTGAGAGAGGCGCTATATAAATCTTAAGATACAATACAATACAATTGTTATACACCCGTCTTCTGTCTCCCCATGCATCTGTCTCTTCGTGTCATTGCCAAAACAAAGTGCTCGATTGATCACCATTTCACTCAGGCCTCTTCCTTTTACCTTATCCAATCGGCCATGTGTAGAAAATACGCTTGTTTCTGAACCTCTTTGTTTCTTCACCATGCCTCCAAGTATCTAAATCTGCCTCTGCAGGTTATTAAACTTCTCGCTTGTTTACCTTCTACTACTTCTTTTCGGGCGACACTGAGCATCTGTAGGCCTATTAACCTTATCTTGGTCTCATTGTCGATCCTGGCTATTGCCGTCTTGAAACTATCGATATCTGCCACCTTAGTATTAATTCTATCCAGAATTCCTCTGCTCTTAAAAAGTACCTATTGAATATCCAGGTGAAAATTCTTGCTCAGAATGAAACTCGGTTCCAATCGTGTGACAAACCATCCTTCATTTTCGACACAACACCTCCACTTTTTCTTGCCATATCCATTCTCGGTAGAATAGACTTGGCGAAGTTGGCTTCCTTTTAGAATCACACCTGAAAATTACTCGCTAAGCTTCTTGACTTATTCCAGTCGCACAGCCTTTGAAAAAGCCATATCGCTCCCATCTAACTTTTCATCTGGAATATGGAAATCGGCGTTTTTTGTGACTGTCAGACTTTCCTCTGAATTTCAACCACTGCTTAAGTTCCTCGCTCTCTGTCTAAGCTATAAATAACTTCAATATACATGTGGATACTCAAGGTTACGCTCCCCAAACGTTGCAAGAGCTGTATGGCGTGACCGTAAGCAACACAGCCAATTTGAAAGGTCTTGGTGACGCTGTCTTTAACTTGCTCAAATTCAGGCTCCAATGTCATTTTGTTTGTAAACTCGTATCCGTAACCGAAACCATAATATCTCTCGTATTGTTTCTGGAAGCTCTTCCTCTCCGAGGTTACTGTAGCAAGCGATAAGCAAAATATTACATCGAATCAAATGCAGTCTACTACCTACTTACTTATCATATAGTTATCTCCTGCCAACAAGTCCCGGCGTTTCTTCTTAGACAAGAACCTTCCTTCGTCCTGCAGTAGCCTAATGGTCATCATACACTCTAATCTCCTGCATCGGTTATCAGCTTATGTCAACCAACGGCGCTGACTTATTTTTTTATCCAATCTTTCATCTCTTGAAATGCAATCTGCTCTTAACTTTATCCTAACTGCCCTTCTGATTGCATGTTTTAAAACTTTTGAGCCCGGTAATCACGTCCTTCGTCAAATTCTCTCTCGTTGAAAGGCAGCTTTCCTGCCTGTTTGACACATGCCGTAATTTATAAAAGCCAGCTCTCTTTCTCTTGATGCTTTATCAAACTATTGCATCATCTTTAGCCTTAAGTTCATTAAAAGAGTTTCTGATAAAGTTATTGCTTATCTGAGCTGCTATGTCTTGTCCTAGAACTTGTGTACTTTCCATTTAAATCTGCGTACCATTTGCAATCTGCTCTAAATAATTTTATTCTAACTTCCCTTCTGAATGCATGTTTTGAAGCTTCACTGAAACCGCACTGCTTCTCGGTCACAATCACGCAATCTGCTCCATAGATAAAGGGAAAAAATACGGTTCTCATGCTCACTCAGCCGCTTTTTATTCCATTAATCATGACTTAATTTTTCAGCGCTGTGGACTTTGCTTTGGCCTTAGGCCACTATAGTCCTGCTACCGGTTGGGTCGCGTCTTACCTGCACTCTCGCATTCAAGCAATTCGACTTGATTGCCATTTGTATGCTGATGATACTCAGCCGTTCTTATCACTTGATAGTTTAATCTTGCCGTCCGTTTGCTTGCCTCCGTTTTTGGTTGATATCCAGTTCTGCTTGATCCCTTTCAAAACCGATTCCCTTCTCAAGGGAAGGCACAAGTTGCAACTCCGCGGATTCACATCAATTCAGTTGGACAGATCGCTCGTTGATCTCTCTAGATGTAGGCCTACTGGTAGGTTGGAGATAATATTTTTCTGTAATCTTCATTTAATATCTTCAAAATGACAAGTACGCAGTATGATTACGATTCATAGTATTACAGGAGTCGAATTTAACTGTTTGACAGCCATGCAAGGCGCCCATCACGTCCTACTGATCATTTTCAACGCCATCTGGCGAATGAAAAGGCTGAGGGCTGGCCTTAGGGAGGGTAGCGGGAAGCAATCCCGCGTCCGTAGCCTTTTCGTGCCAGAGTGTTACCATTACCCTAAACCCCTCCCCTCTTGCTATACCATGTCATTTTATGACAATGTTCTAGGCAGTATGCAAATAATTTCACCTTCAAATACAGGATTATATAATGGAATGGAAGAATATAATTTGTATGTTTCAAAGAGTCTCAGTGTAACTAGCAAATACCCTGGCTTCCAGCTGACTGAATTATTGTAACTTACTTCTTATTGGCATACTGAGAAACTACAAACTGATAAAAAATCTAAACTTAGAGTCATAGCAAAGACCACCAAGTGCCAACATATCGCACCAGTCTTGAATGCGTTGCATGGCTGCAAGTTGAGCAACGAATCCGGTTTAAAATCTGTCTTATTGTCCACGTGGCATTACACTGAAATCAGTCGTCGACCTATTCATGTCCCTTGATCGCCTCTTGTGAAAGAAAACATTGCACGTGATTCACGGGTTCTTTGACCCCCCCCCTCTTACTGCATGTACCTTGCACCAGAACTGTGTTGAGCTCCTGCAGGGTTTTCACGGCAGCTGGTCCGAAGCCGTGGAATGTGTTCTGCCCCCCCGCTCCTCTGTGCGTTCGGTCGGTCGGGTCTTTGTTGCCTTTTCCAAGTTAAACCTAAGACTCGTCTCCTTCAAATCGCTAACTCACCGTTTCCTGATTATCTTCCATTCCTGACCAACTGGATTTCGACCGGGGATTCTTTCGTAGATTTTCGACTGCGAATTAACTTGAAGGAAGCGACCATCAAGTGATGTCCTGTGCATTATGATAATGATGATGACTATAGACGTCATCCGATTATATGGGTAAATATTAATAATAATACTAATAAATGGTAATAATATTAATAATATTAATAATAATAATTATAATAATAATTATAATAATAATTATAATAATAATAATAATAATAATAATTATTTATTATTATTATTATTATTATTATTATTATTATTATTATTATTATTATTATTATTATTATTATTATTATTATAATTAATAGAGGAAGATTAATAATGTCTGTTTGCACGTGTTTAGTCCTATGTCTAAGTCATCGATATTTGTTTCGTAACGCTGATAAATCAGATGACGATATGAATGGTGCAGTGATGTGTAGCAATCCAATCACGCTGCATAGATTTTGCCCATGTAAAGCGTTGTAACAATTATGTGGCGTTGGCTTTCACGGCCTATTCATATCGTATTGACACCAAAGCCATAATTAATGGACCAAAACAATCGTCATTGTTTAACACAGTTAGGTGAGAAGAGCGATAGCATGACGGCGACGGGGAAGGAGGGAGGGAGGGATGAAGACGGAGGTGGATGGACACACAGACGGACCGACGCACCGATGGCAGGACGAACGAACGGACGGACGGACGGACGGACGGACGAACGGACGGAACTAGACGTTGTGTACTTACTGTCCATGCGAAGTCAAACGGAAGAACGAACTGATAGTTGTTGTCGTCTTCAGCGAACTCCATAACTGCTCCGACGCGACCTTCGTTCGTCATGTTTCCGAAGGTGCACATTCCATCTGGAACGACCCTCGTCAGATGTTCTCTCAGACATACCTTGAAGTAGACATTGCAGAATCCAGAACATGCAGAAACCAACGTCCGACTGGAGTTGATGCTATTATCCGCCGACGGAGGCGGAGGCGGAGGAGGAGACGGAGGTGGAGGCAGGTGCGCTGACTGCTGAGATTCTCGACTGCTGGTGCTGCAACAGGATCCGTCTCCCAGTTCCCCGCGAATGTTTCGATAAGCCAGGATTCTCAGCTGGAAACGTCCAGAACAAGAACAGAGACTAAAACATCCGCCGCACAAGAAAGCCAACAGCCAAGTCCATCTCACGAGTCTTGCCTTCGACAGAGATTGGCCGCCGTACAGCATTCTCAGAGTTGTTTAATCCAGTCGGAGTTTGCAGCTGGCTGATTTATCCGTGTGCCATCTAACCGCAGCAAATAATCTTTCCACATGTAACCGATGAACTGCCACGGTTGGATGCACTACCTGAATGGGGCTCCAGCTTGCCAGGTTGATCAGCTCGCGTTAAGTTAGACGCTAGTCAAGGTTGCGAATGATCACACGGGAGTTACGATCTGTCAAAGCTTTACGCCTTCCGTTTTGTAAAGTCAGACGATTAGATACCTATAAAGTCTTGTTTCACGGTAGTTAGTTCGTTACCCTGCGTGCGCACAACTCGAAGTTTCCATAAATCATGTCAGTTCAAAAGCCGTCACAGATGGGCCCTCTGTCGCCTGAACGTATGCTGCTGGCTATACTAACTGGGAGACGACGATATGTTGCTACGCTAACACACTGTCAGCGGCGGATTGTTCGTCGTCGGCTGGTGGCGTATATAGCGTAGGAGTCTTTCTAAAGCATAGCATGTGCTGCCTATCGGAAGAGAGTTGGTCGGTCGACTGAAGAGGGGCGCATGCGAGGCCTCCACCCTCCTCCTCCTCCTCCTCCTCTTCAGACGCTAATTGTCTTTGTCCCTCTGCGTCCGTCTCGCCGTCCGTCCGTCCGTCTGTCCGTCTGTCTGCCAACGAGAGACCGACCGACCGACCGCCAGGGGTCTGTGGTCAGTGAAGCGGCAGACGAAGACGACGACGACACGCGCCAGCTGACGACTGTACATGAGTTGGGACGCATGCGCCAATCGATGGCCGCCGGCGGTGGAGGGGAGGGAAACTGTGTCTGCCAGCGCAGTGTGGTGAAGATGACGATGATGAGGACGACGATGACGACGATTATGATGATGATGATGGATTATCTAAGCACACTGGCGATTTTGCAAGTATGCCCTCCTTGTGTTTATTTATTGGCCTTCCGTTTGGAAACAATGAAACACATGTGATGGTTCACAGCGGGCGGCAGCCGATCTCATACTCCTTTCGCCGTATATAGGCTATATCGAACAAATACAAAGCAGAAATATAACGGGTAGAACTGCAACGATCAGTTGTCTGTATACGCTCTGCCTGCTGCATAGCCTAGGTCTATACAGGCCTAATGAGAGTAGGTTGCTGCCTGTGTTCATTGGAGATGAGGCGTTCCGTTTCAAAGTTGCATACTTCCGGTTCTTTTCATTATGATTATATAAAAGCTGTTTCGACGGAATGGTTCGAAGATCAATGAAACAGTTAGCGTGCAATACGAGCAATCAGAGACTGAAAACTCAGCGTGTCGAAACAACGTAACTACACTGACAACATTTTTAGTGATCGAGATATTTCTGGATCGAAAACTTCTCGCTGTCTTTTTTTATTGCGTTTCTATTTTTGCAAATTTTTCATGACTTTAGTATTCCAAATTTATTATCATTTATTTCGTATGTATTTCAACTTCGCCGAAACTATTTGGGGGCGGGGGGCGCTCAATGATTTGCCCTCTGTTCTAAATTAAATCGATCGGTCTGGTGCAACCTTGACAAAATACAAGAGAGTGCACATTGCATAACTACATAGTTATGCAATGTGCATATAATATATTTTCCTCCTTTATATTTAGGCTTTCTGATAACTTGGTTATGAACACTTAGTATTTTTGCTACAATATTACAGTAATTGTCATACTAGTGAAACTATCTTGTATGTGTGTATGTATGTATACGTATGTATGTATGTATGTATGTATGTATGTATGTATGTATGTATGTATGTATGTATGTATGTATGTATGTATGTATGTATGTATGTAACCATATAACGCACCTGTTATAGCGCCCCTTCAAGATTCCGACGTGATGGGCGCCTTGCATGGCTGCCAAATAGTTAAATTTGACTCCTGTAATAACTTGTAATCATGCTATGAATTGTAATCATACTGTGGTGTGTCAGTTTGAAATAATAAACGAAGATTATTGTTATTATTATTATTATTATTATTATTATTATTATTATTATTATTATTATTATTATTATTATTATTATTATTATTATTATTATTATTCGGCCTATTATAGTCTTCTGTCAATCCCATGAAGCAATTCCTAGTCATTTCTACTGCAAGCTATAGACCGCAACGCAACCATGTTAACGATGTGATTTCGCCCTGTCTTTTCCTTTTCTGTATGTAACTCACAGATCTGAGAAAACGACAAGCGTACTGGGTTGACCAGTACACTTATCTCAACCCCTTCTCTGCTATAAACACCCTTTCATTCCTTAAGAAAGACTTTTCATTCATTCACTCGGGAATTTATATAGCGCCCCTTCAAGGAAACTACTTAGAGGCGCTCCCGACTCCAACGCGCCAAAACATAACAATTTTAAGTTTAGTGAGGAAAGACCGACTCCCAGGGTGTAGACGCAGCTCTAGCGGAAGACCATTCCAGATCATTGGGCCACCACAGAAAACGCTCGGTTCTGCATAGTTGCGGTACGAGCAAAGGGAACCAGAAGAACTCCTATTTCTGCGGATCGTAGGAGGCGACGCCCTGAGTCAACCGAAATCAAATTCCCTGCAGAATACCCAGCTGACACTATCAGGTCCCATCGAAGTCTGAAATTGTAACAGTCAGCCGGAAAAATGCGTCTATCTTAGACACTGATATTTGACTATCTCTATATATATTTTGTAGCAGCTATGGCTACATGCTGCCCCATGCAAACTTGTGCATGCATAAAACAGTGCAGCATGGGCAATCTAAGTGGTAACAAGAGCGACGCGTGCATAAGACGATCTGGAATCACTGAATTTCAACGAGAAATAGCAAGTAAGCTACCGACGCTGGTAAAATCAAGAACGACGTCCGATGTTACGACTCAAGAGAATTTCAGGCTAAGGGGACGATTCTGAGCGGCACAATTCCTTATGGAAGAAGCAGAGGTGATCTGAACGCAGTCGGTAAGTATACCTGGAAAAGCTATTCTCTTAGAATAAATGCATCTGTTTGAAGTTCTTATGGTACAACAGAAAGATATCTGCACCGCTTTTGAACGGATCCCTTTTGTCAGATGCGTGCAGCAGATGGCAGCAGCAGCAGCATAGGCCAAGTGAATGGAAGTGTTGCAGACGACGTCATCCTCCTGCTTCTCCTTCTTTGCTGCTGCTGCATTTGCCCCTCGTACAAACAGAATTGCGTGACTCGGTTGCGCTAGATTGGATCATTGGCGCTACATCAATCTTTATAATATAATTCGACTGAGCGTCCGTTAAATATTTCTGCAAACAATTTGCCAATTGATGCAATAATTCACTTAGTCGCCGTCCGCCTCCTGCTCCTTCTTTGCTTCATAGTTTTCCTTTCCCCATCCTTCTTCTTCCTGTTTCTCCACTCACTTCTTCCTCTTTTCCATAATTCCTCTGTCTCCTGTCACTTCTTTCTTATACTGAAAAAACAAAGTTTTAAGTTTTGCTTTCTCAGCGAGATTTGGTGTTCTAACATGAATTTTCCATGCTGTAATGTCAGAATTTTTTAAGATTTATCAGAACAGTGATGTTCATTAGTCCGAAATTAATGTTAAGATGTGGCTGGAGACCTTCTTGGGATCAACAAGTGGTTCATGCGCAATGCTCTTTTGGCCAGGTAACTAAATTTTGCTGAGTGACAAGTTATATTTGACATAATGAGAATCTCTGCCCCAATCACAAATGAAGCAGCAGTAGCCTACTTGGTATATTTAAACTGCAGATTAAGAAGAAATTCTACAACTTTAATATCATCACATAATTATTATGTTCCAATTATGCTTGCTCTACAGCTGTACTGACTGTATGGATTTGAGCAATAGACTCATAACAGCATATGTCTCCTTCACGTGAACAGCATGTCTACTGGTATTGATGGATAAACATTACCATTATGTAACAGCACAGCCTTCAGGCTTAATATCGATGAATCGACAAACAGTCGCTTTAGTTGTGGATTATATATAGTCTCGACCGAGTGTGAGAAACAATCCTTCGGTACATTTGCAAAAGCACTAAGTGTCATCTTCGTAAAAGCCTACCAAAAACGTCTTGTGAATGCGAAACACAAAAATGTAAGTTTTTTGTGCAGCAGATTCCATCATTTGAATCAAGAACCCATTAGTTCTGCTTGGTTATTTGATAAGCCTTACATTTAACTTAGGTTGAGTTATGAAATGAGGTAGATGGATTATAATCAGTTTCAAAGTCCATTTTCTCACCTTCATGACCATCATCTTTAAACAATATCCACGCTTATTTGGCACAGCAAGGCACTGATATGCTGATGAAAGGTTTAGACAATGTAGTAATTTTTGTTTTCATAAAAATTGAAAACTTTTGTCAGACAGAAGTCTTTATATTAATGATGATGATGATGATGATGATGATGATGATGATGATGATGATGATGATAATAATAATAATAATAATAATAATAATAATAATAATAATAATAATAATAATAATAATAAATAATAATAATAATAATACTAATAATAATCGCTATTATTTCAGTGACACACTGCAGTATGATTACAATTCATAGTATGAACGGATGATCACAAGTTATATATTACAGGAGTAGAATTTAGCTGTGTGGCAGCCATGCAAAGCGCCCATCACGTCCTACTGCTCATTTTACAAACGCCATCTGGCGCATGAAAGGCTGAGTCGACCTTTGGAAGGGTAGCGGGAAGCGATCCCGCGTCCGTGCTGATCTTCTGCTCTTCAAGCCAGAGTGTTACCAGAGTCACCATTACCCTAACGTCCTAAACCCCTCCCGATCTTTCTCTTCCGTCATGTCATTAGTACAACAAACGGCATAGGTAGCAAATAACCTTTAATCCAACAGCACAAGTTTTACAGCTATTATGAGACGCCCAACCTTTGTCCTGACCACTACCAACTTCACATCCGAAGTATAGTTCGTATGCATTCATAACAAATGGCGTCATGGTCGATTTTTATGCTTTCAAGGTGAAGTCATCACATATGTGACAGCAAATATCACTGCTTTTGACATATCTATGTGTCTGTTCATAGCAGCAACTGTTTCTTCAAACTCCATTAAGAACTAAGTACCTGAAATAACATATCTAAATGATACTAGTCAGTATGTTAACATGTGAAATTAAAATACACACAAGACTTTAAAGGGAAGACAAATCATTAAAATTTATGCAATTTCTAAAATATCTGAAGTTGCAAAAAACAAATGGTTATCACAGGATCAGCGACCAACAGTCTATAAGACTCACCAAACTTTGTAAGAGAAGCAAGAATCGTGTTGACGAGTGTTAATCTCTTTGCCTTTACTTTAACTTTTGTCTTCTATTTCTGTTGTTCTTTCTCCTGTCATCTTCCTCTCTCTGTCTGTTTGTCTTTCTATATGTCTCTCTCTCTGTTTGTCTCTCTCTCTCAATTCTCTGCTACCTCTTGCTCTTCTCTCTTCCTCCTCAATTTTTATCTTTTCTTCCTCTCTTTTCTTCTTCTCTCTTCTTCAATTTTCTCGTCCTCATTCTTTCTCTTTCTCCTATCTCTTTTTCTCCTTCTTCTCCTACAGAGCAGATGAATCGTCCTGTGAAAGTAATTGAATGGGATGTACGACATTCTCTTTCTTTCACAAAGTTCGCCCACAATTTTGCGGATTGGAAGACGTGTCAGTCGTAGTCGAGACGATGCTTGAGCACGTTCTGGTAATTGGGTGGCAAACGGAAGGAAAGGAGAACGGGAGTCCGTAGGGACACGGGCACAGAGGGGTACAGGAGGAGGAGGACGAGGACGAGGACGAGAAGGAGGAGGAGGAGGAGGAGAGAAGAAACGATGGGTAATGAATCTTCATTTGGAACACGATAAAGCGCCAAATGCTTTAAGAGAGACAGCGGCGAATGGGTGGTTGGCGCACAGAAGAGGAGGAGGAGCAGGAGGAGGAGCAGGAGGAGGAGGAGCAGGAGGAGGAGCAGCAGGAGCAGGAGGAGAAGGAGGAGGAGGAGGAGGAGGAGAGGGGTGACCAACAGCAGCAAACTCTGGAGTGCAGGCGACGGACGCCATTATCTATAGGACTACTAATAATTGTGATTGAATTGGTTCGACCGTCGATTGCATCGATGGGTCTTCGGTCCTTCAGATGAAGTGCTTCAGATAAAGTGGCAGCCATTAGCACTATACGTCATCGCCATTGTTCAATAGTATTCTGTTTTTTCTTTACACGGGAGGCCATTTGAGCGGGTTTGTGCGGCTTAGGCTATGTATACAGCCTGCATAACATACTCATGTAACTGAAATAGTCCCGCGTATATTGCTCTTGAGAGATAATCAAGTAACTCCATTTGAAACAACACGAGGCATTGATTTTATATCCGTTTCTCTAATAGTTTAGCAGTAGACGGAAGCTTTCGTTTCCTATTGCAAATACGACAGCCTGCAGGTAAACTACGAGAAAGGGAAAAAAGCATCCTATCTGTCAACTATCCATGGGTGAGAATCCGTTTATTAGGCTCCACGTGTTTGCGTGGGCCCGACACTGATGATGCCTCTAGATTTTTAAATAAAGGCATTATAATTTCTAATGCATTCTATGCATTCTTTTCCCTAGGCCTAACGATGAAATTTCTGTTCTAAATGGCATCCAATTGGCCAATTATGCCAGCGTAGTTTCAGTTCTTCCTTAAACTTTACAGAGACACTATTCAAATTTTACAATTTCAATTACAATTTTCTAGATGTAGGCTACCTAAGAGATTCTGCTGCCTAAACGAATTAAACTATGAATGTGTCAGTATTTCATATTTAGGGGATTGACGCTGAGTGTGCATGGGAAGAATTTATTTACACGCATGTGAAATGCACGCCATTATACGCGGACACAAACGCGCTTCCTTTGCAGAGCTCATGTGAGTGCACCACTGCACGAACCATCAGACGATCTTGAAATGAGCGTGAATGGACTGTGTCCCAATCGGTATGTATGGCCTTCGTCTCCTCTACTCTCTCCCCCTTCTCCTCCTTCTCTGCGGACAGATACCCTAATCATTCGCACATGCAATGGACAAAGGTTGGCGTGCATAATTTTCATGCTAGTATAGCCAGGATAAAAAGACCGAAATGTGCACCTGGCTTCTGCTTGTGTGACCAAAGTGCGTGTTGTGCTTGTAAATATCTGGTCCAATCTATGCCTGAACGGTGGCGTCTATGGAACGCCGATTGTCGTCGTCGTCGTCGTCGTCGTCGTCGTCAATGATTGCAATCTATGTCAGTCAGCGCCAGATTACGCGCTCACGTCGTCGTCGTCGTCGTCACAAATGTTGCGTGACGACCACCAGCCGACTGGAACGAATTGCTGCATTCATTTCAAATGACGCCGGTTGCGATAGATTAATGCCAGGAAGCAAGTGTAGAAGCCTTGGAAAAGGATGGTAGCTCGATTCATGCGCAGATTGCAGTCCTCCAGCCGTGGTAGGCCTATCCCTCGTCTGCAGCATTATCCATCTTCTGATGGTCAGATAATGAGAGCGGCGGATCATCGAGTGTCTGCATTAGTTTACAAAATCTGACAATGGATTGCAGATTTTGTTCTAGTTTTAAACGTGAAAATGCTAGGAATATACCGGGTGGGCCATTAAATATGAGAACATCGCGTTCAATCGTGTTTAATACAATATCAGATTGTTTTGAGTAAATCTTAAAGACGAAAATTATTCTATGATGTACTTACTTACAAAATCAAGAAAGATTTACAACTTAAAGCGTACAATCGTGTGATGGGGCAGGTGATAACGAAGGCTGTAAATTAAAACGCCTGCAACGAAGTCAACAGCTATTTGAAATGTTTGCTAACGAGAGAAGAGCACGGAGCATATTTTGGTTCATAGATGAAAAGACATTTACAGTCGACACACCAGTAAATTCTCAAAGTGATCGTGTTTATTACGATGTAAGAAAGAGAAGCAAATTCCAGCAACAATACTCGCATGCGAACGTGGACATTTCAGTCTCAGCATCATGGTTTCGGCAGTCGAAGACTCCAAGATCTTTGGTTTCGGTCTGTGTGTCTCGTATGGGAAAAACCATTGTAGTGTTTGTTGGACTCAAAGTCAAAGTAAACAATAAATACTAATTGTGATCACGTTCTAGAAAGAGGTTTACTTCCTGATATCTGAGCAAGATGTAATCGTCACAATTGAACGTTGCAGCAAGGCGGAGCTCCTTCACACCCAGCTATAGAAGCACTCAACTTCCATCATCAGGAGAACCTTCATCGAATCAGACATGTGGTCCCAAAATAGCCCAGACCTAAACCCGGTAGACTATGCTGTTTGGGGTGCCCTTAAACAAAAGTCTGCATTCGTCGTAGATTTACAACAACAAAACAACGGCCACCCAACCAAGGATCCTGAGTGGCCGAGTGGGTTGGTTCCCGCTCGTCACGCCGGCGCCCCGGGTTCGCTTCCCGGTCGGGTCGGTTTATCAGAGATTAATTTCTCGGATCTTTACTGCGGGTGGCTCGGTCGCATTATAAACGTGGAGTACAATACAACACACAACACAACACAATATACTGGGGCGCGGTGGTATAGGGGTATGTTCGGTGCCTTGCAGCCGTAGGGTTGCGGGTTCGAATCCACCTCAAAGCCGCCGCGTAGGGACCCTGGGCAAGTCCTTCACTCGCAATTGCTCATGCGCTTCGGCATGAAACTCCGATTCAGCGTTCGCGCAGTAGTCGGGAGCGCCTCTGAATGGGAAATCTGGTAGGGCGCTATAACAAGTGTTCAAATACAATACAATACAATACAACTGAAGTTGGCCATTGTTGAGGAGTGGCAAAAATGTCCCAGCGATTTATAGACAGGAGCATCATTATAACGACCGCGTGGCATAGACGTTTAGGAGAAATTGTTGAAAAACGAGGCGGACACATAAAATATAACAGTTAGCAACAAATTACATGCATTTTGAAAAGAAAAAATTACTAATTAAATAAATAATTCAGATTTAACGCGATGTTCTCATTTTTAATGGCCCACCCTGTATATGCTACGCAATCCCATAAATAATGAATTGCTAATCAAAAGCGTATTAGGGGAGCACGCGACGTGCAGAAGTAGCATCAGGCCTATCATTGTTCAACGAAATTGACATTAGAAGCAGAATAGGCATTGGTTGCTACTTAGCAAAATCGTTATAATTAATTTGGTGACTATCGAGATCAAGAAATTTGGCTTCCACTCATTAACTTAGTCAAGTATGGAAGACAGATTCGGAAGACAGATTCGGGAAACTCGAAGTTATAGCACTCCTTGAGAAAAACAACATTTGTAGGCCTAATCATCTCACTGACTCACTCCATGTTTGGACTCGGAAGTGCAGAGCAAAACGCAGGACATTTAGGCGAGCGCCGAGAAGAGCCGAGTTTCAAAAGAAACTAAAGAAAGAGAGAAGTTATTATTGGATTCAGCGCTTGAGGACAAAGCGCTTCTGACAAGAAGCAATACTATATAGCCTACTGCTAACAAAGTTACTCACGAATTCGTTGATGAGTTGCATGTATGTATGCATGTATCAAAACATACATGTTTGGGGTATTCAGAGCGGCCTCCACAATTTTTACTTTTCTATGTTCAAGCCCATATATAAAAATACTTTTAATGACAACATGTGTAATGTGAACATAAAATATGCAAAAATTACTACTATACAAAACACAAAAGAATTTTGAAGATACTTTCATGAATGACGGAGTTATAATTTTTTTGGGTGATTATAGACCATAGTCGTAAAAAGTGAAACAAAAATAAAGGAAATACGTGAAATATCAACAATATTACATTTACTGATGGCAAGACGATTTTTATGATCATATAGTTATAGAAAATTCAACTTAAATAACAATTTTAGGGCTAAATCATAGCCAAACAACTAAATAACAAAACATTGTAGTACAAGATTTAAAACAAACAAACAATCAAAATCAAAACAAAACAGATTATAATGTTCACAGTTGTACATTATAAACAATCTTAACTAAGGTACAATCTATCGAGTCATTCTATTCTTTTTATATGTTCAAGAGATAATGTTTCAATTGAGCTTTAAATTGAGCCATGTGTAATATATTTATTAAATTTTGAGGAAGAGAATCCCAAAGTGAGGAGGGATCGAGCCATTCCAAGGTCGAAGTGCAGCGTGGTATTCCCATATATGGATCTATTGGAGAACCTGAGAACTGACTGCAGTGGGGTGCATTAATTAAAGAGTGAGATAGGAGAATTATCGAGTAGACTCAGTAGAGTAAGGTGGATGGATGGTGAACAGTTTGAGACCAGGAATGCTGTAGGCATATAGAGAGCTTTTAAATGGATGCGCTTCGGGATTTTCAGCCAATGGAGTGATTTAAGGAATGATCCGGCAAGTGGTCGAGTGTTGAATTATCTGCAGATGCTTAATTCAGGCGGACTCATAGTTGATTGGGAAGGAATTGCAGTGGACATGGGCCCAGCCATGAAAATATTTCAGGGGGGTTCCATTGAAGATTGTCGAAGATTGTGGTTTTATTCAATCAGATTCCCTATCTACGAATGTTCTTGGCTTCTTGCTAATAAAGCTGACCCTCCACTCTTTAAAGCCGTTTTCTTGAATGAGAATCATTCACTCAGATGCGGTTTTTCTAACCAACATGTTACGCCCTGTTTTCTTAGGGTCTGACCACATAACTTTAACCTTCCTGAAACTCACGAAATTTTATATCTCGTATGTTATTCCTGAACTCTCACTAATAGCAATTGTTACTTCATACTATATCTAGATGTGTTTTTTTCTATGTAGCCTACACCTAAAGAGTTATGTATGTTGTTAACACAATAAACGAATAAACGAAAAAGTTAAGGTTTTTTGTATTTCGCACGTAAAAGCCTATAAAAATTTTTCAGGAAACTTATTTCGAGGGTTTGAACCCCTAACCCCCCTAAATATGCCCATGGCAGTGGACAATGGCGGCCGGGACGAGCGATGGTGCATGGAAGCCGTTTCAAAGTCAAGCGTATGGACTGGATACGGGCCATACAGCAAAGGTCACAAATATACGCGAGGCAGGTTAGTGAGATGTTGGAGATCTGATTGGAGAAGGAGAGATGTGGTCTACCTTTTCGGCCCCATAGGCCTATGCCCATGCGAATATATATATATACGTCACTGCAGTCATATGCGCACGCACGTAAAGGTTAAGGTTAGCCTACATAGCGCACATTTACAGTAGGCCTGTCTAAGGTAGCTAAGAGAGACTATGAGTATTTAATGTATTTAATTGGTCAAGAAAGGCCGTAGATTGCGCCTGCATAGTAGCCAGATGCGTGCGGTAGCAGCAAGCAATGACATAGGCCTGCAGCCGTCACGTATACAATAATAATGGAAGAATTTATATTTTGTCGTAGTTTTTTGGGCATATTAAATTCTAACAGTGTCTAACAATAACTATTATTGTTAGACACTGTTAGAATTTAGTCTGCTAGATAGTGTGTAATTATAGGATCTTCAGGTAGAGGGAGGGACGAGCTTAATAGGGCATTGGATAACACACTGGCATAGAGAGGTACCGAGATCGAGGTCCGTAGGCGGACATGCTTTGTAGGCTGCTATTAGCGCCGTGTATTCCAGGCTGCCTGTTCTGTTAGTAGTTAAGATTTATGTCTTCTGTCATTTGTGTTCTTGTGAATTGTTTAATTGTCATAACATGTAAATGTACAGCGCAGTGCGTTTGTCAGGCGCTTCATTGATGAAAAGATATTAGGGTCACCCTTTTAACTATGTAACTAAAACTAATGAGGCAGGCGGGAATGGATGAGGCTGAGGAAGGAATAAAGATAGCGGGAAGAACAATGAACAATCTGAGATACGCTGATGATACAACACTATTGGCGGGTAAAAAAAACCGACTTGGTAGAACTGATAAGAAGGCTCAAGAGTGAAAGTGAGAAAGCAGGACTCTACTTCAATATAAAGAAGACAAAGATCATGACAACAGAGGAGGAGGACAGTTTTGAAGTAGACGGAGAGGAAATAGAAACGGTAACTAGCTTCACGTTTTTGGGATCAGTAATAGAAAAAGAGGGAAAGTGTGATATGGAAATAAATGTGGCGATAGGAAGAGCTGCAATGAATGGTCTGAATAAAATACGGAAGGACAAACATGTGAGTATAGACACGAAAAAAAGATTGGTGAAGGCTCTGTAACATACGGCAGCGAGACATGGACCAAGAAAATGAGAAAAAAGATTAACGCATGCGAAATGTGGATATGGAGGAAGATGCAGAGCATATATCATGGATAGAGAAAAGGACCAACCATTGGGTGCGCATGAGTATCGGAATTGAGAAGGAAGAGACACTACAACAAACAGTGCTAAGAGCAAAGTTGAGGTTCTTTGGACATGTCATGCGATCAGATGGATTGAAAAGGAAATGATGTTAGCATATGGAGAGGGAAGGAGAAAACAAGGACGACCAAGGAAAAAGTGGATGGACGAGATACATGAAACAACTGGAATGAATTTGGCAGAACTGAGAGATGCGACGGCGGACAGAAGGAAATGGAGAGGCTTGATCATGACGGTCGCTAGAGCCTAGAGGTTCAAGGAACTGACAGCACAAGGTGAACAAAAACTATAGGTGGGGCCCGATAGCGCATTGGATAACACACTGGCATAGAGAGGTACCGAGATCGAGGTCCGTAGGCGGACATGCTTTGTAGGCTGCTATTAGCGCCTTGTATTGCAGGCTGTCTGTTCTGTTAGTAGTTAAGATTTGTGTCTTCTGTCATTTGTGTTCTTGTGAATTGTTTCAATTGCATAACTGTACACTGTAACCGGTTGCGGTTTGTCAACCGGATTGTTTGAATAAAGAATAATAATTGGATAACACACTGGCATAGAGAGGTATATTTCCCGGCGGGGTCGTCGGGGAGGGGGCGGACGGTATGCGACCCCAGCACCTGCTCGATCTGCTTAATAATCGTGAGTCTTCAGAGACCTTCCTCCAGGCGCTGACTGGCTTCATCAACGTGATGCTGAGGGGTGATTGCCCACAGGAGATACGCAAGCTCCTGTTTGGGGAACCCTCATCGCCCTCTCCAAAAAATCCGGAAGGCTGAGACCGATAGTAATCGGATACGTTTGGCGTAGGTTGGCGGCAAAATGTGCCAACAAATACGCCACGGGCAGACTGGGTGCCTTCTTCGCCCCGCTCCAGGTTGGCATTGCGGTCCCGGGCGGCGGAGAGGCGGCAGTTCACGCAGCCAGAAGTTACATCACGGACATGCCCAGCGACCAGGTCTTTGTGAAGCTAGACTTCGCAAACGCATTTAATACCCTGCGAAGAGATGTCATGCTGCAAGCAGTCCACGACACAGTTCCGGAGCTGTACGCGTTCATCCATCAGGCGTACTCGGAGGAGTCCCTGCTTCAATTTGGTCCCTTTGTGGTGCGCTCTGGGTTCAAGCTGGGATATCTGGACGATCTTTCGATGGGAGGCGGGATCGAGGATGTGCGACAAGACCTCGCCTCGGTGAAGGAGCTGGCATTTGCCTGAACAGACAAAAGTGTGAATATTCTTCGGAGGCTGAGGTCACGGGTGAAGAATTTGAGAGCTTCCAACAGGTAGACCGTGACTCGCTGCTCCTCCTTGGCGCCCCGCTATAGTAGGATCCCGCCTATCATCGAAAGATCGTCCAGATATCCCAGCTTGAACGCAGGCGCTTCTCAAACACAGCGACTCGCTGGCCCTGGCGATGAGTGACCTGGCCTGTCTGCAGGCACAGACTGCACTGATGATGCTGCGCTCATGCTTCGGGGCGGCGAAACTTATATCTACTTCGAGCAGCACAGTGTTGGGGTCACCCCCTACTTGAGAAAATGGATGCCCAGATGCGAAATGGCCTAGAAAAGATCCTTAACATCGAGCTTAGCGACATGCAGTGGAAACAGACCACGCTTCTAATCAGAGACGGCGGACTCGGGATCAGACAGGTTTCGATGCTGGCAACTTCAGCTTATCTAGCGTCAGCTGCATCGACCAGGTCGCTCGTTGGGGCCGTACTCGAGGTGGACGAGTGGAGCGACGCATACATGGAAGAAATCATGGAAGCCCGCAAACCAACGATGGCGGGGGGAGTGGAACCAGCCTTGACTAGCCAGAAGGTGTGGGACAGACCTCTCATAGACATCGACAACGCGGAAGTGTGGGTTTTCAACAGCGACCCACTCAACCGGGCGAGGCTGGGCGCAGTGACATCGCCCCACGCTGGAGATTGGCTCTCGACCGTACCGGTAGCCTCTTGCGGGTTGGGCCTTAGCAATGAAGCCGTTCGGGTGGCGATTGGCCTCCGCCTGGGGCTCGACCTCTGTGCGCCTCATAAATGCCAGTGCGGTGAGATCGCAGATCCAGGAGGACATCATGGACTGGTCTGCAGGCGATCTACAGGGAGAGCCACTTTGCCGTAAACGACATTATCTAGAGAGCCCTCAAGAAAGCTGACGCCCCAAGCTCGAAGGAGCCTCCGGGCCTGATCCGATGAGTTTACGTTGAATTGAGCGCGCACATTTCGCCGACCTTCATCTCAGCGACCTCAATTAGCCGCCGCGAAACTGAGCGCCGACACAATTCGGCGCCATCAAACACAGCGACTACACAATTCGCCGCCATTCATTTAAGCGACTCTTACGATAACAATGTCAAAGTTTATTTTTGTAACTTGCGCTTTAGGGGTCCCGATTTGGAAGATTTTCTAATGACAACACAAACCCTAACCCTGACCCTAACCGACCCTCACGACGCTTAACCTGACCCTAAACGACCCTCACGAGGCCATTGGTGCTAAACTTCTTCATTGAACTAGGCCGATTATAATACATACTCCCCTCGAATATGGGTGTCATTATTCGGGACCCCTAAAGCGCAAGTTTACCCGCCAAACCCCGCCTTATTAAGAACAATTTTGCTTTGATTTTGCTTTGAAGTTCTAGTCAAGAACACGTGTTGTTTACGCCCGGTATTTAGTATTGAAGCAGCGCTGAAATGAATGACGGCGAATTGTGTAGTCGCTGTGTTTGATGGCGCCGAATTGTGTCGGCGCTCAGTTTCGCGGCGGCGAATTGAGGTCGCTGAGATGAAGGTCGGCGAAATGTGCGCGCTCAATTCAACGGATACCGATCCGATGTGATGGCAAGAGACCAGATGGGGCCACACTGGTCCCTTGGGCGAGGGGCAAGTACGCTTGGGACGCAACAACCATCCACACCTTGCCTCGTACATCCATCTGACGTCGGCAATGCCTGGGGGAGCAGCCGAACATGCCGCAAACAGGAAGCGTGCCAAATATTCATCCCTCCCTGCCACCCACGAGTTCGTACCCGTGGCCGTCGAAGCGGAGAAGTGCCCCGTCAACCGGGAGGGCCGCGAGTTCTTGATGGAATTTGGGCGCCGAATGACAGCCATTTCAGGCGACCCTCTGGAGACCGTGCACCCAGGGCCGGATTAATAAATGTGGTGGCCCTGTTCCGTAAAACGGTGGGACTCAGCCTCACAAAATCACAACAAAAGGACACATAAAACATGCTATTTTCATCGAATCAACATTCTTCTATTGTTAATTCGTGCCTTCTTTCTTCTTGTATAATATCAGTAGGGTTTATAATTATCCAGTCTAGGGTTAAAGATTTTAAAGTAGGCCTATACATCTTTTACGGTTTAACAATGTTAGAGTTACTCGTGGTAAGAGAATATTACAATATTATTGCAGGCTTGCCACAATACAGAAAATAGAAATAGGCGTAAAAGCCTTAGGTTAACAATATAGTCTTAACTGATTGTCTGCAGTTTACATTTTGTAGCAAAAGAAGAGCAACAACAAATTATGAATCGACAATGACAATCAATATCGTTCAAATTGTCATGGAATTTACGCACATACTTTGTGAGCCTTTTGGCTTGCAAATTCATCAATTTAGGCTATGTCGTCAATAATCCGATAGCTTCGCTCTACTCTTGACCCGGCATGACTGAAAACACTGATACACTGCCTTATTCTGATGCGACTTGACTACCGCAACTCGGTTCTCTGTTGTCTCCCTGAATGCACACTGCTTCCTCTAACTAGAATACTCCATCAGGCTCCAAGACTGTGTCTTGGACTCTCTTCTTACCAAGACCATATCACACCTGCTTTTCGTTCGCTACACTGGCTTCCTCTCTGTGAGCGTGTCCGCTTCAAGCTGGCACTCCTCGTGTACAAAGCACGTGCAGATCATCTGCCTTCCTAGTTCCTACTTATAATAATTATATCTTCCATTGTCACACCTTGCAACTCGGTTAAAGGCCGCTCCTCTCTTCGATCAGCATCTGCTGGAAAGTAGGCCTATGTTGTTCCTGGTACACGTCTTGTCTTGTCACAGTGGCCGGTCCCTCCATCTGGAACTCTCTACCTCCTCATGTTCGCTCTAAACTTAAAACTTGCCTCTTCCAGTCTACCTACGACTCTTAATGGTTGCCCGGCTTCAGTGTGCACTTATGAAATTGTTCAGTATTGTAGCCCTACTGTAATCTTATTGTATGTCACTTTCGATGGTCAACAATGTCAAACTAACGAGTCTGTCTTCTGAAATTGACGCTCTCAGTCTGTTTTTAATCAATTAGTTTTGAAAACGAACGTTCTCTGCTGCAATTTGTCACCATCAGAACAAAATATAGTCGCAGTGCTAAATCTCAACAGTTGGAAAGGTGTTCTCGAGTCTCTTTTTTGTGATTAACCGGTAAAGGAACAATTCTGGTGATGTCTCATTTGTCTGTTCATGAGCAAATGACTTTGCCATAGGTCAGCAAACTGAATCATTATTTTCGTTTTCGGCTGATTTTGAGATGAATCTGCCTGATAATGGAAACTTTAATAGGGCCCACACATGTGCAAAAGTTGTGCTTTGTGTATATTAAAATGAGCAGTTTCAAATAATTTATTCTGAATTTTTTGCTTATTTTTACTATTAGACTTAACAAATAACAAATATTACAAAATATTGAAAATATTCTTTTGTATGTGCGGGGGCCCCTCAAGTGTGGGGGCCCCTGTTCGTCCGAACATGTTGAACATGCCTTAATCCGCCTCCAGCGTTTGTCCATATGCACTCAAAGATTCAATGCCGTAGCCTTCGTAATCGTAATCGTAATCGTAATCTCCGAACTTCTAAAGCGCCACTCGAAAGCCAAGCGCAGGGCACCAGCTTATTCACGAGCGCTGCGTCTAGTCAAAAGGGTTATCCGAGAGAATAGTCCGAAGGAGGTCCGAGTCCGGTTTCCAGAGGAGCACTTTCGCACAATGCACCACTAACTCCAGATTGATAATAATAATAATATCTTTTCTTTAATTTAGGTGATAGCACACCTTAGGATAGTTTCTAAGTCCCTGAGGGATCATGTGTACCTCGGGGCATAAAAATAATAATAATAATAATAATTATTATTAAATTTATGCGCTATAAAAGTTTTGTTTCTTTCGATGAAAGAACACGAAGCAAGATTGAGTATGTAAATAAAGATTTATTTTGATGATTTTTATTTCTTTACCTCGTTCTTTAAATTGTCTTTTACAGATGTTGCAGCTCATTGATTATAATACTTTTATGAGCTAGTTCGGTTCGACGAGTTTCGTAATTTCTGTACTCGGGACAGAATCGGCCGGCGCGGGAAACTTGCTCAAATACAGGCATGAAGTTTTTTCAAATAGTTTTGAGATCAGGCACCGTTCGTTGTCTGACCTTTTTCTGTTCTTGCGCTTTTGACGTGGTAATTTGGTTTAGGTAGTCTATCGTTTTAGCTTCCCCGATTATTTCACCATTAATCGCCTATCGTTTCAGTGTCCTCAATACAAAAATGCAAAAGTACCTTTACGGAATGCGTGGTGCTTCTGCGGCAGAAAATGCCGCCAAGCAATGCGCGATAACTTACTTCACGCGGCGGAAACAAATTTCCGCCGCGGAAATTTGTTCACATTTTACGTACTGACGACTCTAACCCAACCCTAACCGACCGTCACGGCGCCGGGTGCGGGCCGAATCCCCGAAACCCGAATCCCCGAAAGTTAAGGTTGACGAATTTCGGCCGGATCCCCGAAATTGATTTTCTAAGTCCGACCCGAATGAATATAATTAAAAAATAAACATGTGAATGCGCAGTATATCAAGGCCCCGCTAGGTCTATGTTATGTTTACAATTTAACTCTGAATATCATTCGGGAGTTCGGCAACTTTCTAGAAAACTGTTTTCGGGAAATCGGGCTTTTGTGTACTTTCAGCGTTTTCGGGGATTCGGGTTTCGGGGATTCGGGCTACCTCGACGGCGCCTAACCTGACCCTAACCGACACTCACGAGGCCTAACCTGACCCTTAAAAATTATGGAAGACATTGCAAGGGTTCCGAAACCTGAACCTCTTATTTTATAACATGGGTCATTCCATCTCAATTCAACCAATTTTTCAGAAAGTTCCAGGTCGACCATCTCGGATTTCAATGAAAATTTCACAGAATGCTTATTATGGTATTAGAGGAAGGTATGCAAAATTTTAGAGCAATATCTGAAGAAATTTTGAAGATATTGAGTTTCAAAGAGGGGTGACCTTGTTTTTGACGTTTTGGAATGCGCGTCTAAATTTGTAGTGACTTTCAGAAGCTCATAACTTCATTAATATCGCAGATAATACTATGAAATTTTCTGGATATTTAGTCTTTGTTGTTTAGATGAAATGCTGAAGAAAAGAATGGTCAGTGTTGAAAACTGTGATATTATGACCCATCTGAAAATGGTAAAAAAAACTCGTGCATGTCTGATGATCATACTTTGCAGCCCTGCCGTGACCAAACTGATGCTGTATTAAAGAATGTTTTAACAACCCATAATGCTAATATACTTTCTCTACAAAATTATGTAGAAATTTTGTATTTCTGATGCATGTCTGCTACCATATGGCCTTCCAAAAATGGAAAATTGTATTCCAAAGACAATTTTCAAAGTCAAAGATCATCATGTTTGATAGGTCGTGAAGAAATGCAACTTGCATCATTGGAAAGAGCAGCTCAGAGACTGTAAGTTCACCAAAAATGGTGATGGTGTCTCTTCTTGTTCATGCTATACATTTATTTCAGACGTGGCAGTGTTTCCTGCATTCGCGAGTTTATAATGGGGTCAATTTCATTGCATTATATTGTGAAATAATCTTAATAATGAGTCAGTTTACTCAGATTTCAATCTCTTCATCTTCCTCAGTTCTTGAAGTTATTTGGTAGATATCTACCAGAGTGAGTCATACGAAAGAAAGATATCTAATACATAGATGTCTAAATAATAAGACATCTAAATTGGCTTCTGTGCAATATTTACAAATTTATAGATTAAAAACCAAAAGTAACACCACCCAGATTCTTGCATATATAGAAAGAGCACAAAAAACTGAATAAATGAAAACAATTTCAGTCCTCTGGCTCATTTCCTGACAGTCCAAACTAGGGGGATCATGTTGTTTTCTCGTGATCCGTTTTTGCTTATGAACTTCCAAAATTAATATCACCCACGCCGGGGCTGCAAAGTATGATTATCATGCATGTACTTTTTAGCCATTTTCAGATGGGTCATAATAACACATTTTCAACACTGATCATTATTTTCTTCAGCATTTTATGTAGGCGACAAAGACTAAATATCCTGAAAATTTCAAATAATTATCAGGTCCTTTTGCATAAAAATCAGCCATTATAATAACAATTTACCACCACACCTGGATTCTTCTTAAATTTTTTACATAGACTACATGCAAAATTACGAATAGCAGTAATCTGAACAGAATATGTCAACATTTCACCAAGATATTAATTTTTGAATTTAATATTATTAACTAAAAAATTAGTAAGCAAAAACGGATCTCGATAAAACGACATGATCCACCTAGTTTGGACTGTGATAGCTAGGCCAGGAAATGAGCCTGAGGACTGAAATTGTTTTAATTTATTCAGTTTTTTGTGCTCTTTCCATATATGCAAGAATCTGGGTGGTGTTACTTTTGGTATTTTATCTATAAATTTGTAAATATTGCACAGAAGCCAATTTAGGTGTTTTATTATTTGGACATCTATATATTAGATATCTTTCTTTCATATGACTCACTCTGGTAGATATCTACCAAATAACTTCAAGAACTGAGGAAGATGAAGAGATTGAAATCTGAGTAAACTGACTCATTATTAAGATTATTTCACAATATAATGCAATGAAATTGACCCCATTATAAACTCGCGAATGCAGGAAACACTGCCACGTCTGAAATAAATGTATAGCATGAACAAGAAGAGACACCATCACCATTTTTGGTGAACTTACAGTCTCTGAGCTGCTCTTTCCAATGATGCAAGTTGCATTTCTTCATGACCTATCAAACATGATGATCTTTGACTTTGAAAATTGTCTTCGGAATACAATTTTCCATTTTTGGAAGGCCATATGGTAGCAGACATGCATCAGAAATACAAAATTTCTGCATCATTTTGTAGAGAAAGTATATTAGCATTATGGGTTGTTAAAACATTCTTTAATACAGCATCAGTTTGGTCATGGCAGGGCTGCAAAGTATGATCATCAGACATGCACAAGTTTTTTTTACCATTTTCAGATGGGTCATAATATCACAGTTTTCAACACTGACCATTCTTTTCTTCAGCATTTCATCTAAACAACAAAGACTAAATATCCTGAAAATTTCATAGTATTATCTGCGATATTAATGAAGTTATGAGCTTCTGAAAGTCACTACAAATTTAGACGTGCATTCCAAAACGTCAAAAACGAGGTCACCCCTACCTCTTTGAAACTCAATATCTTCAAAATTTCTTCAGATATTGCTCTAAAATTTTGCATACCTTCCTCTAATACCATAATAAACATTGTGTGAAATTTTCATTGAAATCCGAGATGGTCGACCTGGAGCCACTGGTTGAATTGAGGTGGAATGACCCACATCCTAAATACCAATAAACACTGAAAACGCTGGAATTAAATTAACTAAATAAATTTTTTATTAAAAATTTAAGTGAATTAAATCATTTTTAACAGCTTGAAAAAGTTTAGGGAATGCCATTCCAGAGTGTTCTGTCTGAAAGAAACATTGCATAGGCCTATAAGAAGAATTGTCAAATGGCACCTTAAAATAATCTAAATCGCAGCTTTAAGCCCTACCAATGACAGCCCATTTTTTTCAGAAGATAATTAGTCATCATTACTCTGCAACCTAATTTGGCAGAACCAGAACTTTTATACTGATGCTGCATGAGAGCCATCGCTGCCTGCGATTGTGCTTGGACAAGCCAGATTTGGTAGCAGGCCTACCATCTTTGGCTTCGTCAGAACGACAAGGGTCACCAACATCCTTGTATTTGAGCAGGTTTATCTTATGCTTGGACTGGAGATGAATAGCATACTTCTTTTTGCACCGCCGGCAATTTTCAGCTGCGATTTGCATAACTGGCATTGAAACGTCTGGCCCACAGAATCGCGAACGAAATGTTCCCAAACACCACTCTCAACATTTGCTGATTTAGATATTGTTTGGATTTGTGTCTTAAGTCACTAAATTTAAATAAAAACAGTTTATTATGAATTCGATGCTATGACGCGGATAAGTCAATAAACTGAGCATTAATCACTGGTGTGTGAATGTGAAGCCACACTCATACAAAGTCACCAATAAAGATATGAAATGAGCCGATAAATAAGTAGTGGGAGCAGTATTACGTATCCCCTTATCAACCAATGTTATCGTTATATGTTGACGTGACAGTGGTCCAGAATGTCGATTCTAGTTTAAGAGAAATCAGTGCCTAAAGTGGTTTGGGTTAGGATTTGTGATTTTGCGTTTTTTAATCTAATTACATTCTCCTATCAACGTACTTAACCTATAAGGTTCAATGTAATTGAAATAAAAGTTTTTTTATGACAAAATTTTGTGTTTCTTTACAAAAATGTAGGCTTATAGTAGGCCCATTTCACGACTAAACTGAATAATTATAAATTATGTCAGATAATTTAGTAGCAGTAACATATTAGTGAAGCTTACAGGAAATGTCTTCTAATGATATTATAGCACTCCATACTACTGCAGTAGTAGTTGCGAAACCTTAGAACCTACAACTGTAAGCCCTATTCTTTAATCGCAAATTACTTGAAATGAGCATTTTCGGGGCTGTTGTGTTTGACAGTCTTTACAATAACCAGACATGTGCTGGATAGTATGCAAATTTATCTTTATTTCACTCTCATTCTGAACATTTTGAAAATGCCAGTAACTCCAAACCGACAGTCTGGTCCCTTTTCACGTAAACGTCCACATAATGTATTTCCATTACTCTGCATTTGTGAGTTTCACAGCGTGAACGACGTTAAAGTGACGATTTTTGAAACCCGTCGAACCCGGGTTTCAGTCGCGTTCAAACCCGGGTTTCGGGTTTGGAAAAATGCCGGGTAACCCGGGTACAAGAAACCCAGGTTTGCATTCCCTAATGTTTACATTTGAGGGTAATCTATTGTTCTAGTCAGCCATATTCTACCTGGTCTGTGCTGTCAGATCTATGCAGGACTGTAACAACTTCGGTCGAGAGGCTTTCCAAACTGGCCTGTTTAATGGTCCACTTTCTAAAGACATGGTGATCGTGGAGGTCTTTTCATCAGATGAACTGCCATATTCAATTCTTCAATGTGCATCATGGTCAACAGTCTCATGTGTGATTCGACGGAGTGAATCACACATGAGACTGTAGCCAATGCATACGACAAACTATTGTGATGATTCAAACCAATGATGGTTCAAACCAGTGATGATTCAGACCAGTTATTGTTCACACCAGTTATTGTTCACACCAGTAATGATAATTATTTAACAAAGATTTTCTAAGACATTTCTTTCTTTCTTTGTAAATGGCTGCGTTATGTCAGCAATGTGCTCAATAAATGAATATTATGATGATTGAGACCAGTTATGTTTCAGACCAGTGCTTAGTGCTCAGGACTGTGCTGTATGTAGCCAATGCATACGACAAATGCACTTTGTGTTTATTAAACGGGAGGCGCTTTACTGTGAGAAGGTGATTGGATGAAATGCTTACAACTTTTGATGACTATCGTAGTCATCACTGTCCATCATCCTTAGCCGCTGTACTTCAAATAAGCGTCTATACAACTGTCATTTGTGATTCTGGATTATCTGGAGTAAATGCTTCATCCATCCATCACTTTACCAAAGCTTTCTACCACTGGCTTTCCCTACAACTCATAATTGCAACCTATTTCCATTGAAGACCTTGATCAGTTGCTGTTGTCGTGCAGTACGTGTGATTGAATTTTTGCAGCCCTGCACACTTTGTAACTTTTTAAGCTGCCCTGAATGGGAATCAGAAATAACAGGCTGTTGCAAAAACCTACTTAAGTACTACTGGTGCAACACCCAAGGTCAGCGCCACACCAGTTTCGGTAGTCCAGTCGACTACTTGGGTGAAACTCACTAGAGTCGAAACATTGATGATTAATTGTCTTAGCCACACAGCTCAAAGTAGCATTTTCCTAGAGGCTGACCACATGTTCTTGTATCGTCAGCTCACAGTTGAAAACAACTGCTAGGTCAATCACTTTCAGGTAACAGTTGTTGAAGAATTCAACTGGTGCTTGCCAATCATAACCACAGTGTTCCAATCCTAATAAGTTGTCTTTTGTCAATGTTCACAGAATAGAATTGTCTGTCTGATGGTTACTTGGGACAGTTAGTTTGCTTGTGATTGGGTTTCTGGGTTTGTTTGTAATTTTACTTTAAATGAGTATTTACTTGTTTTTTGCAGTTATTTGGGGAACAACTGATCAGGCACATTGGCATAATGAGCCACGAATTTAAAATACACCACTATGTCAGTGAACTGATGAAGAAACTGGGGTAAGTTATGAGATGGCATCAGATATGAAAATGCATTGATTGCATTTGATATAGGCAATGCTAATGTTGTGTCAAATTTATCTTACATGTTCGGTTTCTTGTAGAACTACATGTTGTTATATTAAAAACTTGAAGAGTCTGTTCAGAAATTGGTAATTAGATTGACAGAGGTTTTCTTATGGAGCTTCATGTGATGGGAGTATTGTGCTTGTACAACACATACAGGGCTTCAAAGGCAGCATGAGAAGTTCTTATAATATATGTGTATTCACTGGAGTGGCTTTACTCTTTCTTGGATGTACAGCCAAATAGGGTGGACGACTTAAGCATGGACACCCGTTAAGTTCGGAGTTTCGTAGGTCATTGAGCTGCTTCTGTTCCTTCTCCTTATACAGCTGATCTAAGTTTCTTTGTACTCTTGGAGCTCAGGTTCATCAGTATGCTGATGATGTCCTGCTGTACTTAATATACAGGACATCGGACTTGGTTGTGTGTCTAAGGTGCAGACAGCCATGCAATCGTGAAAGTTTAGACCTGCTTTCTTTTTCGGCTCAGATTTAACTATGGAAAGACAGAATTTTTATGGATGGGCACAAGACAGGCATGAACAAGGATTGACAGAGAAGCGATAAAGCAACTTTTCCATATTTGGAAGCGAGGCATCAGACTGAAAGCGTGGACTAGACTCACAGTGGCTTCGAATGATAAATTTTGCCGTATGACTATAATCTGATGCATTTGATGAAAAACAGGACCTGCAGAGGGAGCTGACATGTGCCTCTATAGCAAGATTTTCATCCAGAAGCACTCAAAGATCGCTGAGAACATACCTTGGCAGGGGCCTGGGAGCCATGGCACTAGGGCCAACGTGTATGGGACAGACTAAAAGAGTCGTAACTGCTAGGCCAGACTAGATTTGGCTGTAAGCCGGCCTAGCCAATTAGATTGGTGTGCATGAAGACGTCCTAACCCGCTTGCGCCCGACTCCGGCTACGCCTGCCAACAGCTAGGCGTAGCTGGCCTAGGCCGGTTTTGTAAACGAACAAGATGGCGGCTGTTGCGATTCGTCGGTTTAACGGAATTTTAAGACGCCAAAGAGCGTTTAGGGATCGCCGAAATCCACCCGAATCGTTCTCGGCCGATGAACTTTACGACAATTTCACGAATTGTTAATAATTTGTGACGAATTTAGCCACACGATACTGTTTAAAAGTAGCGTGTCACAACGGCAAAGACTCTAGCTTGCCATGGTTGAAAATTAAATTTTCGCAGCTGCAAGTTAAATAACAGTTGAATATGTTTTGTGAAAGACAACCTTGATATTTTCATTAGCTATTTTTAGTGGGATAGTAATATTGTGATGAAACATTTGTGTTTAAACGGATCATCTCCGATAACAATGCGCTAAAGCAACTGCTCGATGTTCGAGTTGTCTATAAATATTTCTGCGCATGCGCGACCAGCCATAATCGCATAAACCATTGACGCTGGGTTTTACCACGCCAATTTAAATTTTTGGCCACGCCCATTCTGGGCCGGGACTTGTTAGGCCAACGCTTGCGCCCGGTTCATGCACACCATTTTCCGACGGCTTACATTTTCGGGCTACCAAGGCCGGACTTGGCAGTTAGGCTGGCGTAAAGTTGCGACTCTTTCACACACGCGGGCCCTGGTCACACGAATTGTGGCTCTTTTTGCATGCTCACACAACTTTTTTGGAAACTTTGGCTCACACAACTTTTAGACACTTACTGGGCCACTGCACTTCGGGTTTGTGCCACCACTCAGGCGGTCAGTAAGTAGGGGCCTTGAGAGCAAGTCCTTCACACACAATTGCTCAGTGCCATTGATGTTCTGTCATATGGTCTTGTGTGCTCTTCTGAACTTTGGAAGGAGGACAGTATCAAATACAGTTGTATTGTATAAAATGGAAAGAGTCTGTCGATTCCAAAATGGATGCTTTCTTATGAATGGAAAGCAGTGAATTCAAGATTATTGTTAGGAAGCTTTTAGGGGTCACTCAACACAGTGCAAATATGAATACAAAAGGCAATACATGTTTTGGTCATATTTTATTTTAACAGCTCATACAAAAGTGCCAGAGAGCACCAAAATTGCCTGTTTGGTAATAATGATAATAATAATTATGATAAATATGAGGTTATCGTTGTGACTGAATAGAGAAATGGTCACTGTAGAGTCTGAGACAAAGTCTGAGGAGTGGCATATTACTGTTAATGACTGGATATGATAATATGTTCATATTGTGTAGTTGTGCTTTTTTGCATATGTTTATAGGGTGAATCCATCAGCAGGTCCTGGTGCTGAGATCTATACAGAAATGTTGCAGAAGAATATGACTGCATTTGTTACAACTCAGGTAGAACTGGAAATTCATCAGCTTTTGAGAAGATGTTGCCTGTGTCCTACCTTTGGATCTGTATTGTTTTTCTTGTCTGTTTTTAATTTTTTTTTAAACGAGACTTGGAGGAAGAAATGTGTGTTGTTTTTGATTGTTTGAAATAACTAGCACAGCCAAATATAATTTTAAGTTCCATGTATTAACATTGTCATAATATAATTTGTGCATTGTATGTATTTATAACAGTACGCTTATCTAATGTCACTTTATACACTTATGCAGTGCCGTTACTGTAATGCATCCATCAATGGTCTTTGCCTTATTCTACTTTATTCTGGTGATATTGGGCTAAACCCTGGTCATTGCCACCTTGAAACTTTCAACGTTTTCCACCTTACTATCCATTCTAACCAAAATGCATACAACTCTCTTTAAAACTACATATTGGATGTAGGGCTGTCAAAATTTTAGAAAAACGTGACCCAGTTGCCCGAGCTCATTTTCAGTGTTTATCTAAAGGGCCCGCAACTGCGGGGGGGCCCAGGTAAAAGGGGCCCATTTTCAAACCTGAAAAAATGAACTATTTTAATTAATAAATGCACAGCAGAAAGCCGGAAACCGAAACTCCTTGTAAACTCCTTAGCCTTGTAAAATCAATAAATCATGCAGGCAGGCAGATGATGTGGAATATTACTATTGATGCGCGGTCGGCGCATATTTTTCTAGGCTTTGATTTAAGCTAGTGAGCAGTGACTCGAAGGCAAACTATAATCGCCAGATGACGTTGAAATTTGCAGTTAATTCACTCAATTAGTTTCACTTTTCGTCTTTGATTTATGCTGACGTCATTAGTCTCATTGCCAAGTTTCCAAAACGGCCATCGTTGTTGATATTTATTTAAAAATGTTTGTTTAAATAGATTAATAAAATAGTTTTTAATAATATAAAAATGTAAAATTATTATTACTATTTTTTAAATTATATAACAACAAAACATTAGATCGGATTACAATACAAAATTTAAGATTTAAAAATAAAAAATTGTACTAATGATGGCTAGCAAGCCTCTAAGTGGAGCAGCTAAACGACGGAAAAAGAAGGATTTACAAAACGAACTTAAAAAACGATGTAAAATTGACTCATTTTAATCAATTTTAATGCAAATCGAAAACAATTTTTAGTTGTGGCATAAGATTACAAATTAATAATAAAATAAAATATCATAAATTAAAATCATTAAAATGTATGCCTCAAAAGTGAGTCGATAATTTGAAACATAAAATTGTCTATCAGATTGTCATCGGCTGTATGGAGGGGGCCCATTTTGAAAATCTTGCAGGGGGGCCCAGAATATGAAGTTACGCCACTGGTTGCCCGAGCCTATTTTCAGTGTTTATCTAAAGGCCCATCAGTCCATCATTGGAAAATACTTGAGGAAAGCCAAAAATAGTTGCGTCTCTATACACAGCAAATAAAATGGTGGCTGATAGCTCGCTAGTTGCTAATTGTTATAATTTGCTAAATTACCTGTTACTACTAGACAATAACTGATGCACGTTTTATTAAAAAAATTAGAAGTTACATAATAATATTTTCGTTTAATATTTTCATTCGGACAGTTACGCAGTATAATTACAATTCAGTATGAATGGATGATCACAAGTTATTACAGGAGTCGAATTTAACTGTATACGGCAGCCATGCAAGGCGCCCATCACGTCCTACATCTCTACATGCACTGACATGATTAGGCAGTTAAATACACAAAACAGTGGAATAGATTCTGATAAACTTCTCAATGCAGCAATGGCGGGTTGGTGGAAAATAACGAGATCTCGACAGACTGAGTCAATAAGTAACCAATGAGAACGGAAGATTGTGTTGTGCAGAAGACTGTACTTTATTAAATATATGTATTACGTTATATATAAGAAATCATTGAGCTCAACCTAGAAAGCTATGTCTAGTTATATATAAGGGGTCATTCACTAAGGCCTAATTCAAAGTTGGTCAATTTTGGCTTGTGCATCAGCTACAGGCAGTAGGCTCGTCCAAGGACCTCTGTATAATGACCCTTATTATATAGGAGCCCATGGTTGGTCTTATGATAGCTGGCAATTAGGTGCAGGTACCAACAGCCCTCCGCATTGACTAATCCGCCACTGTAGCTGGCTCAAATGCAAAGCGTCGCATGTGACAGACAATGTTTGTTATTCCACCGCAGAACGTGGCAAACCTTTTAAAACTTAGACACACTTACCTTATACTTTTTCGATTGGATTTTGGGTATTGATTTAAGGGCCCGAGTATGACCCCATGAACGGGGCCCGGGTATTCGGGGTCCATTGCAGCGCTAATTTGATGATCCGGTATGTAATCTCTCAATGAAACTTGAATCAAACCGTCTATTTATTTTTTCCTAAATGAACTTCGACTGGAATGACTTGATGTCCGAGTTGTCTTCCCTTGTAATCGTGTGTGAAACTAGCCTGCATCTCAATACTTATTCCAACCCCGAAATCATTTCAAATGCTTATTACTACCCTTAGGGGCCGTCCATTTAGTATGTACGCAAAATTCCTGGAAAATTTGACCCCTCCCCATACGCAAGCATACTTTTAGCAACCCCCCCCATCTGCGTACGTACGCTTGACATGCACCCCAAATCCTATAGAATGGTCTATATCCTTACTGAGTAGGGCAGGCGGCCAAACTGTCGGAACTCGGTGCACAGCTGCAAGACAGTTAATAGCAGTCAGAGGTAACGGGCATTCAAGTGTGCGATCCTTTCCCACAGCCCTGCTTAGCCCTATTAATTGCCTGTTCGCTGAACTATGACTCATTTGAAGGAAGGCCAATATAGGCACTCATTGGAAGGAAGGCCAATATAGACAGTATTTTTGAGGTTTACCCCTTCCTATGCATACGCAATCAGATGCATTTGGGTTACCTCCCCCCATGTCGATGCGTACGTACTAAGTGGATGACCCCTTAACTTGAATCAATGCCTTACCTTTGTCAATGTTTACTGTCTCCCTCCGTTTCATGTTTTGGCATTTTGAAACAAATTCAGTTGCTGTTGAATTCGTGTGCCCTTCTTAAATCATTATTGTCATCCTTTGTGACGTGCTCCTTTCTGGAATGTTGTTGTTTTCATGACACATTCCTTGTTGAAGGAGAATGCTTTGCAAACGTTTCTGAATCTTTCTAGTACAGACACCCTTGTAACGGCATGGCTGTGTTATGGCACCATATAAGTTGTCGTCATTATTAATACAGCACGTCTCCTTTTCAACTCATGACGTAGGCCACACACTTAAAATCTCCTTATTGCCCAGTCTAAGTCTTCTACAGTTAAAATTAAATATATCTTCCTAAGTCATATTTCTCTGATCACACAATGCCATTATGTGGGATGCCTCAGAGCCCAAAACTCTTGAGGTACAGCTAGAGTCAAGAATCTGTTGATTGGTGTAATCTAATCTAGGGACTTCTTTTGTCTTCTTCTTCTTATGGTGGCAGACTGTAAAATTTTTGTCTTTCACTTTCTGCACAGACAAGAGACAAGAGCTTAGCATGACTATGAGTTTATGAACATGACCTGATTTAAAACATGTTTAATATCCCATTGAGCTAGAAGTATTTAAAGCAAAGCCCAAACAGCGTGTAGCCCTGCTTGCATGGGCACATTATACCAGTTGATTTGTGCATGTGTATTCTTCTCAAGTTATCTGAGGGAACAATTGGGTTATATTGAGCTGATCATTAATACAAACTGTAAACTTTTCTGTGGATGTTGCATGAACTAAACTTGTGAACATCTTTGATGGGACAGTGAAGTTGTGTGGCACTATCATTAAAGAGTTAATGTTTCAAAATTCTGTTTTCTGATTGTGCAGTTATGATGCTTACAAATATTGATTTAATTAATAAACATTCTGGTGTGCTTGTTCCTGGTGCAGAGCTGCAAAAGCAGCTAGATGTTTACTTGATACTAATTGTATAGCTCTTGGTTTAAATTGGTTTTGTGTTGTAACTTCATTAAGGTTTCTGCTCACACAGCCAAGAGAAAAATAGCTGAGACTTCACCAACTGCAAGAGAATTTCTCCATAAATATGATGAGCTCAAATCCAAAAAGTTAGTGGCCACTTCCAAAAATAATTGACTTTTCTTTTGGTTTCTATTTTCTTCTGAAGAATATTTAATTATTTCTTGTTCATGTGTATGTATATAATATATAAATATATTAGGGGTGGTATTGATTTAAAAAAATTAATCGATTAATTTCCAAAATTTAACTTCAATTAATCAATTAAATTAGATTAATTTGGCATTTGTTACGTAAAGCGTTTAAGGGGAAGGTGCCCACCACCGAAGCTCTGCACAAGGGCCCCTAAAACTTGCTACTGCACTGGTTTAAGCTGTTAAAAATCATTCATTCATTCATTACTTGAATTTGTATAGCGCCTCTTCAAGGGAACTACTCAGAGGCGCTCCCAACCCAAGCGCAGCCAAATAGGATCGTTTTAAGTTGAGAGAGGAATGACTGAGAAGGGGTTCTAGGAAGGGAGCGGAGTGTCAGAGGTAGGCCATTCCAGGTCGAGGGGCCAATCACAGAGAAGGCACGGCTCTGCCTGGTGGAGGTACGAGCAAAAGGGACAGAGAGAAGACCCTGTTCAGCTGAACGGAGGGAGCGCGAGCCTCGAGCACTAAGGGTGGGGCTACAAAGCTCAATAAGGTAGGCAGGAGCAAGACCCAGCAGGCAGCGCCAAACTAGGGCAGCTACCCTAATATATATTAGGGTAGCTGTAGTCATTGAGTCAGTTACTACTTTCTTTCTACGATAAAACTTAAATCATTCCATATGCTGATGTGTTTGAACCATGTGCCATCTTTGACTTAAGTAAATAAGTAAGTACATTCATTATTACCTAATTGCTAATTGCACTTTGTTGTACAGACATCTTATAAACACAGTTAAAAGTATGTAGTATATACTTTACCATCAGCATTTACCTTAAATACATAATGATCGCTTTTTAAACAGACGTTTCAAATTATCATTGTTTGCCATATTGTTTACATCCGCAGCCCATATATATATATATATATATATATATATATATATATATATATATATATGTAACGAGTTCACTCCTAATCAAACACTCAAAAGCTCTAGTCTAGTTTTCAAGGTATAATTCTCGCCAAAACAACAAATCAAACGATACATTACCAACCGTAGAACGACGGTGGAAGAAAGGTTCGCTCTCAAGACGAAGAACGACCAACTAACAAGAAGTCTGCAACTCAGCAACGGGCTGACGAACATCACAAACTGAAGCACCGTAAGAAGACTTGAAAATGGCACAAGCCACGAACTAACTTGACTACCATGCAACCCAGAGAAATCTCAGACAAACCGACTAGCACGAAGGCTGAGTTATCGGAGACTCTCTAACCAAGCACCCAGAGAAATCTCGGACAAGACAACTAGCACGAAGGCTGGATTATCAGAGACTCTCTAACCGCCCCTTTTCGTACCTCCTTATATAGGCTACTCCCCTCGGCTAAGGAACTACCCAAGGGTAACGAATGCCCATCCCAGGACCGGTTAGGACTCCGTCATGAGACCCTAACATACCCCCGGACCACAAAAAAGGCAGAAACCAGAAGGGTTTCTGACTTAACTAACATGCACATACAATCAAAACAAAATAACAAATAAAAATCACAATTAAAACTTATATACACAAATACATTATTATCAAAAACGAAAAACATTTCAACTGTACACACTTAGACGTGCACTTACGTCTCCCTAAGCATGATCATTTAATCACCAAAGGTGAACCGACAAACTAAATCTGAGAACAAGTTCAGACGACTCGTTTCATAACCAACGTTCACAAAACAACGTTGCAGTCCACAACCAAACTTCTGCCGACTGTCAGTGTAGCACACCAACTGTACAGAAACAAGAAATACTTCGAGAGTGCGAAGAGCGGCGAGTAGGCCAACCAATGCCACCTCGACAACCGTTTCCACCAACGGAAGCAACGCCGTGCAACTCGTGACCGAAGTATCACGAGCCGACAACACCAAAACGGTCAGAACCATCCAAAGGAAGACGAAGGCGCTCATTCCCTTCGATTCCCGTCTCGTCAATCGTCTGCGTGACCAACCATCCTTGACGACCAGAGGTTCCATCATCGCGGACACATTCTGCAAATAAACTTGAGCACACAAATAAGACTCAAGACAACCAATACCAACAATCTCCATCGAAATTCCTGTCAAATCTAGAGACATATCTAGAGAAGTATCTTGAACCTTAGTCATCAGACACTCATTCAAGACATCTTCATCGTCAACAAAATCTTCACCAACATCTGGTAAACGTTTATCACATTCCAGAAAAATATCGTCACACTCATGTACAACATTGCCCATCTTCAAAGAACTTTCAAAAATGTTGTCATGCATACATTCTTCTGTCAAGAACACATGACAACCAAACACGTCCATGCTCTCGTGCAACAACTGACCCCTGTGCGTACAGGGCATAATCGAAACAACTTGCGTGAATACATCATTCAAGCCATTAGTCATCTGACCACAAAGTTGCAACAACACAACCGTACGCACCAAAATCACTCTTTCACCACAGTCGACATTCATGTACATTAATGCTACATTCGAAGAAGACTCATTACAAAAATTCGTATGTGAAATATTCTCACACACAACAGTTGTCATCACAGACTCCATCGACAACAGTGCTTTAGAACAATCATGCACCATCTGAGACGTATCACCAACACACAATTCCGAGACAACATTCATGTCCACTTCAGAAACATTCCTTGAATATCCATCATCACTCAACAACAACACTTGCGCCTCAACCGCAAAATTCCCAAGACATTCATTCAACTTTAAATCTTCAGACACAGATTCAACCATACTCAAAGATACTTCCAATCGTACATCTAAGCATTCGCTCGTGTGCACATTCTCAACAGGAGACTCAACATTCGTACACACCTCATTCGAATCAATACCCATGCGAGACAAATCACCGACATTCACAGCATTTGTACACTTATCATAGGACTCTTCAAACATTAAACACAAATCATTCTCGTGCCCATCCTCTTCCTGCGTATCACAACTGACATTAATTAGTTCAGCGTGTAACACCGAATCCGAATCACTTTGTACACTCGCATTCGAGTCATCAAACATGCACGATAAAACACTTTCGTTTATCTCGTCCAAACAATCCTTAGGCGTATCATGCACTTGACTATTCCTATTCGTCTCCGAAGGAAAACTCACATTTTGTGCGCTGTCATTCGTAGACTTCGTTCGAGTGTTTGAGCTTTTCTTCGACGAAATTTGTTCGGCCAATTCATCGAACTCACGGCTTATATCCGCCCGAATTTCATTCTCAATTCGCCTACGCTCCTCCCACGACCAACTATCACTCTGACTATCCTTATTCATTCTCTCAAGAAAACGCTCACAAAAAGTCGTTGCTTCCTTCAAAGGCCTGTTTCTTCCTCTGTCCTCACATTTCCTCTGTTTCCTCCTCTCTTTACATGCTACTGCCTTTGCTCTTTTCTCTTCTAAATTCTTCCAAGGACCCATTTTCAAAATTTTCGACAGAAAACGCCCCTTTTCAACGTTATGAAATTTATCGAATTCAATTTCGACCCACTTTCAACGCAACAATTACGACTAAGTTTCTAGTACTTTTTGTAAAATTTGAACGGATACGCCCCTTTTCAAACTTTCACTGTCATCTTTGACACAACGAAGCCGTACATTTCCCTTTACGACTCAAATTCACAAAAAATCTCAACCGGAATGACTACCGTATAAATTCACAAAAATCTCAACCGGAATGACTACCGTATAATAGAGACACGCCCTCCAAATTCTAAATTCTCTTCCTGACGCAAATTTTGTCTTAAAGAGCAAAAAAAATTCTCGCAAAAACTCATATGTTCCGACAACTACGAACAAAATATCCGAACGTACAACGAACAGACGGACGAAAAAAAAAATCCCGCGAGCCCTCATATGTAACGAGTTCACTCCTAATCAAACACTCAAAAGCTCTAGTCTAGTTTTCAAGGTATAATTCTCGCCAAAACAACAAATCAAACGATACATTACCAACCGTAGAACGACGGTGGAAGAAAGGTTCGCTCTCAAGACGAAGAACGACCAACTAACAAGAAGTCTGCAACTCAGCAACGGGCTGACGAACATCACAAACTGAAGCACCGTAAGAAGACTTGAAAATGGCACAAGCCACGAACTAACTTGACTACCATGCAACCCAGAGAAATCTCAGACAAACCGACTAGCACGAAGGCTGAGTTATCGGAGACTCTCTAACCAAGCACCCAGAGAAATCTCGGACAAGACAACTAGCACGAAGGCTGGATTATCAGAGACTCTCTAACCGCCCCTTTTCGTACCTCCTTATATAGGCTACTCCCCTCGGCTAAGGAACTACCCAAGGGTAACGAATGCCCATCCCAGGACCGGTTAGGACTCAGTCATGAGACCCTAACAATATATATATATATATATATATATATATATATATATATATATAAATATATATATAAATATATATATATAAATATAGTATATAAAGAAAATTCTAAATGCATAAACGTATATATATATATTTATATATATATATATATATATATACGTTTATGCACTTAGAATTTTTTTGATTGTAATTGGACATTTACATAGCTCCACTACAAGAGAAACAAATCAGAGGCGCTCCTCTCAACCTCGGAAGAAGTTGTAAAACTTGCTGAACCAGTTCTAAAAATTGCGTATCGTAAAGTGGGCTGCAGTGTTTCTTCTGGAACAGAAATACAGTGTGGACCCGTTAACACAAAGTCTTTGGGGTCAAGCCACTGGACACAGTGTCTTAACTGGACCACATTTAACATTGACAAATACAAAATTAACCTGTTGTGTAACTAAATTTGTATGTCTAATCCATCCATTTGTCCAACCGTCAGTCCATCCGACCATCTGTCCTTCCGACCATCTGTCCTTCTAACCAACCGTCTGTCCATCCATCCGACTGTTGTCTCGTCCATCTGACCGTTTGTTTGACCTGCATTATTATACAACAAGGATCAACAGGTCCCATGAGATCTTGAATTTCCTGTTTTGACATTCAGAATTTATTTCCTGTTCACAAATTCTCTATCAACTTAAAATCAATACAGTATCTCACATTTAGGAGTAGTTTAAAACAGTCAAGAATTTTGACATGAGGAGGTAGAGAGGGATCAGCAACACTGCAACAGTGAGTGAATGCTGGCAAGTCATGTATAAAATCTTACTTTACTGGTCGAAGAGAGGAGCAACCCTTAACAGAGTGGCAGGGTTTAACTATGGAAGATAAGTAGGATATCAGATGATCTGCATTTGCTGTGTACATTGTAAGTGCCAGCTTGAAGTGGATATATATGCTCACAGATAAGAAGCCAGTGTAGAGAACAAAGACCAGTTGTGATATGGTCTTGGTGTGAGAGTCTAAGACACAGTCTTGCAGCCTGATACATTATTCTGGTTAGAGGAAGCAGTGTGCAGTCAGAGACCAAGTTGTAATCAGCAGTAATCAAGTCGCGTAAGAATGAGGCAGTGTATCGGATGTTTTCGGCAATGCTGAATCCAGATTAGAGCAAAGCGTTGAGTCAAGGATGACTCCAACATCCTGAACAGTAGATAATGGAGAGAGTAGAGAGTGAGAGTTCAGCACACTGTGGAGATTAGAGGAACTCGTAAAATCAGATGAGCTCGTATTTGTCAGGGTTCAGTTTGAGGTGCATAGACAGACTCCATAGCATGATGTCATCAAGGGCCAGGTCACCGGCTGGTGACCTGGCCCTTCCATGCCTCCTCGGCCGCGACGCCTGTCTACAAAACCCAGTGTCGCAGATCTTGGCGGCTGTTTGACATAGGTCTGACCTCGCCGCCTCCTGTCTTTGTGACGACATCTCGGGTCTCCTAGCGGGCGACGACACCTCTGCGATGGCCCTGCAATTCGACGAAGTTGTCGGTGCCCTGCTGGACGCCCACGCGCCAACGGTTGAGATCACCTGTCGCGTGAGATCCTCGTCCGACAGGTGGTACAACTCGGAGTGTCGCTCGGCGAAGCGTCAGGCTAGACGGCTTGAGCGTCGTTATAAAAGGACTCACACGGGAGAAGATTGTGAGCGTTGGAGGAGGCGCTAGGATCAATGCATCGTCTCGTTCGGTCAAGCAGGGGTCGCTACTGGAGATCGAGAATTGACGCTCGACGTGATCCGGCGTCTCTCTGGCGCGTGATAAACGACGGACTGGGCAGAGGAGGGGACGGCGCCCCGAGCTCCGCTTCGGGCCTCTCCGCTGAAGCCTTCGCTGATTTCTTCGATCGGAGGGTCTCTGATGTCAGGTCGGCCACTGACGGAGCGCCGCCACCCGCATTTCGTGACATCTCAACGTCTGATCGGTTCTCCTCCTTCACGCCTGTCACGTCTGCCATCGTGTGCCAGATGGTTAAAGATGCCGTGGACAAATACTCCATGAAAGACCCCATGCCAACGTGGCTGATCAAATCCTGCATCGACCTCCTCGCTCCATACATCGCAGCAGTATTCAACTTATCGCTTTCCTCGGGCACCTTTCCGACGAATTACAAGGACGCCTACGTCACCCCTCGCCTCAAGAAGCCGGCGCTTCCTCGCTGTGACCTCTCGAGCTACCGACCAATCTCAAACCTGTCGTTTCTATCAAAGCTTCTCGAACGCGTAGCCAGTGTCCAGCTGACCGAGTACCTGTCGTCGGCCGGCCTTCTGCCAGCCCATCAGTCGGCCTATCGGAGCTGCCATTCAACCGAGACCGCACTTCTGAAGGTGGTTACTGACATCATCGAGGCGATCGACGCGGGTGACCACGCCTTGCTTGGTCTGCTCGATCTCTCGGCCGCATTCGACACGGTCGACCACGACATCTTGGTTGAGCGCTTGTCAAGAACGTACGGGATCTGCTCGGTTGCGCTCGACTGGTTCCGCTCCTACCTGCGCGGACGCCAGCAGACAGTGCTCTTCGACGGGGTTCTTTCATCCGCCCGCTCCCTCTTCTGCGGAGTACCTCAAGGCTCTGTACTCGGACCGCTGCTGTTTCTGCTCTACACCGCCGACGTGGGAGAGCTTGCCGCGAGTCTTGGCCTGTCATCCCACTTCTACGCCGACGACACGCAGCTCTACACGTCGGGACTTCTATCAACGGTTGTACACCAGCGGCAGCGTATGGAGCTTGGTATCGAGCGGATCGCTGAGTGGATGCGATCAAACAGACTGCTGCTTAACCCCGAGAAGACAGACTTTCTGTGGTGCGCAACCAGCAGTCTCCACCTTGACACCGGCGCGCTGAGTGTCTGCGGGGCTTCGATCGCACTTTCGACCTCGGTGCGTGATCTCGGCGTCGTGCTGGAGAACGACTTGTCCATGAGGCGCCATGTTGCGTGGTTGGTCGGCTGTTGCTTTCGTCAGCTCCGTCTCATCAGGAGCTGCATCAAGTCCTTGCCTTTCGAGGCCGCTAGAGCAGCCGTTGCTGCTTTCGTCATCTCTCAAGTGGACCGCTGTAACAGCTTGCTGGCTGGCGTGCCTGTGTGTCTCTTGGACGGACTCCAGTCGGTGCTTAACGCTGCGGCGAGGCTCATATGTAATAGGAGGAAATATGATCACGTCACACCGCTCCTACGCGATGTCCTGCATTGGCTGCCTGTCCCGTTCCGCATCGAGTTCAAGCTTTGTCTGCTTGTATTCAAGGCGCTTCATGGAGCAGCGCCTGAATATCTGCGTGACTATTGCACCGAGACTCATTCCTCTGCGTCTGGACTGCGACTTAGATCGCTTAAGAAGACCGACCTACACGTACGGAGGATGAGAACGCACTTCGGCGATCGCGCTTTCTCGGCCGCTGGTCCTAGATGTTGGAACAGTCTTCCACCCACCATCAGATCGGCCAACTCAGTAGACTCCTTCAAATCTCATCTTAAGACATATTTATTCTCCAAGGCTTATCCCGCTGATTAGTTGTATGTGAGGCGCCCTTGTAGCGGTATGGCCGCGTTACGGCGTCATATAAATTGTCGTTATTATTATTATTAATGCAGGCACAAAGTCCCTTTGCAGCATCTACAACCTCGTTTGGTCACAGGTGTACGTAGAGTTCGGTATTATCAGCATAGAGGTGGATTTCTATGCCTCGACGAGAGGCAATGGCTGACAGTGCAGAGTACTGAAGATGAACAGCAGAGACCCTTGGACAGAACCTTCTGCGACACCAAAGAACGCAGCAGCGATGGATGATGTGAGGGAGTTGATGCAAATGTACTGAGTGCGATTAGAGAGGTGAGGAGACAAACCAGTTGAGGACAGTGCCAGAGATGCCAAACAACTGTTCCAAGACGTGAAGCAATCTTGAATCTAATTATATCCTCGACAGCAAACGAATGCTGTGTTTCTCGTAGATGATTGCCAATAATGTTGCATAATTTGTGCATAATTGTAATGATGGTATAGAAGTTTGCATATTAGATTGCGGTAACTTCTCAAAAAACTTCGACCCAAATGTGACTACTACAATCCAACAAAGGGCATCTGTTTTAGTTCATGAAGCTGTATCAATGGCATTATTGAATGCCTGAAACACCTTCCTTTCCATTCCTTTGAAAACAACAGATGATGACTGACTGATAGTACTGCAAGAGTGTTTTGTAATTATGTGGCATTTATTAGATGTAGAAATAAACTTCTGTAAGGCACTAGACCTGAGCCTTTCAATAACTTACCTTTGCAATAACTTATGTGCTTTAACAGTTCAATTGATTTGTGATTGTTGTCATTAGTTAAATTCTTAGCCTGAGCACTGTGCTGCTAACAAATACCTGGGTAAATGCCTGTGTACCTCTTGACAAGACTGCTGACTGTTATGATGATAATAATGACACTTGTGATTTGTGGTTTTTGTGTGCTCATTGTACGTTATTGGATTTCAGCACTCGTGACTTGGACTCTCTTGTCTACCTTTTGTCAAAGCTTTGTGATGACAAAAAGGCAAGTTGATTTGCTAAGTCTTTTGTTATTCGGTTTTATGTATTGCATTTTTGTCTAAGGTGAAACGATTGCTCAGAAGTTACGGTCATACCATAAAAACATACTTTACATACCCTACCTTTCTGTTCATGCCATATTGAACAGTATTTGTGAGGATAAACAAATATTTGCCTTCACTGGGATATTATCTCTATGATGGAATGTTTTAAAGTGACCACTGTTAGGATTCTTTATATATAATAAGCAATTTAATGTAAGGAGATGTTGTTATCACAATGGTAATTATAAGGCAATCACAGTTAAATTAAAATCGTTGCAAATGATGTGGCAGGTGATGAAATATTGGTAATTTTTAAAAAGTGTGTGAGATTCAAAGTTATTGGAACTGCAGTCTGTCCAAGATTTTTATTTACCTAGGCAGAGATGGGTAACTAATCAATTAGATACTAATCGATTAGTAGCTAATTCTAATCGATTAGCAAAGTTCAATAGCTAATTCTAATTGATTAGCAATTTAACTAATAGATAAGCTAATCAATTAGACATTTTCAGACAAACAGCTAATTCTAATTCTAGTTGATAAGCTTAAGGATTTAGCTAATACTAATTCTAATCGATTAACAAATTTCAGCAGCTAATTATAATACTAATACAATTGATTATTTCGCATTGGGAGCGCCTCTGATTGGTGTGCACCGTGAGAGGCGCTTTATAAATCTTTAGATACAATACAATACAATTAACAGTTTAACTAATTGTGCACATCTGTGTATCTGGGCTTATGTAAGCAAACTTGGTTTGCTGTAGTTTTAAGCTTTTTATTTAGTTATTATTCTTTTTGAGGCATAAGGACTATTTCTCACATAACCAGTCAACTATTTTACCATTTCATTTGGCAGCAATGGGTGTGAATAAAATGATATCCATTGTCCTCCCCTTAGTGTCAGTCCAAGTGATGTTATATCCTCATTTATATTATCTATCCAGAATAGTCTTGGTCTGTCTTTGTTCCTTTTTTCTTCGAATGCATGTAGTGCATTGTGTTGGATTCAGTCAACTGGCTTTCTCTGTACATATCCAAACCATCAGGATCTTCGTTGAGTGACTTTGTTTGGCAGAGTTGTTTGGATGTCTTGGTCTTATGTCATCGTTTCTGATTTTCAATAGTCTTGAAATACCTGTGATCATCTGCAGCCAGAGGTAAGAGATGTTATCAACAGAATAAGGATAAAGCACCAGGCATGAACGGAATCACTATGGAACTACTTCAAAGAGGAGGAGAAACAGATGTTGAAGCTATGCATACCTTTGTTACAAAGATTCAACAAGAGGAAGAAAGACCAGAAGACTGGGCAGAATCGACAATCGTCCCAATATACAGAAGAAAAGATGATCCGCAAGACTGCAAAACTACAGAGGCATTAGCCTACAGAGCATTCCAGGAAAGTTTTATTAAGCTGTATGTGAAATCCGTGAACCCATCAAACGTTTGAAAGCAATCAGATGAGCAATTGTATTCCAAAGACAACCATATGCACTTTGTGCACTTTTTACTATATTTTTTTCATTTTTATACTTTGTTTATTCTTTTTAAATTAGATTTCTTGGACTTCTGAGTAGTGTGATCATCCTGGTAACTAAATGCTGCAGTAGAAATATGGATGTACAGGCTGTAAGAGAAAATGTAAGGCCCCTAAGTTTCAGTGCTGACTTGAATAGCTCCAATGAATTGATTGTGAAAGTTGGGGATGTGGGTTATTTGGGAAAAGATGCTAAATTGGATCAACTTTAGTGTCTTATGTCCCTTGTATGTTGATTGTGTTACAGCTGAAAGGCTTTCTCTTGAAGAAATCTGCAGATAGTTTTTCTTCTGAGGGATCAAATTCTGTTTTCAGTCTGCTTCCTGCTTCAACTTCAGCCAAAATGACAACTGAAGAACTTGAAATGGTTAGAGTTTTGTTATGTTTTTATTGTAATTTATATGCTCTAATGTCTAGTTTACGTTTCTCATCATCTGAAGCAGCTTGCAGAGGCTGTTCGTTTCATGCTCCACAGATAATCTTAGTCTCATCATTTGAGTATTTGCAGTGAGTTGTTGTTTGGGTTAATTGATATCAGTGTTTGCAATTAAATAACCCATGGGGGGGTCACAGTAGAATTGTCCAGTTTTCTCTCAACCTAAACACAATCCATTGTAACAGCTCCTGTAACTTCTTCTCTCTCCGATGTCCTGGCAAATATGACACCTTTTAAGTACCTCACAATGTCATGCCTGATATTAAAGCCATTAAGAATGAAAAGTTGATCAGTAAGCGTTTAACAGTGCTCAGATGACTAGCAGAGCCACCACTGGTGAGCTCATGCAGAGCCCAACCAATGGATTCCCATCCAGAACTGATAGTAGACACCATGCTTGGAATTCTTGGACTGTTTCGTGACAAAGATGAGCAGCGATGACAGAAAGACGAGGGTGCAACACAAACCCCAACACTTTGGGTCAGTCCTTGAAAGATGGTTGAAGGTGCTTTCAGGCTTCCATCTGCCACAGGGTCTGTGGAGGATTACATTCTTCACAGCCGGCAATTGTTCGTAGAGCATCACCACAGTTGTGTTTGAGTTGAGAGAATGCATCTGCACCTGTCAGATGCAAATAAAGGCTGTCAGCACCAATATCACGACTCTCCTGGACTTTGTAAATTATGGAGCTTGACACTTTCCATTTAGTAAGCTGAAACTCCTTGTTATAGAGAAGTCCATGGTTGGTGTGTGATACCTCAATGACAAACATTTGAACACCAGCCAAAGCACTCTGAAACAATGGCAAAAAAGAAATTACTGCAAAAGTAGGTCTCAAACTCCAACTAGGTCTCAAACTGGTGCCTCATGTTCAGGGTGATAAAGTCCGTCTCATTATTGTACGTTTCTTGTCCTGATGTGTGAGGGATAACATTTGCTACGCTCAACGAAAGCTACATGACCAATCATCATCTTTTTCCATCTTCATTAATGAGAAGCTTACCCAACAAATGCAGAAATCTACTCCAAAGCTTGTCGCTTACAAAGAGACAAGAAAATCGCAGTGACGTGGATGACTGGCGGAATAATCTTTGTCAAAAAGATGATGTCTTGTGTGAGAAGCTGTTGAAGGCAGATGCGCACTATCTGTTTTTCGATTTCACCGTATTGAGGATAAACAGGACTTCATTTGTACAACCTCTTCATCTGTGTGTACTTCTTTGGTAAAATCTAGAAATGTGGAACAGTTGTTTTTTTAATCCTACAGAACACTATGCAAAGGCTGTACACTATTGATTAAGGCATGAACGAAATCCGGAGCGGTAAACCGATACTGCCGATTTTTGGACTATCCAGAATTATCTGGGTCCGGAATTTCTAACCTGCTAATTGATAAAATTGGCATTTTCAATGGTTTCGCTATCGAACTACAACAATTTATAGGCCACTAACCATATAATTATAATTTTGATTGTGTTGTTCTTTCTTTGATGTCCAGTCTCCCATAGCAATTATGTGATCATTTCCTCTTTTTTTGGATGTTTTCTAGTCTTTCCTCAATCATCTCTTACATATGATCCACCTCTTCTTCCTCCTGTGCCATTGTGGGCGTATAAACCTGTGTGATCACAATATTCACAGGGTGTCTATATATTGATCATTCTGTCTCCATGTCTCTGCACTCTGTCCACACAATTGGCGACTCTTTCCTCTAGCAAGATCGCTTCCCCATTTTGGCTCTCCTCGCCTCCCGTGTATATCACCCTCACTCCTTCACTCACAAAATCTCCTGCCTTGCTCCATCTGACCTCTGATAGTCCCAAATATGTCCAGACCTGTCTTCCTCATCCTCCGATCACGTTTGTCAAGTTTCCTGGTCTTCTCATCGTTCTTACATTCCACGTTCCTGATTTTAGTCTTTCCTTTTCTCCTTTGAAAGGATTTTGCTTGTTGATGACTGAGGAGGCATCCTTCCCTTCCCTGCCAAATGCCACTCTTTCCAGCAATTGGATTGAATCATCATGTTGTTATCTGAAATCTTTTCTGGTGTCATTTTCAGTTTTACGTGTTGCCTTCCTCCCAGTTTTTTTATCAAGACATCATCTCGTTGGATCGATGATTTCCATAATCCGTCCTTTGGTTTCTTTATTATCGAACACTTGCAGAACACCCAGCACTCTGAATGTCATGCAGTTTCAATACAATGCTTATGAAATGCTACCTACTGTCCTCACAGATTTAATTGTTTGTATGGTTTGTTACTGCTCACCTTTTACTGCACTGTTTAAATTCTATGGTTTGAAATGATTTTTGAAATGATTGTGAAGTTGTATGTTTTGCATATGACTTGAAATGATTTTGAAATTATCGTTAAGTTTTATGTTATGCTGTGTTGAACTGGCCGCCTGTAAACTGTTTGTGTGAGAGGGTAATCCAGGCTGTAGCAAGACTTTTTACCCTTTTTGATTGCCCTTTTGATACCAGCACTTGAAATTCTATAGGCAGAAATTTGATTTGTCTGTTGTGTTGTGATTCAATAAATGGTTTAAATCAATTCTAGTGCAAACAAACAAGAATTATATGTGACCCACTACAAAAGTAGGCTTTTGTCGCCAAAAATCAAAATTTACTTTATTCTCTCATGAGATTCTACTATGTAAGACATTTCAAATGACATATTATTTATTTATTTATGATGTTCCTAACCGGAGTTGTGCGCTTTTAAAGTTTAGCAGTGATGGAAACTACATTTAGAGAAAAACGCGATCAAAGTTTTGACCCCTAAAGTCCTTAGAATCAGACGTATTCTCAATAACATTAGCCACATACTTGTCTTTGGCGCCGTGCCTGTTTACGTCGTTCAGTGATTGGGCAACTTTGCGTTCTGTTCTACACAAATAATTATAAACTTCTACGCTTACGATTGAACTCAGAAGCACAACATCAGCCATTTTTAAATCTCCGATCGCGGTAAATTGCATAGGAGAACAGCCAGATAACCAATCACGGCTGCCACAGGCTGTCACGTGATGCGCCTGGCAATGTGAAAGCCGTTTTGTGTACATTAATTATTAATCTTTTGTAGGTTAATTTGTTTTCAACTAATCATGATGATCGCTTCATTATGTAGACCTTTCTAAGGATATATAACTTTGATTGTCTCCCGTCAGTCGACTCTTAAGGCAACCCTTTGAAAACGGGCAAAATCATGTTTATTTGCGCTATTCTTATACGCAATGCTCATTAAAACTCTCGGTTTTCTAGAGAAACAATTAATATTAAGGTTTAATTTGATACCTATATTGTTTTTAAGATATTTTAACGCTTGAATTTACTGAAAACTAAATTTGTGTAAAAGAGTAAAAATTCGCAGTTTTTGGCTTGTTTCTCGTAAATTAATGTTGCCGACAAGCGCCTAGTTTTGGGATGGCGGATCACATATTATTGAGCAGGTCGACAGGTGTTATTGTTATTGATAAAAAAATGGCATGCTAAAGAGAAGCATATTGCCATCTTGGCCTGTCAATGTTCACAGGACAGATTTTGTCCTTGTAATGTAATGTAATGTAACAAAACATTTATAAAGCGCCACTTAAGAGTCTCTGTGAAGCGCTCAACACGTGGCCATCAAACAGCTGAAAAAATGCGTCTTTAAGAGTTTAGAGAAAACCATATAGCCGCGTGCAGCACGCACAGACGGCGGAAGAGCGTTCCAGATCCGTGGGCGCCGCAATCGAGAAGTCCCGACGAGCACAGGTGGTGGTTCGAAGCGACGGTATCATCAAGTCATTTCGCGAGGCAGACCGGAGAGCCCGCCGACCAGTTTGAGTGCCAACTGGAAGGCACAGTTCAGCAATGTAGTCCGGAGCAGTACTAGTCGTAGCCTTCCAAACCAGCGTAGCAATTTTGAATTGCACACGATCAGCAACTGGAAGCCAGTGCAGCTCACGTCGCATGTAGTCAGATATGTGTGAATATCTCGGTAGATCAGCCAGCAGTCTAGCTGTTATTGATAAAAAAATGATACCTATATTGTTTTTAAGATATTTTAACGCTTGAATTTACTGAAAACTAAATTTGTGTAAAAGAGTAAAAACTGTTTTGTATGGTATCTGTGGACAGCCCATCTGACTGTAGTGCTCGTGAATGAGTTGGTGCCCTGGGATTAGCTTTTAAGTAGTGCTTTAGCAAATATTTTGAGCTTATAATGCTTGTTTGAAACATGGAATAATTTTCAGTTGGTGTTTCTAGATAAAAGCCCAGCTCCAGCAAGTTACAAGCTCAAATTCAGTAACAGCATCCGATGTTTTGCGAAAAGTCATGAAAGAAAAACAAGCAAAGCTCTGTAAGTCTGAGATCCAAATGGTTAATAAGGTAAAGTATCTAGTAGGGTGTAGCGTTTTTGCTCATTTAATTTTTGAACTCTTGCTGTCTCTCCCTCTCATGACGTGGTCATGGTCCTTGTTCATGACTTCATTACTGGTTGAATTGACCACTGTTGCTTCTTTGTTACTGGCTTGGAGTACTAGGGCGACTAGATTGCGTTCTGCGCTCGGCTTATTGGGTGGCTTCCCAAATTCGCCTCTGTCTCTGCATTCATGCTTGATGTGTTGCATTGGCTGCCTATTTCTCTGCGGATTTCATACCGCATTGCTGCTTTGGTTTCTCGTTGCATTCTTTGCTGTGCTCCATCTTACTTGCGCGATCTTTTCAGCCCAGTGTCTGACGTTGCAGCGCGTTGGGTGCTTCACTGTGCGACAAGGGGTGAGCTCCTAGTTCTACGGGCTTGCTTGGCTATTAGGCAGTACCGTGCTTTTCAGTTCTGGTCCCTTCCATCTCGAATGACTTCCCGCTTAAGCTCTGCTCTTTACTTGTGAATTCTACAAATCCCTCAATTCTTTTTTCTTTAGTCGTGCTGAGAGCACTCCTGAGTGGGTTCTTGAAGGGCACTCTATAAATAATCAGAATGAATGAATGAATGCGCAAAACTGTGGAATGTTGTATCTCATAATTTTTTGATGTAACAGTTCTTTACATCTGAAAATGTTATGACAATGGCAACATTAAAACATTTCTGTAGAATTGAATCTTCAGTGAATACATCTATTCAAACAAGAAATAGTAATATTAATAACTGGACACCTGGAACTGTTTTGCATAGTGCTTAATAGTCATTTGGAACCTTACTGTGTTCAGAAGTGGGAATGGTAAACGAGGATTCCGCTCTGAATAGCTGAAGGAAATTAAAAACAATCATTAGACATTATGTAAAGTATTTAACAGTGGTAATGTCCTTTGTAAAATTGTTGAAATGCATTGCTGTTTCTTAGATTTTGGTTTGTATCTTTGTGTGTTTATGATGTGTGCTTGATGTTGGTTGGTAGGGACTTTGCCTGCTCAGCCAGAGTGGCTGCATCAGCGTCCATACCTGACAATGGACTTTGTCATCGATTCTGATGGAAGAGAAATGGTATGCTTACTCTGTCCTTCTTCATTGTATGATGGTTTTAGGTCTTATTGTGTCGAGACTTTTAAAGCTGGAGATTTCAGAATGCACTTAGAGCTCTGTTGTACATAGGTTTCAAGTCGACTTTGCACCTAGTATTTTCTAGGTGTACCCTAATACCATAGTTTCATGCACATATCCCATGGGTTATATGAGATTGTACAAACCCTTACTCTCCTTCCAGTTTGTCTTGAGGTTATATCAGTTTATTTTACACAGATGGTCGCCATTGCTAGTTTATTTCTTGACATACTGTAATATTGATGCCATAATTTGTGGAACACCATTGAACAAAATTGTGACAAGTGACAGAATTATAAATAATTGCTAGAATTGAATTTGTTTTGACTAGGTTACTTTTACACTTTCCAAATGAAAGATTTGTTAATTTGATTGCTTGCAGCATTGGTATCGGATTTAAATTTCATGCTCTTACTTTACAATTCTAACAACCGATCCTAGCCAGAGATGCACTTATGAAAAATTGAGAAAAATAAGTATACAATATGTAATTAGCAACTTCTATTGCGCCATTGTCTAATGCACAAGGCATCAACCGATGGCACAATAATGTAAGGAAAGCTTAGTCTAAAAATATAATTACTGATAAAAGTGACTGTATTCAATTTAAAGAGTCCAGAGTAAAAATTTAAGAATATTGTGATTACTGGGGATGGCTTTCCTTTTATGGTCTATTGGGTTTACACATGTGCGAGCTATACCAAACTTTTTGTGACATGTTTAGCTGATTTCCACGGGGATGTGTATGTGTGGGTTATATGTGTGTGTTGGTCATATGCATGAAAATATGGTAGTACTATAGAGATGTTGATAACTGCGAAAACTGGGCACAAAAGAGGCAACTTATTTAAATTTATAATTTATAATAATAATAATAATATTTATTAATTCAAACTATCAAATATGCAGTACTTAACATTACATGATAAATTAGTAACAGATGATAACAAGCTTAACAGGCATCACATTTAACTGTATGGCAGCCTGCAAGGCACTCGTCTGTCCTACTACTCATTTTACAGTCGTCCCTAGAGAGTTGAAGGCTGAGTCAACCTTATGGGGCTAGCGGGTATCGAATCCGTGTGCTTCTGATCTTCGTGCCAGCGTTTTACCATTCATCCATCTCATTTGATCATTGTTATATATGTCATAGACTATGACATATATAACATGACAGCTTAAAATGCCACCATTACAGTGTGGAAACACAAAAAATTTCTAAACTTGGGGAGGGGCACATCCCTCCCCAAACCCCTCCTGCTCGGCGCTCCGCACCTCGGCATCTCTCCCCAACTTGATTCCCCCCAGAAGAGGGGGACTAGATTAAACACTGTCATAGTAATGTGTACCTTACATTGACACTTATAACTGTTGCTGCTGCTTCCGAAGCAAGGTACAAGTTAACAGGTCATGGGAGATAGAGGTATTTATGTCTGTATTTGTCTGTGTTTTTCGTAAGAACGTCTCAAAAACAATGGACGCATGAGACTCAAGTTTTTTAAGATTTTAAAATATGTCTAGTAAGATAAGATGCCAATGTCTCTTTAACTACTGAGGTGGAACACAAAAGTGGTCAGATGCATTAGACATTGTTCAATGCTCTAATAGCTGCAAAGGAGCATGAGAAAAGCAGGACACCTTGGCTGTCAAATGTGTTTCAGAGAATATACAAATGTAGGAGAGATTGATGATGGATGGATGGATGACCCTATGAAATTATCAGTCGTTGGAAGAAACTTATGGTTGCAGATGTATTTTCAGCTCATGACAACATTTTTATACCTGTGACTCACGTTATACCTGCGGCCTGTGTCCATCATTGTATGATGTTGTGTGTGCCACCATGGTGTTGAGGATGTTGCTCGCATCACCCGCTTGGTGAGGATTAATTGGTCGGGAGGGTCGAGACAGACTCCAGGCCATACTGAGGAGACTGGCCAGAGCACGGTATCTTCCTGGTGTAGAGCAAACCTTCAAACAGTTTTGTTTGTTCTCAAACGTCATTCAGACTCAGCGCTTGTTCTATACGATTACGATTATATTATTAGCCTATTACTTCATAGTATACTATATAGTTTTTTTATGTACACCTACAGTGTTATGTCTGTTGTTACCACAGTAAACCAATGATATGACGACCTGTTACCTCCCATTTAACTGCCTAACTATACACTGTCACCTTGTGCACACTATAGAACAATTCCACCAGCAGATATCCTGGCCCGTAAAACCTTATTTTAAGGATTATTTATTCTTGATAAAACTTTCATGTACACCAAAATGCGGTTAGCAGTTGGTTGAATAAAGGATATACTTACTTACACTTAGTGTTGACTGACAAGTTCGACTGAGTTCTGGCCTGACAGTTACTTGACCACTGTGAGTGCTGTACGAATTGCAACCATAAGTTTTATGCTGTACGAATTGCTGTACCATAAGTTTTATATAGCTGTATGCAGCCTACCCTTATTACTATGTCTAGTACAGACAACATTCCTTCGATACTTGGCTAAGATGGCGGTGTCAAGCCATCCTTTGTGTATTTGTTAACCCCTTACCACCTCCTTCATGAATTACAATGCTCTGATAACTCACGACCCATGCAGTAAACTGTTTGCCGTGACCAGCCAGTCTGCTTGTCATCTCTACAAAATTCTTTGTGTATACATTACATAAATTTCGATATCTCCACAGAGCTAAGCTGTGTTTGTGGTTTGGTTTTAGGATGTGGTGCCAATTGGTTCGTTGCCTCTGCAACTGCAAGAGGCTGCCATAATAGAAGACTTGCTCTATTGCTGTGAGGTTAGTAAAGTCTATAGATTGTTTGAACATTTTATTGCTTATACTGTGTCCTTGAAATGGTATAACGTGCAATCATCATGTTTTGCTGATTATTCTATTTAATTACCTGTCCTTCTCTTACAAAATGGCCGCAAAGAGTTCTGTCTTTTGCTAGCAATGCCTTATATGCTTCATGTTCATCTTCATAACCAATCTGCAAGGCTCATGTACAGGGATCTGGTGCAAGAACAAAGGGCACTTCTGATGTGGTGTTGTAAATTCCTCTGATAAATATAATTATATTACAGCCTTTTGGATCTCCTTATTTACCAGATTAGATCTTTGAGGCAGGTTAAGGATAATTGTTGAAAATACAGCATGATAGGACTAAAAAGGAATAATGTTATTAATAACACATGCTATACATGCAAACAGGCTGACAGTTCTAAACATTAGATAAACATCAGAAAGTTCAATGTTCAAATACGGCATTATACCATCAGGAAATGGACAGAATGATGCATGGTGAGCTGGCCGGTGATAGAATGACACGGACAGTTTGGCACAGTGAAGGATGAAGGGTTTGCAGGACAACCCTTTACCCACGACAACAATGATGACTTCTTGGATGAGGACTTCTTGGGACTTCCCTTGTCCAGCTACGATGAACAGAAGGCAAGCTCTCTTAGGATACGCAATTTGCGGGACATCGTTTATGAGAAACAGGTGGTGAGATCTCCTCAGATGAGGAAATTGTGGGACATCCATAGCCCTGCCACAGTGAACAGAATTGCCAGCAGCATCCCAAAACCTAATCATTGAAATGCCAGCGCTCAGATACAGTTGGCACTGATCTGGCATCCCTCTGTGATTCCTCGATGCATTGTCCTGTTTACTATTCCTTGGACTTACAACATCCAAACTCAGTACTCTGTTAGAAATTGACATCCAACCACTTTCTGTCTGAATTGCAGGTCTCAGCGACTGACACGTTGAACTCAGCTGCAACGCCAATGAATTGAACTCTATACTAACTCCAAAACTCATCTGCAGGCTAAATATTAATTGCACTTTGTGGTCTCCTGGACTGGCATGGGCTTCATTATGCATAGCCTCATTGACGTTCAGTTCATATCCTGTATCTCTTTCTAGGGTGGTCTTGTTAACTGAAGGCAGTTGCCCCATTTCAGAGAGTAACTGAAAAATGATCTCACTCTGCCATTGCAAATCAAGATGTTGGAGTAAGCTTCAGTCCACCCTTTAAGGTTTTAATTATTCCTCGCTATAACTGGTCAACTATACATTGGCACGTTTGAACAGAACTAAATACTTGTAGGCTAATTAGGCTAAAATTAATCTAAAAATCTCTATTGTAATGTTTTCACTGATTCAGATGTTCATTGTTCAGTGATTATAGAATGTGTAGCATATACATCAGCTACATATGCAACTGAAAGAGCTGAATCGACTATGCAACTACGCTAAAATGAGTCAACTACCAGCTGTCCTAGTATAATAAATGTCTTTGACTGAGTTGGTTGTGGAAATCATTGCATGAACTGAATACTGAACAATAGCAACCTAGGTGTAAAGTATCCACTGAACTCTACAACATGTTGTTTTGGTAACAGCACCAAACTCCCAATTGTGCAACCTGATGCTTGACTCTTGTTTGGAAAGTAGTGTTGGGTCTGGAAGAACTTAAGTAATGAGTTGCAGGAGTCAAGTTGCCTATTTTTTAAATTACGCACACGATTAGACTATGCATTAGACTATGCATATTATTCAGCATTATATTGTTTAACCTCTTTTAATCTTAAAAAGATGTGGATGGTTGAGAATTCTCTTTCTAGGGTTGTTGCATATTCTTATTCATCAAATGCGTTGGATTACCTTTATGAACTTCACTGGTTTCCTGTTGAATGGCATATATAGGTTTAAGATTGCATGCCTTATCTTCAAGACCCAAAATACCTACCTTCTATCATATCTTACTCAATAACACACTGCTGACTCCATATTGTCATGCATGGCTGTTGTGTTCTTTTGATAGTGGCATGATGCTAGAACCTAGGTTCATTTCAAACATATTAACTAAGTCCCCAAAGCTAACGATTAACCAACATTGATTACGCCCTCCATCTTTCACAGTATTGTTCCTTGTCTTAATGTCCCAGGTTGCGGTGTTCCAACCTGTTTTGCATAATAAATGAATATACTAAGGACAATTATAAGATTATTATTATTAAATAAATTTGTAACGCACGCAAGGTCACACCGAAATGTGAATCTGAGGCGCGGATAGTCAGCCGCCAGGTGAAGATGCACTTAGATATCCAAATCCTAATGGTGTGTTTCCGGTAACAGAGTTAAAAAAAAACTGGGTAGGTAGGTAGGAAAATTTTTATTTTGGTAAAATAATTTTATGCAGTGATTTCCCAAAATTACGCCACTGCCTATTTATGCACAGCGGTACATGCTGTACCAAAGTACATATTTTCTATGCATGTATTAAAAATGCCTTTTTGCAGAATGTACTACAAACCACTTTGTAGGTCAAACAATCTTATTTATTTCATTTTTGCTGACATCGTTTTCTTGCCAGGTGAAATGGAAGGGGCAGGGGTGGGGAAGGAATGTATGGCTTATTAAACAATAAACATGGCGGATAGCAGACAACGGTTCAAAGTGGAAATATGCATGGGTGGTAACGTGAGAAAATCGCTGACTTTTCAGTGTCTGTTATCTCCTCAACATCATACATGTGTGTAAATTGTTCATGGGAAACATTGAGCCCATTTATTGTTATAATATTTGCGTAACACTGCATAGAAAGAAATAGTGGTTTATGAACGGTGACCTATCTAAGGAAACTGTTTGCTGCTGAAGATTGGTTTGCTAACGAAGACTGGTTTGTTAACGAGACTTAGTTGCTAATGAAGGCAGTTGCTAAGCAGGACAGTTTCTAAGGATAACTGTTGCTAAGGAAGGCGGTTGCTAAAGGGGCCAAGTCTGACTTTGAAACTGGTTGCTGATGAGGCTGACATAGAGGCTGCTTGCTACAAAGCTTGGTTGCTAAGAAGGCTGGTTGCTACAAAAGTAGACATGCTACGGAGGTTGTTAAGTAGGCTGATTGCTAAGGAGGCTTTACTTTTTATAATGGCACGTACGATAATAGGTATTTCTGATACAATGAATATGAGGGTCAGATTTGTGAAATAACCCTGTCAAATTACCCTGAGAAAATCCACCACTTTCGAGTCTATTACCTCCCTCTCCCAAAACTCCACACTTTAGCCCTTTAATTGCTGTAATTTACGGCACCATTCGTTCCATTGAAAGACCGCTAGTTTCCGAACGTCTCTGCTTCAGTGAATGCACCTATAAAGTCGCGATTCTGCATCACCGGCATGCAAAGGTCTTAATGTATGTGAAGTAGGAAAAAAATTTACAAAATTTTCCGGAAAAAATTTTTTTTTTAATTTTTACAAAATTTTTCGTTAAAAAATGTTTTTTACAAAATTTTCCGTAAAAAATAAAAAAGTGAGTTGGTCGGGTTACCGGAAACACACCATTATTTTGTTTTGGCCTTAGATATCCAAATCCTTGAAAGCCAAGGAGAAATAGTGAGTTTTGAGTCGCTTTTTGAAGGAAGGAAGTGAATTTGAGCTACGAAGAGAGAGTGGTAGTCAATTCCATTCCTTTGGAGCAGAGCCGTGGAATGCACGAGAGCCCATAACTGTTCTGCATCGTGGCTCAGCTAGAAGACCTGTACTTGATGATTGCAGGCAACGAGGAGGGATGTAAGGAGTTGGTAGTGCATGAATATAGGTAGTTGTGCTGGTGCTGAGGGCTTTGTAAGTCAAACAGGCCAATTTAAATTTTATTCTTAATTCATTCAGGATGCCATTGCAGCTCATGGAGCTGCATTGACTGAGGAGCATGTTCGTAGTGGGACACGCATCACTACACGAGCTAAGGAGTTTTGGATGCATTGCAGCCTTTTGAGTTCAAGGTCTGAGACACCCACAAAAGGGAATTAGCATAATCAAGACGAGAGGATACAAGTGAACAGGCTATAGTTTGAGACATATTTTTAGTTAGAGCCGACCTGGTTTGACGTATTGCCCTGATGTGATAGAAACAAAATTTACAAAGGCTTGTTATGTGCGGTCGGAATGTGAGCTTACTGTCCAGGGTTACCCCAAGTGTTTTGACAGTATCTAAAAGTGGCACAGCAGTGCCTGCGAGGTCGACACTAGAAAGTGAAGGGAAAGAACGCAGTCGTTGGCATGAACCGAACAGAATTGCCTCAGACTTGTTTGGGTTTATGGCCAAACCATTGAAACAGAACCATGTACTTTCAGCTGCTTTGCTCCTTGTCTTTGGCATCGTCTACCACAAAAAACATTTACAAACATCATTTAAATCCGTTGTCTATACTCACTTTCTTAATTTTACCTTTGCTGTTCTTCTATTTGCCTTAAATAAATAAATAAATGGACAAAAGTCAGGTAAGAAGATTGGGTTTGTCATTGATGCTGAATCCAGAGTAGAGCAGTGCTGTTCAAGAGGCTACTGCTGTAATGGGTATTGGGGAGAGTATTGGGTTTGGGTGAGAATGACTCTGATATTACAAACTTTGACAAGCCACTGGTTTTGCTTTTTGAGCATTGCCGCAAAGTCAGTCAACAGCCCTTCTGGCTCTGTTGGCCTCCCATCAGCTGTTTTGCATGCTTAAATATAAATAAATAAACTTATTTAGATAAAGCACATTATAAAAAAGACAAGAAGTATATTTTACTTGAATTTTGCTTTCTAATGATTCCTGTTTATAACATTTTTATTAGGGTGTTGAAGGAAAGTACATTCAGGTTTTGCCTCTTCTCGATTGCAATGCACAGAGGGATTTCCAAATTGATCAAATGCTTGGTAAGTTTTCAGTAGGTTTCTTAAAGTTATTATGAACTGTGTATTTGACTTAAACCGTTTATTAACTTTGAAGTGTATTTGCATTCTGTTGGATAACATTCACCATGATACCATATATGGATTTGTATAATAAGTCAAGAAATTGCTAACCCAATATTCTCTCTGATAGTCAGTAAAACTTCATTACCTTGATTAACAGCAGTCATATCTGGTAAATTGTCCAATGTAGACTAAGGTGAAAACAGCTGAGTTAAAAGTTGAAAATGCCAAATACTTAACTAAATTAATACTGGATTACTTGCATTGCTAGCTCTAACATCTTCAAGATATGCAATTATTGCTGCAGCTGCAATGAATTCAATTTTCATAGTACAGGCAGCTTTAGTTTCAACAACTTCATGTTATGCTGCAATGTTTTGCAATATAGATCTAGAAAACAAATGTTATATTTTACTTCATATGCAGCCTTGTCTTGCCAAGTTCATTTTGCATGCGCGATATGATCTTGAATTAATTCAGCATGACCAAATCTTGTAAATATTACAATTTGTAATTTCAAAGATCACAGATTGTCTGATCCTTTTTATAAAGGTGTCATAAAAAACAAACTGAATCAGAAACCCTAGAACTGTCTTAAGTTATAGTGGAAGAACTTGACAAGCACTGTAGTTTAATGGGGCCTAAATCAAAACAATCTCATTTGCAGACTTGTTGTTTTTATCCGCATTAGCTGCTATTTCCTTTTAAAAATGCTTTCTGGCCCCTTGTAATTTAGTGGAGTTTAATATATCTGCAGGTTTTATGCTAGCCTGCTTATGAGAGTCATTCTAAAAATGCAATATCAGCTTATTTTGTACAAGCCATGCCACCACTTTTATCCAGTTCTTTGTGGGGGTAATACCAGTTCTTTATTGTTGAAAGCATATGCTTTTCACGCACAAAGTTTTGTGATAGAAATCAAGTGCATTTGAAATTGATAAGCATATGCTTTTTGAATGCCATGCCTAACGACTTAACTTTGCATGCAACCCCCTCCAAGCAAGGTTCCATTATTAACATTGTACCACAACCTGTATTTGGATGACGTATTCCATAACCTGGGGAAATTTTACCCCAAAGAAGCTATTTAAAAGCTTCATTTTGGTACCATTCTTTGTCATGTAGATCCATCTCTGAAAGAACTTGTGAAGCGACTATTGCCTGTCTGTTCCAGCTACTCTACAGTTGTTCGATTCATTGAAGGTAATTGAGTTTGTTCATTTTAATTCTTGTCATAGTGCTATCATTATCAATGATAACACTTCGTTGGCTGAACAATATAATTATTTTTGGACTTGGCTGATGGAATCAATGTATTTGACTACAGAGAAGTGGCCAAAAATGAGCTTATGTTGTTTTCTAATCAATGATAATATTGGCTGTCATAACGTTCATCGCTGTTTTCAATTCTGATACCTGTGGTTGGTCAAAAGTATTTGTTTGGAGAGTCTTTACAACATCTGGTAATTGTTTGTCATAATGCTGAGTGTATTTGTCATTAAAATTTGTGTATCACGTATTTCTTTTAGAAAATTGATGTTTTGAAATGTCTTGTAGAAAATATTTATGTTTTAACTAGGGCTGCGGATTTTAACGATTAATTAATCGATTAATCGTTAAAAAGTTTAATCGATTAATTACGACTTGTTCGATTAATTTTCGATTAATTTTTTACTTATTTTATGACGTCAACGACCTATTTCTGGAATAAAAAATATAACAAACAGTAATAATGTGAAACTCTTGAGTGGAAAATTAAGCGATCATTTTGCATTTAAGGAAAAGTCGAAGATTGCGAAATTATTGAAGATTTTTGTAGATAGAAGGTAGTTACTACTGACTACATTTCTCAGTTTGACAATTTGAACTTTTGCATGTTGAATGATTGAAGCATTTTTGCAGTCTAAACAGTTTTCACGCTTTATGTAACATGGACCAAATTAATCGAATTTAATTGATTAATCTCGATTAAATTTTGGAGATTAATCGATTAAAATTATTTTAATCAGTACCAGCCCTAGTTTTAACTCTTTTGCAGCTACATTGTTGTTGATGAATTTGACCAGTATTAGTTCATGCAAATGCAAATATCTTAAAATCTTCAGAAATATTGACATATCATTTATCAGTTTGTTTGTTTTTAATTCCTCAATAATATTCTTTCTAAAAAAGTTGACCAATTTATGTGTTTACCTCTAAGTTGATAAATATATTAATTATTTTAAAAAGTAACAATAAAAATTCTAAAATTTAAAGTTCTTAATTTTTTTAAAAAGAATAAAATGTAATGACTATCTGCAAAATGTAGCCACTCATCAGGCAAACTTGTAGCAACTAGTGATGGATGAGCTAATAAATTAATTAATTTAGTCCAGAATTGACTTATGTTTATTCTAATCAACGATAAGACTGGCACACATAATGCTCATTGCCGTTGCTATCTTCCAATGCTGTGTTCCAAACCTCTGCCACATCAAAGAATTTGTTTTGAGAACCTTTACAACATTGGCTGAACAGTATAATTATTTTGGATTGGCTGATGGAAAAAATGTATTTGACTACAGAGAAGTGGCAAAAAATGAGCTTATGTTGTTTTCAAATCAATGATAATATCGGCCCTCATAATGTTCGCAATTCCGAAACCTGTGGTTTGTCAAAAGTATTTGTTTGGAGAGTCTTTACAACATTGACTGGTATTTGGTATGATAATAAATTATTCTTTGGAATTGGCTTTGTATAAAAGAAACATTTGACTACATAATGACCAAGGTGGACATTACTATTTCAGATTTAAATGCCTCCATGTTATTGTTTCCCAAAAATGGCAAAAGTTGCATTTCTAACTTTGCCAAACCATTGGAAAACCTATGTACGGGAGGTTTCTGGATTGTACAATGTTTCCTCTAGCTAACAGATATATTGGCTCTGATAGAGTTAATGAAATCAAATATAATGAGATTTAAAAAAAGTAAGCCATGTATCAGCAGACACAAAGGCCAGCAATTTGCTAGATTGATATCATAAGGTGATCGATTATATGGCTATCTACTAGAAACTTTAAGGACATTGACTATTTTGTAAACAGTCATATTTCAGTAGTATTGGTAGTAAAGATAATTGCAGAAATAAACATGAAACAACCATATTATACCATATTTTGGTAAACTAAAATTGTGGTTATCTAAAAACCCTTGCTGCAAAGTTCAAGTTAGGCATTTGTTAGTGGTGATAACATAATGGGAAAGAGAGTTGATGTCTGTTTGCCTTATTCTCTGTCTATTTTTTTCTTGTATATAGAAAAGTCTGCATTTTGTTTTGGCCTTGTCAATCACGCACTGAGTGCAGCAATCAGGACCCTTATCAAGGTAAAGTTGTGTGAAGAATGTGAGAGCTTCTTCTGTCTGTCATTTCAGCTGCTGGGTGTCATCGATGGATTTAATTTGATTGATTAACCATATCAGCTGTGGAGGACAACCATTGACCAATGACAAAATTTAGTATTGGGAGGACTATTCAGAACAGCAGATGACAGTTATATTAGGAGCTTGTTGGCTGGTCCAAGGCAAGGTCATAGCTATGGCATTCTCTGGACTATAAGTTGCTCCTTAGTAATGCAAAAATGGCAAATTTAAAAAAATTAATATGTTGTACATCACACCCATACACAGATTGCCGTTGCTAAAACTGCCATTGTTAGTAAATGGTATTTACTGGTATTATCTGCAAAATCGCTGGTATTCTTAGATACACTGTTCAGGCCCGTAGCCAGAGTCAAATTCAAGACGAGGCAGATAGCTTTCATATCCTTACCTCAGTGCATATTTTAACAGATTTGGACTACTGGGACAAAGTCTACCCCGATTGTACTTTAATGTAAACTAACATCAGTGGCATAACTAGGGGTTCGTCCGCCCGGGGCACAAGACTTTCCGGAAAATTTTCTTTCTTAGTTCCACCAAAATTTTTAAAGTTGTAGTCACGAAAAAGTTCACGGCCGGGGTGGGGGCGTTAGTCACGAAAAAAAGTTGACGACCGGGGGGAGGTAGTAACGAAACTTCCTCAATTTTTTAGAACTGCACGTTAAAAAAAGCCCTCTTTACATGATATTTGTTTTGATTCATGTCAAACTACGAATTACCCCGAGGCACTTGCCTCGTCTTGCCTCTTACTGGCTACGGGCCTGACACTGTTACATGGTCGAATTCTGTTGAAATACAACTGTTTGCAAATTTTTTAGCTTTTAAACTAGAGATTTGCAACACTTTTAGTTTAACACTTTCTCTTTTGGAAGTGGGATGGCAAACTTATGGTTTATGATTCAAGGGAAACAAAGACATTAAATATAGAAAGAGATACAGCGGTGTACAGCTAATAGGGCTTAAAGTCATTAACTTTAATCAATATTGACAGTTCTGCCTAAATGCAGCAGACTCAGTATGAGAAAGCAGCTTGCTACTTTTGTGTTGACTCCTGTGAGTGGAGATGAGGTTGTTGCAAATTTTTAAAAGTTGGAGAAGCAATTATAGTAAATGTACAATGTTTCCTCTAGGTAACAGATTGACTGCAAGAGAGTTAATGCAATCAAATACGCGATTTAACTAAAGTAAGCCATGGGTCAGTGGACACAGAAGCCAGCACTAGTAGGAAGTAATTGTGCCCCTCCCTCGTGTGAACCCTCTATGCATACATACATATGCCACATGTCGCTCATTTGAATACGTCGTTACCATTTAAGCTCATGTAGCAAACCATGACTTATAGTCAAGAAAATTGCGGTATCTTGATCATGCTGGCAGATTAGAATGAGTTTGTTGAGTGAAGATCGAAGTAGTTGAGACTATGGGTTGTTTTGGATGGTAAAATACTGTTGGAGGTTATGCATAGTTTGTGCATAGTAATCAACTGTAAATATTAGATACATGTGATATCACAGAGTTGATTTTAATCTGTCTACACCAACTGGGTGTTTATGAAAAACTCATCAGTCCAAATCGTTCACAGACAATAAGTTCTAACAATCTAATCTGAAAATTTGTGCCATTATCGAAACATACGGTGCAATAAACAATGGCCACTTCTAAGCAAAATTGCATGGTCAAACCTTTGAACCATGTTTTCAAGATCTGAACCTTTGAACCTAACCTTCAAGATCTCTAAAACTTCTGAGACTGGAAGACATTCTGGGTGTGTTGCGAGTAGCATGAAAGGAAGAATGACAAGTACTGACTATAGTTGATATGGTGGACAAATGAATTACAACATTGTGAAAAATATGAGTCACTGATATAAGAAAAACTTTTTAGCATTGATGTTATATGCAATCTTCATTGCAGTTTTACTAGGAAAAGTCTAATATAATGGACATATAGTTATCATTTGGCTACAGTTTGTAAGACCTGATTGAAGTTGGTCTTGTGTATTGTATATACCGGCTATAAATATGCCAAAGGATCGTTTTAAGTTGGTCATGCTAGTTTACAAGTGTCTTGCACCTCCATACCTATCGGATGATTGTTTGCTGGTGTCACTGGTTCCTGTTCTGCTGTGAGTTACAGTCAAGTATTGACAGGGAAAGCCATCTGGTCTAGAGCAAGGAAATTCACCATATCTGGCTTGTTATGCTTCTGGAGGGCTTTCAGGGGATGTTGAAGACTCATTTATTTGTGTCATTAGCTGCTGCTTAAGCATATCTGCAGTGCATTTAGTTACATTGTTGTGTGCTTTAAAAATCAACTTATAATAATAATAATAATAATAATAGTCACTGTAAGTCACTTTGTTAGTAAAAACGTAAGTAAGTAAGTAAGTAAGGCAACCAATATCTTGACATCTGAATCATTCTAAGAAATCAAGAACCTAAAGCATGATTACAAAATTGAAAAGACCCTGATAAATGTTTTAGCCCCTTATATCCATCTTAATTTTGTTTACTATACTTTGAAGTTTTCTTCCTTTTCAGGACTATATGGTGCTCATCGCTCAGCTTGAACATCAGAATCATTTGGTACAGTTCAGGTTTTATTATATATTTTATTGACTTCATTTGGTAAATTGGAGTTGCATCTCCTCTCTTTGTTTTGCCATGCAGTGTGATTTGTTTGCTGTTCATTCTCAAACTTCTGGAATGCAACTTTGAAGTTTTGCTGTCTTTGGAGCCTCACTTTGGAGCACCTTGAAACAAGAACTATTGAGCTTTCACCGCATTCACTCCTTCAAATTTTTACTTACCGATGGTAAGTAATGATGGCAACCCATCTAACCCTCTTGTTTCTAGTTTCTGCAGTTGGCCAGCCTCATGCTATACATCAACTTTTGAACTCACTTTCTGGAAATCAAACCTTTTCTTTGTCCTCTTTTTCACCATCTTTCCTTCACATCAGGTCCATTGAGCACCAAGTCTTCATGCAAGAGATCGTTGACTACCAACTGGTTCGAAACCATTCCTCTTCCATTGATGATTTCCTTTCTTGCTATAATTTTGCATTCACCAACTGCCTTGATGCTCTGGCACCACTCATTGCTAAACACAGCATGCAAGAAAATAACCCTTGGTTTTCTTCTTTTGCCATCATGCATTTGAATCCTTTTGCAGATGCCTTGAACATACATACAAGTGCACCATTGGCTTTAAGGTAAAAGGACTTACTAGTACTCTGAAGTCTGTCACCCACAAATACCACCAACTTATTATTTCTGCCAAGAGAAAGTACTTCTCTTCTCTGATTCATTCCAGCTCATAAAATCCTAGACATCAACTATGTTATTCGTTATAAGCTTCCCTATCCACTATTCCAAGCTCCTTACCTCCTCCTTCTATTGCTGATGCCTTCAGTTCATTTTCTCTTATTGAATCTCATCCCTTAGCACTTCTTATTGCAATCCATTATGACTGCTTCTTCCTGAAACATCAACCCAGTGCCCAGTCAATCCTACTCTCCAAACTCCTCACAAAAGTTTTGTTCTATCCTCACCAACAATGCAGGCTAGATTCTATTCCTACTGTACTTTTCTTCTCAAAGACCGTCTCTGTTTCATTCCTGTTGTCACCAAAATAATCAACCTTTCTCTCTCTCAAACAGTTATTTTCCCATGGCTTTTGAATATTTTCTTGTAACTCCACTTCCAAAAAGCAAACATCAGTGAAGAAACCTGTTTAATTACCATCCTTTTATGACCAGTTTTCTTTATTTATCTAGGCTAACTGAATGTTTTGTCCCTGCCCGGCTAAAAGACTATGACACTGATGATCCCCTACCAATCGAGTTTCCCTAAGCCACTGAAACTCTGCTTGTCTCTGTATACAGTAAACTCTGCCACTAGTCATCGGCTAGTCCCTTGCCTCTGTCTTCTCGACATTTCTCTTGCTTTTGACATCATCTGTCTAATTCGATGACTGTCTTCCTGGCTTTGCATCTCGGACATGGCCCTTCTTTGATTTTGGTCTTGCTTGTCTTGTTGCTGCTTTTCTGTAAAAGCTACATTGGTGTACAACCACTCCACCGATACCACTTTCTTGTTGGGTCTCTGAAGATTCTGTCATGGAGCCACCTGTCTTTATCTTATGCACCACACCACTGAGCCATCTCGTAGAATCCTTTTCAGTCGACCATCATCTGTATAGCAGGTGACACTTGTATCCTTCTGTCCTAATTCTTTTTTCTCATCCTTAATTCACCTGATGTTGTCACTTGTCAGTCACATCTCACAATGGATGTCCTTTAACCTTATTTGCCTCAACCGTGCCAAAACCAAATTTATTGTTCTAAGTCTAGAAGATGTGATTTAGGAAACTCCTTGACCCTCCCACCTATCATTTAATTCTTCCATCCACCTCCTCTCTAAACATCTCATCTGATTCACCTGTATGCAATCTTGGCTTAACCTTTGAGGTCCTGAAGAGGCTGGAGAGGGAGACAGAACAACAGCGGACCAAGCGGATATTCCTGTTGAGGCCTGGCCTGGGATAGCACGGTGTATTGGCCAAACTCTAGTGACATCTCCTCATAAGCCAGATGGCAGAAAGACACCAGTTCGGGCAAGATGGCCCAACAGCAGACAGCATATGACTTCAGTAAAGGCTGTTAAACGTGCTTGAGAAATCAAGTTTAACCAAAACTGAGTCTGAGTCCATGCTAGTGAGAAAACGTCTGGAGGTGTGTACTGTGGTAGCCCTACAAAAGCGTGCAGGACAAAAGCATGCCAACAAATGCGCGCAACGACAAAAGCGCGCAGGACAAATGCGCGCCAACAAAAGCGCGTGGAAAAATAATTTATAGGTTAGTTCATAGTGGAAGTGGAAATTCTTGACCCGCCTCTTAATGGTTGATATGAAATTATGGCGACTACCTCCTCTTATTGGCTGTCCCAAAACATCCGGTCCAAATGATAGGAGGGTTTGGGGTTCAGGTGTTCTACCAGGATTTTGCTGATGATAGGCCTAGCTCCTTTAGGGATGTGCTTTATAGTATGTTTCAGGGTTGGATGCGGAATTTTGCTTAGGGGAATAGACAGCTTTGGTGCCGCATCATCAGAGGGAATCACTGTTCCTAGTTGAGAACAAGTGGGAAAAGGGGTAGCCACAGGGCAACTGGATTGATCTGAATTTATCTGGAACTGTTTGACAGTTGGTAGGTGAAGGGTTGTTTAACAGGGTTTCTCAAACCGGGGCAGTGATTATATCTTGGTCCATGGAGGTGAATCATTCCATCTTTAATGTATAGCTTTAGCACAGCTCTACATACACTGAAAACCCCGAGCTTTCTGCAAAGTCTCAAGAGAAGAATGAGGGTTCAATGAAGGTCAGTGCGAATAAAAACAACGGCAAGCCATTAGAGGTCAGTTGAACGAGCTTATAGGTGTCAGGAATGCAGGAATGGCCTAAGGCTCTAAGCTGAACAACATGGGTGTGATTGGTGACAAAACGCTGATGTAAGAACACAAAAAAACGAAAACTTTATTAAAAGTGTTGACAAACCTGCCACAAGTACTGAACCGAACACAAGCAGGCAACAAAAATCCACGGATAAACTTTGAAAAAGTCAAATTAAGACTGAAACCTCGTTTCTTGAAAGGTAGAAGACACCATCTTGGACAAGAGCCAATCCCAGAATAGTAGAATTTATTAGTTCTTTTGATTACCAATTTAATTGATTTGTTCTTTCAAATGGCAGATAATTTGTGGTTTTCAGTTACCAGATTAGCAGGCATTTAATTTGTTATTGTCACTTCAGGGTCAACTGACTTTGCAGAAGTTTTGGTTCTACCTGCAGCCGACGATGAGAACACTGGAAATACTTGTAGCTATCGTATCTTCGATAAATCGGGTATAATAATCATGATGAGGATTATAATGATAGTGATTGTAATGGTGATAATGATTATGATGATTATCATGAATTTTAGAAAGATGAGGAGGGTAAGTTGCATCTACAGTGCAGACTCGTTAACGCGCCCCCGTTTCATGTGCTTAACAAGCTGTGATCTTATGTCCCCCAAAGCTATTAACTAACACGCCATATTTTTAAAATGTTGGAAGTAGTCATCAAAATTTCAATCTTGCTGTATTGCGGATCCTGCACTATAAAATTGATGTGCTATAATTTTAAGTGAAGATGCCCTTGTGAAGATGCCCGGTAAAGAAGTAGGAACAAGGTAAGTTTCGCAGACGGTTTGAAATGATATAGAAAACTTTAATCAAATGCTCGATTTTTGCAAGAACCTTCCATTTCTTTACTAAAGAAATTTTTATAAAATAGATTATTTTTTGCATATAACAGAAACAGTTGTGACCATACCCAGTAAGAAATTATTGGCAAGGTGATGAGGTATGGTAACATTCGTTAGCAGACACATTTGTCTGTTACTTCGTTGGTGGATGCATGAAATGTTGCCTTACCAAAATATAAGTCGTAGCCCCAACTTTAAATTTTAAAAATTTTAAAACTTTTATGAATTATACTCGATTATCTGCTGTAGTTAGACAATAGGTTATTTCTGCATCAGTCCGTTTTACACGCAGTCCTGTTTATGTGCTGTGTCGGATTGGATTGTTAGAGTTTAAGAAATATCAAAATTATGTGTGTTTGTGTGTGTGTAATAATTGACAGGGAGAGTGCAGTGGTGGAGCAGTGCTGAGTCTCCTCCACGAAAAGATAACAAGCCTTATTGGGTCAGTTTGCACATAGACTTGATATTTTTATTCATATAATTACGAATTATAGTCATTGCAACAGTGAATGTAACACAGAAACTATAATTACAACAATAAAATTTTTTTTACATCTGCTGTTGGCACACAGAGGTTTGTTTGACCTTTGACCGCTCAGCAGCTAAGGGGTTAATCCTGTTGTTCAGTGTGAATATGTTTTAATTGTGGGTAGGTTATGTATTCAGATTTTGTGGTTGTAAAGTAATATGCAGAAATTAACCCTATGACGCACACCTGGGGTCCATTTGACCCCAGCGATGGAATTTACTTGAGTAAAAATTGAAATAATTCAAATTCCTCAGGGTCTACATACACGGAAAAATTCGAAGAATTTGCTAGGTACAATGATACAAAAATAAGAATGACACTCGGGCATATTTAACACCTAAATCTGACCCCAGGCTGTAACATTGACTATGACATAAACCAGGCTACGTTACACAAATACATACATACATACATACATACACACATGTATACATACATACATATATAAATACATACATACAAGCATACATACATACATATATACATCCATCAATACACACACATATATATATACATACAAATATATATCCCTACATATACAGGCTACATGCACATGAATACATGCAATACACACATAGAAAATATATACATAAATGCATACATACATACATGCATACTACATACATGGCACATACATACATACACATATACATGCATACACACATACATACGCACACATATAAATACACACCAATATACATCCATACATACCTGTTCATGCGTATATGTATATATACACATTATACATAAATATATGCATGCTTGCATACTTTGTGCATACATACATACATACATATATACATACATACGCATATACATAGAAATATACATGCATACATCCATCCAACCATACATAGATTCATCCCTGCATGCATGCGCACTGTACAGTATATATGAATTCATACATTTTATGTACATCCATCCCACCATACATAGATAGCATGCATTATATACGTACATCATACATATTACATACATGCATATGTACATACATATGTGCCACAACATACATATAATACACACATTCATACATACATGCATACATACATGCATACATACATACATACATACATACATACATACATACTTATCACAGACATCACAAGAACTTCATTTCAAGCATTAGAACGATCACTGTGGTGTCGAATACTTAGGTTACAACAAACAATTTTTTTTCGTACATTGAATCTAACATTGTATCATGATTCAGATATTTTTCGTAAGTGCACGCACTCTGTCCAACCTAAACTTGGAGCATTCATTTCGAATTTCTATTAAAATGGCATAAAATCCACCCGTGTTGTCGGTGGGGTCAATTTGACCGCAGGTGTGCTAAATGTGTTGGCCAGGAAGGTGTGCGTCATAGGGTTAATGGTGCCCAGACAATGACAGTTAAATAGGGAACAGGAAATTGCTGGTGAATGAAATGAACTAATATTGCAGGTTTTTTTTTATATGTTAGCGATGCAACTGGTCAAGAACTTTGTCTATATTTGACACAATCTGTAAGTATCATATGCTTTTTGTCTTTTTTTGCCCTTGCACAAAACTGTACAGTTTTGAATTCCATTTTATGTTCATGTAGCAGTTATGTAGCTAATAGAGCAATATATTCAACTGGCCATAAAGAAAATGTCTTTGGTCTACTTACTTACCTCTAAATGTCTTGTATAGCAACTAACAAACACGGAAGTATCTGTAAGTGACATTTATAAGCTGGGCTTCTAACAGGATAAATTTCAGATGGGCAGTTGGACAGTTGACTTCAACACAGGTCTGACAGTTGTTGTTGATGTCCATGAGCACACTGCAGAAGTGTCTTTCTCTAGTATAAGCTGATACAAGCTGATACTGGAGTCATCCAGCATAGTAACTGGACTTTCTAAATGGACTCTAAGGCATTGCAGAATGTTATGTGCTGCTTCTGACTACCGTAGTTTTCATGGCCATGCACAATATGTACATTTTTTACTTAACATTGTGTTTTTCTTTTGCTAAGCTGCTGAATATGGTGTCTTATTTCATCTGCTTAGGCATGTGTTCCATACTTTGAGATGTTGGAAAAGTGGATCTACAAAGGCATTATCCTTGATCCTTATTCAGAGGTGATCTACTGCTCAGTTATTCCTTGAAATTTGTGATGTTTGAATCATCGTCATAGACTTGAAGCATCCGTTTCTGTGAATGTATGTATGTGTGTAAGTGGGATGCGGTGGTGTTGAGGTATGTTCTGTGCCTTGTTACCGGAGGGTCGCAGGTTCAAATCTACCTCAAGCCACAGCGTAGCGACCCTGGACAAGTTGCTTACCCACAATTGTACGTCTGTGAGGAAGGCAATGGGAAACCACCTCACTCATCTCATCCCCGGGTGGCATAAAACGCCAATGGACTTGCCTTTGGCCAGAGAACTCATCATCATCGTCATGTTTCTGGACACATACTATAGCACCTTTGATGTGCCTCACAAAAAGTGGTGAAATTCATGTGACATTTTCGTTCTTAGTCTGGAAGGATGGACTTCAGGATGTTGTTTTTAAATTTGCTGTCGTAACTCTGTCACGTTTCTCTGGTATTAAAATTGTTTATTTAACGTTTAAATTACTAGAATACGATAGTTTTTCCAGGTTTGTTTTACTTAGCTTTAGCATGAAGATCATATCTAATGTTTAGACTTGCACAGTGGCTTACACCAAAAGTGACATAATAGCTCTTTTGGCCTTGTAACTGCTCATGTCTAGCCATCTTAAACACCAAAAGTTTGACACCCCTAATCATCATCATCATCATTATTGTTGTAATCACTGTTCTCATAAATCTGATGTGTTTTCAGTTTCTGGTGGAAGAAAATGATGCATTCCAGAAAGAGAAGCTGCAGGAAGATTTCAATGATGCATATCCTTTTATAGGCCTGACTGTTTATTAATTTTCTCCCTTTTCTATTATTATTTGCTTTCTTTTCATACAAAATATTATTATTAATTAATGTAACATATTATATTGAATTTAATTTAAAAAACTTTTGCAGTGTAGAAAGTAGGGCAGAACTGTCATATACAGAATATAAATGACATAAAACAGCAGAAAATTAACTGTCTATACTTTTGAAACTTACTACCGGTAACTAGTGTTAAGTTGTGAAACGTAATGGTGTTTAAATTTTGCTGTTTCATCTGCGTCATTTCCATACTACAGACATAAATCTGTGGACCCTCATGTGACAAGACATTGCCTGTTCGTATGAGACAGAACAGTTTGATGGAAACTGAAAAATCAGTTGCCATTTACCATAGTGCTCTGAGACCAACTTATTTGATTGGATCCCCCATCCAGTCTTGAAAATCTGTGGAGTAAGAACAAGCTCTTATACACAGTGAGGCAAAGTTTGTAATTATTAGTGAGAAATGAGATTCATTCAACTGTGTCAGAACTCTGCACTCATAAACAACATTGTAAGCAAGCAGCATCAAGTTTCAGTGTCAAGAGCATCAGAAATCTGTGATAACTATCTTGGTTGAATGGTCTTTTCTGTAGCCTGATTATATTTTCAGCATCAGTTGTATTTATAATATTCATCTTTATTGAAAAGCTCCCTGACAAACCGCATTGAGTAACATTGAAACATGATGGTACAAATTTCATGATCTTATTGAACACACTTCTTGGCAGCCTGTTAGGTGCCCACTCATCTTACAGCTACCCCTAGGGAGTGGAAGACTGAGGGGCTATGGGTATCAAACCGTGTCTTTCAAGATCTATTTGTTCTTCAAGCAAGAGTGTTTCTATTTGACTATCCCCCTCCTGGTAGCACAATGTTTGCTTCATCACAACTTTTTCAATAACTTTTTATATGAGATTGACTGTTAGATGTTGATGTCATCCGAATCCATTCCAGGCTTTATGATTGATGGCTAAATTATTACACACTTTTGACCCAATGACAGACCTTATCCTTGACCATTGAGGTGTTGCAGAGCCTTACCAGGAATGGTAGCTGCTCATCAACAACATTTTAAGAAGGAAGGTTGGAGTTGGGTCCAGTGTCCACAGAGAGTGCATGTCAACTAAAGTATTTAAGCTTAACTTCACTTTTAATAGCAGTCTTTTGGTTTTTTTATTTCAAACTTTTAACTAACTCACTTCATAATTGTAAGCTTGGAAATTTCTAAGGCACTACTTTTAAGCTGAGAGCAAGGCACCAGATTATTTGCGAGCACTGCATCAAGGCAAACATACCATGTGAAGAACAAAACCTGTTGCCAAAAGACAGAGAGAGAAAGAGACAGGTACTGTAACGGTGTGAAAGAAATTGTAAGGCAGCTTTAAACTTGAACCACTTGTTATAGTTGAATTTACCCTACCATTTAAGCCACATAGAAAAATTGACTAGACATTTTTGATTCTACATCAATTTTTAGAGTAGTCATTTACTTTTTTTGTCATAAGTTATGTCAGATTAAGTTCTTGAGCCCAATGTGTATTAAATTGTGCTTATGAAGCAAAGTTACATATGCAGAAAAATAAATGAAGCCACTAAGTTTAGTTTTTGTGAGTTCAGGTTACGCTGGGCAATTTTTAAATTCACTGGTGAGGATATGATCTAATTTTGTTGAATAGATGACCTTTGGCAGATTATCTGTTAAGTTAAATTCCTCAGGTGACCTGTTGAACTTAGACATAATATGCAGCTGCTGTATATCTGATTATCTTGGAATTTCTTAACACATTCGTTACCTACTGGGAACAGCATTACTCTATTTGCCATGGCCGCATACCAGTGTTTCTTGAGCGAGTTGCTGACAAGTTGCTGAACACAGGCAAATACCTGAATGTCGTTCGACAGTGTGGTGAGTATACTTGAATTACTAATCTACAGTTAACAGTTAACCTACTTTAAGTTTTTGAAACAGTTTAAGTAAAACTATTGCAACATTATAAGACACAGAACAGTTTATCATGTATGTGTGTGAATCAGGGCACGTGATATAGCAGCTTTTAGCATCTCTTTTTATCTGTTAGAGTATTTTGCAGAATACTGTAGGAAACTGATGTTTATTGGTTCAGATGATTGATTGAATATATGCATATGTGCTTGTTGTGTTGATGCAACTTTGATAAGTTGAATAGGAAGACCACTGAAAATGATTGATGGGCTTGGACTGTATTGTTTTTTTTCTGTAACTGCAAAGAGCAAATGACTACATATAAAAATCTCAACTGGTACATTATGAAAAACATAGAGCATATAGATTCACAGATGATGGCAAGGCTTGAGAATGTATGGTTTAAGAACTTTGAGCAAGGTTTTCAGGCATAATTGCTTAGCGCCGTTGATTCATTGATAGTCATTAGCTCGTGGTGCAAAATAAATACATGTATAGACAATTAAATACTACAACAACGAGGCCTTCTTGAATCATTCGTCAATATGAAACTTGGCAACACCCAATGGTTGCAGGTCACATTATCAGATATGGCAGTCTTGGCATCAGGAGTGTTGGTGTTGAGTCTACCTATTTGGTTTCAGCTGTGACCAATCTTGGCCATTCAAAGTCATCCGCCATTCAAAGTCATTGCCCTGCACTTGCTGTGTGATTTGTTGATGGCATGCTGGGATATACTTTCATCCTGTGTTGCCAATTAAACAGGCAACTTGGTGCAGGCATATGATCGAAACTGATCAGCCATCAGTTTGCAGAAGTACTAAAAACACAGACTGATTGTGCACGTTTGACGGCAGTCAGTTTCCCACATTCAGGTGATTGGCTGACTGCGATGACAATTTAATAATGTGGTCTGTGCTTGAGCCATAAGACACTGCGAGTGCCAGTGCCTTTGATTGGACCTTGATCTATGCAGAACTCACCAATGTAGATGTGAGGTCCTGGTGGCCACCATTGCCTCATTTGTAAATTGACTTTCAGGCGATCACTTCGTCATGTAGTCTGGGGCCCTGCAGAAATCTGATATTCAAGTTCTAATGACCCAACAGGTTTGTTTTGCTCTGATGGCAAGAGACCAGACAGGGCTGCAATGGTTCCCTGGGTGATAGGTCGATATCTGGCCAGAGACTCCACAACTGTACATACATGTGTGGCATCCTATATTGCTCACACAGCAAGTTTGAGCATTAAAACTTAAAAATACTCAGGGTTGCCATCTTCACATATTTTTCTGCCCATTGTCTTTGAAACTCTGGGCCCAATTAAATCTGCTGGGGTTAATTTCATTTGTGAGGTTGGCCAGCACCTTTTGACTTTTTTTGGAGAGTCTCATGAGGTCATTTCTATATTTTCCAGCATCTCTCCATCTGTATCCAGTGCTATAATGCCTTATAATGAATTATAGTGTTGGATTCTGCGCATGTCATTGGCCATGTCGGTCGACTAACGACTTCTGCATCATTTTGATAGATATTGTCATCTAAATGCAGAATTTGCCCAGTAACTGCGAACATGTTGGAGTTTTCTAGTGCTAGGTTTGCGTACGGGATTTCTTCGTTGGTTTTGCCGAGAGCTTTGAACATTTAAAGGGTATTTTGTTCGCAAGTCGCCTTGACCCATGTAACTGCATCAGCCCATTCGTCTGATGTATGGTCAAGTCTGGGCCATAATACGGACCGTGTTTGCCACCTATTAGCCGAGTGTTTTCGTCTCGGTGGAGGACAACTGACGTGGGCCATTGGAGCGACCCAGACTGTTAGTCACTGGTGGCTCTTCAGTCTACTGACCAACATGCGACGAATGCCTTTTCTGCGTACTCCTTGTGCCTCGATGGCTGGCTGGACATGTGTCATCTTCCACCAGTGAGGGACTGCTTGTCGGCAGCGTCATCTTGTGTGCAAACGCTGTCACCTGTCGCCGCTCTATCCTATCAATGCAGCTTGGTCCAGAGACTCTGAGCATCCATGCCCTCTGTCGACGGCAATCCATTGGTTGGTTCCACGTGTGCATGTGGGCCCGCAACTGGTGACTCTTTCAGCTTACTGTGCATTGTTTTGCTAACTGATGTAATATATTTGTTTGTAATTGACATTTAACATCATATAGGCTAGTGCAGAGAGTGCTTCTGAGTAGATATCTTGAAGGGGCGCTTTAAAAATGTTAAATTACAGATTAGAGAGCGTGTTTACTGATGTTACGGAGGTGAAACCCGATTCCAGATACTCATAACAGCTCCTAGCATAATTTTTAATCCTGAGGGATTATGCTTAACCTTGGGTAAAAAAGATGATAATAATTATAATAATGATAGCTCAGAGAACTTTGCAATTTGCCTACTTAAGAAAATGTGTGCATACACACTGCTGAGTCTTTTAGAAAAAACATTGGGAAATTAATCCTGTATGACAGCATCACGTCTACAGTTACAAATATTACAAAATTCACCAATGATAGATAGAGCTGTCAAAATTTTAGTAAAATGCGGCCCGGACGCCCGAGACCAGTCTGAACGGGCACCCGTAAGCCCGTCATTCCATCACTAGGTAAATAACACAGCGGCCTAATTTGTATTGATTCCTAGAGACTCGTTTAATTTCGTGATCTGAGTGCTACACTGATTTCTAACTGTCGCCGGCCAGTTCCAGATGAACAATAGCCTGCGTGGAAACACATTCCCAGAGGAGCGCAACTTTCCGGCAGCCCATAGCCCACTTGTACTTGTCTGGTCTGAATGGCGCTGGCATAAACCAATAGGAAAGTGGCAGCCAAATCCCCTCCACGCCTATGTCTAGTTATATATAGGAGGTCGTTGCACTAGGGCCTAATTCAAAGTTGGTCATCTTTGGCTTGCATGTCAGCTAACAGGCGGCAGGCTTGTCCAAGGACTTCTGTAAAAAAAACCTTATTATAAAGGAGCCCAAGGGTGGTCTTATGGTAGCCGGCAATTAGGTGCAGGTTCCAACAGCCCTCCGCGTCGATGACTAATCCACCACTGTAGCTAGCGCGTATCGGGTTCTATTGCAGAGCTTCACACGCGACAGACGATGTCCGTTATTCCACCGCGGAATGTGACAAAGCTTTTAAAACTTCGACCCACTTACCGTATTATGCATCAGGTTTTAGGGCTTTGGTTTAGGGCCCGGGCTTGACCCTACGAACGGGGGACCCGGGGATCCGGGGGCCCGTTGACAGCCCTAATGATAGACAGTCGCGTGTCAGTCAGTGAATTTTATGTTAAACTTTTGTAAGACACTGATTTATTAATGGCAGGTCGAGATGTGAAGTGCCCAACGGCTCAGGAAATTGTCTACACAATCAAGGAGAAGCAGTACTTTGAACACATTGAAAAAGCATATGACTACGCAAGTAAACTCCTTCTTGACTTACTTATGGAAGAAAAGGAGCTGATGCCTCGGCTAAGGTATTACTCTACCTTGAACAGTTAGAATATTACTTTACAGTATTGTTTCTATCTCTGGTTATGTCTGTTAGAATACTAGTATAATATGTGACCCACCACGGCAAAAGTAGGCTTTTGTCGCCAAAAATCAAAATTTACTTTATTCTCCCATGAGATTCTACTATGTAAGACCTTTCAAATGACATATTATTTATTTATTTATGATGTTCCTAACCGGAGTTGTGCGCTTTTAAAGACCATCAGTGACGCAAACTTAATTTGGAGAAAAACGCGATCAAAGTTTACACCCAAAAGTCCTTAGAATCGATGACATATTCTCAATAACATCAGCAAAATAGTCGTCTTTGGCGTCGTGCCTGTTTACATAGTTCAGTAATTGGGCAAGTTTGCGTTCTATTCTTCACAAATAATTATAAACTTTGAAATAATGCCACTTAAACCGCTTACGATTGAACCCAAAAGCACAACAACCATTTTTAAATCTCCGATCGCGCGGTTAATTGCCTACGAAAATACCCAACTAGCCAATCACGGCTGGAATAGGCTGTCACGTGACGCGCATAGCAACGAGTTGGGGGTTTCGTGCACATTAATTATTCATCTTTTGTAGGTTAATTTAATTTCTACCAATCATGATGATCGATTCATTATGTAGATCAGACCCTGACCTTTCTAACGATATGTAACTTTGATGGTTTCGCATAAGTCAAATTTAAATGCTGCCCTTTGAAAAACGGTCAAAATGATGTTTATTTTCGCGATTGTTAGACGCAATGTTCATTAAAACTCTCGGTTTTTCTAGAGAAACAATTAATTGTAAGGCTTTTCTGGATACTAATAATGTTTTAAAGATATTTTAACGCTTGAATTTGATGAAAACAAAATTTGCGCAAAAGAGTGAAAATTAGCGGTTTTTGGCTTGTTTCTCGTCAATTAACGTTGCCGACAAAAGCCTAGTTTTGGGATAGCGGGTCACATATTACTACCTGTACTAAAGCTTTCATTGCCTCTGTGAATGACTGTTTCGTCCTCACAGAGTCAGCATCTGAGTAAGATTCTCTACATTTGAAGAAGAAGAATATTCTTTATTGAAACCATACTGCACTTTGGTGTACAAAAACTCAAGCATACATTAAACTAAATTTATCCATATAACATCCTTATGATGAACGTTTTTCTGACCAATTTACCGGTGCTTGGGATTTCTCGGTCATGTGCTCTTGTGCATAGAAATTGCCCTGTCTGCTTGATTGGCGGGAGCAGGTCATGCAAGACATGCTCCAGATTACTCCTAATGGCTGAGAAAAGGCGGGTGTCGGCTATATGGCATCTATGAGGATCTATAGAAATGATGTTATCTGGGAGCAGTGTTATTTAAGTTTCAGTTTACGTTTCAGGTTTAGTTTTGCTGTAACTTTCCAGTTCAGGTTTAGTTATAGTTTTCAAATCTTTTCAGTTTTAGTTTCAGTTTTCGGAACTTTTCAGTTTTAATTTAGTTCTGTAAACGTTCAACAGAAGCAATTAAATGTAATTTTTTATTAATGACATTAATTTTCATTATCAAGAACAACAGGTCTTATTAAATTAAATTAAATTCAATTTGTGCAACTGAGCTGCAGTTTGAAGCACTCGCCGCTAACCATTGCACACATGTCCACCACTCAGTTTGTGCGCCACACAGAAAAAATTAATTCAGTTTTCAAGTTTAGTTTAGTTCTTTCTAGTTTTGTACTTTTCAGTTTAGTTTTTGTTCCAGTTTTCAGAACTTTTCAATTTCAGTTTTAGTTTCAGTTAACTTAAATAGAACTTTTCAGTTAACGATAAAGTTCCTTTCAGTTTTAGTCAACTTAAATAACACTGTCTGGGAGGTAGCGGCCCCTGATGAGACATCGTAAGACCCCTCCCAACCTGTCACGATCCCCTTGTGTAGTAAAACCTGGGGATGGGCCAATTAATCGTTCGGTAATTGGTTCGGGCCTGATTTTGCACTAATCGGTATTAATTGCAATCGGCGATCCCAGGCCTTAAAAAACTAATTTTTAAAAAAATAATTTTTTTGACCAAAAACATTTTTTTCTTTCATTAATGTTTTGGCGGCGACCTCCTGCGGTAATCTTTCATCTTTAATTATCATCGAAAAAGTCCTTGCCAATGCCATTTAATAATTAAGATTGCATTTTCTTATTCTTTAGTTAGGCCAAAAAAAAATATAGGTGTGTTTCCGGTAACAGTGGTTTTAAAATCTGGGTAGGTAGGTAGGAAAAAATTTTTATTTTGTAAAATATATTTATGCCATGCTGCATCGTTGTATAATAATAAACGAATATATCGTCATCATATTTCACCTTGCTGAGGCCAAAAAAATATTTTTATGCAATGGAAAGCAATGTTATCAATGTTGCAAAGGTTAAATTCATGTGTCAATTAAAAAAAAAAAAAATTTTAATTAAAAACAAAATTTTTTTTTAAATAATTTTTTTTCCTAAAAAATTTTTTCACAAAATTTTCACAGTCGGGCCTAAAAAAGTGACTCGGTCGGGTTACCGGAAACACAACATTATTCTGTTTTGGCCTTATTATACATTTATACTTTACATTTTCTTGGTTTGATTTTATGGTTTATCTTTAATTATATATATCTGCAAATAAAAAAATGAATATTGCTGATTAATCGGATCGGAATCGGCGAAAAAGGAGGCCAACGAATAGAAAATCGGCAAAAAATGCCAATCGGCTCATCCCACCAAGCTGGGGAGGCATAGAGTACCCTAGATAGGGTCGTGGCTCTCACTATGTCATGCAAGCTAGGTCCTCGTAAGCCGTGCAGCACCAGGGTGTGCAATGTGTAAAGTAACCGTCGGGCCTGACTACATACGTGGTTGACATGGGTTGTACATTTGAGATTATCTGAGATAGTTACACCATACTAGCCCTGATGTTGCTTTCTGATCTGCATCATCAGCAGCCACCTCTGCTGGGCATTCGAATCACCATTTCGAAAGATTTATTATGTTAAGTTTTAGGTTGCATTTTTCAACCCAATGCATGACGTGCTCTAATTCTGATGGTATGGTTGCAATGTTGTCTTTGCTGGGCAGATGGTTAAAGGATTGATCAGCCAAGAGATTTTATTAAAAATATTCAAATAGTGACACTAACACACTGTAGTGATGCAGTCACTTTTTAGTTCTAGTTACAACAGATAGAAGTTTGATTTCTATGTGTTTATTGGGGTGGTTCAGCATATTTAACAAGCTTACAGACATGTTGCTCTAAAATGTGTGTTTTGTCCTGTTTCTCAGTGATCTGGAAAGTTTGGCTATGTCCATTCCAATGACCACTTGCACACCTGCAGGGCTGTTAACAATACTGGAAAAAAGTATTGGCAATACCAATACCAATACTTCATAATAAAAGTATTGCAATACCAATACCAATACTATTTGTTAAAAGTATTGCAATACCGATACCAATACTTTTACCAATACTTTTCAATAAATAAGTTTACGTTTAATCACGTAAAATAGATTCTTTCCATTCACACCAACGATCATAGATGGCAGAAAGAGGCTATTTTCAAAGAAAGAGGCAATTTTTGAAGCGTATAGAATTATTTCTCGCTATTTCTTGATCGCGACATACTCAAGCGGATGAGAAAATATATAAATTATAGTGGAAAAAAGTATTGGTATTGAGTATCGCCGACAGGCTGAAAAAGGATCGGCGATACACATGCAACACCAACAAAATAAAACTATCGCTGCGATACTGAGAAAAGTATTGGCGATACCAAGTATTGCGATACTTTATCGCGATATTAACAGCCCTGCACACATGTATGTATGTACGTATGTATGAGCACTTGTTATAGCACCCCTTTAAGATTTCTACTCAGAGGCGCCCCCGCTACAGAGCGGACACTGAATCGGAGTTTCATGCCGAAGCGCATGAGTGAAGGACTTGCCCAGGGTCCCTACGCGGCGGCTTGAGGTGGATTCGAACCTCGCAACCCTCCGGCTGCAAGGCACCGAACATACCCCTACACCATCAACGCTTCACAAAATATAACCACTAATGACAGTTGGGTTGTAGTTTACACCACACACACCCAACTGTCATTAGTGGTTATATCTTGGTGTTTGGTTGTGTTGAAGCAACCATCAACTGCCATCATAGATTATAGTAGTTGGTTGGGGTTAGAGAATCGTTATCTGGACGCAGTTAATATTTGCAGGCGTTTCAATGATTGCCTTATTCTGCCAGCACAGCACTTGTGTAACTTACACCAGTCATTCTGTATTTTGGTGATGGATTTGTTGTTTTAGATCCATTAAGCACTACTTCCTTCTGGACCAAGGAGATTTCATTGTGCAGTTCATGGATATGGCTGAAGATGAAATGAAAAAGCCTATGGATGGTTTGTCTTATACCATTATTAGTCTAGCTGATTAGGCTGAATATCACTGGATTATACATATATGTGACCCAAGGGATCAAAATGAGTTGCATGTCGGAAATTTTAGAATATGAGTATGTTACATATTCTTAAAGACCACATTTTTTGCTTTAAAATGACACCAAAAGTTTGGCTCTACCTTATTTTTTGACAAAGTTACGAATGATTATGTGTTTTTTTTATTTTTTTATTTTAATATATAATCACCAAAAAAGTATTATCTGTAAAAAATTCTGAAAATACACATTAAAAAATGAATTTCATCAAATGTGAGAAATCAAAAATGTAAAGAAATTTTTTTTTCACCCATTTTCATTAAAGTCTGAAATAAGAAAAAGTGGTATCTGATCATATTTTGCCGTCTTCCTAGGAATGTAAATTGCCGACTTCTGAATCATTTTGATTCCCTGGGTCACATATTACAATAACTACAATTATTCATCAGTAGCTGGCTGGTTTATCAGGTTGCAAATAGTGTGTAAAGTCAAACTCAACATTGTCAAAATATATATGGGTAAGGTCACTAAGGTGTTTATAAGCCATTGAAAATTATGTTCAAGCTCTTACAATAGGAGATATGTACATTGTATGTACATACCATTTTGTATCTATTATATTGTATCTACATATTTATAAAGCGCCTCTAGTAGTGCACACCAATCAGAGACGCTCCCAGTGCGAAAAGCCCAGAGAGAAGAAAGTGGTCTTAAGACAGAGAAAGGAGGCACTTGAACCACCAAGACCCAATACTATTTGCTGATTTTGTTGCATTCCTCCTTAGTAACTACAAGGAGGAACATGTCAGAGGAGGGAGCTGATTCCATAGTGTAGGACCAATAAAGGCAAAAGCTCAGGTTTTGGCCATAGCAGTCCTCGTTCAGCTGGATGGTAGTGCTTTTATTCTACAGACTTGTGTACACCATCTGTAACCAGAAAATAGATCTTGGATTTGATGATGGAAGGGTGAGGAGAGTCTTCAGATTGGCGTCAGCTGTCAACAAAGGAACAGGTTCTAAGACTGGCTGGCAGTGAATAACCTGTATGGCACAGTAATGTAATGTAACAAATATTTATATAGCCCCAGTTAAGCACCTCCCGAAAAGTGTTGGTTACATCTAACCAACACTTCTAAGTCTAACTGATGAACAAGTGCAGCTTAAATGTGTTTGAGCTGAATCAACTGAAAGAAACACTACACGTGTGTAAAGAAAGGCGGATTGTTCAGTGCTCTGTTTTCTACCATACATCTATTATATGGAACTGGTGAATGGTGAGGTTGTTGTGTTGTACTGTCTGTGGATTACATCAGTTCCTCATCCTTGATACAGCATAGGACATTAAAACAGTGTCAGTGTCTGTGAAGTTGGACTCTGCTGGTATGTGGGAGTTCACCAGTGGTGACTTAGTTGTTTGAGCACTGGTTGCATACTAATGAGCCTCTTGTTCTTAGAATTTTCCTCTGTTTGGCTAATGTAGGAGTGTTTTGTGAGGTAGTTCAAAATTGCCTAGATAACTAATTTCTTAATGTATTTTAGGAAATTGTGTGCCAAAATAAGTAATACTGACTCGGTCATAATTTCTCATTTTTTGCTAAGCTAAGTTTCTTTGCAGCTGTCTCACTTTGTTGAAGTAGTCACATTAAAGTTTTAGGATCTTGAACAGTTTTCTCTTTCTACTGTGAACGACACTGAACGTTATTCATGTGCTTACAAGTGAATGCGATGAATTAACTTTTCATTACTATTTGTTAATTTTGTTGCAGAAATTATGCCAACTAGGTTGGAAACATTATTGGAACTGGCATTGAGAACTAGCACAGCAAATGTTGATCCATTTAAAGATGACCTAAAGTTAGTCAATGTTGATTTCTCAAAACCTGTATGTAGTGATCTCCTTGTTATTTGTATTTATCTATGTTTTTGTGAATTAAGTTAATTGTCTAGAGTTTTTGATGCTAGTTAGAACATAATTGTTTAATAGCCAGCGTTATTGATTTGACCAGAATCATATGTCTTAATAATATTAAGTTAGGCTATGAGGAAGATTGCTTACAGCAGGCATGTCTAACTCAGGTCTGAGGATGTGCTGCTAAGGCACTCACGCCATCATCCGTGCGCTGCACTATAGTCATTTATAAGCTGAAGTTCATTGTTAACAATTACTTCAAAAACGAAACTTTGCAAACTTTCGTTGACACAGATCAAAGTGACTTGATAGGAATATTTCATAAGTTCACTATGGAGGTACACACATAGTATCCTTCCGGTGAAGCATCTAACTTCCTTGATGGATAGTGTATAAGTGGACAATCTTAGGATGGCCTTGAGAAAATCTTCTGCCTTTGTCTGCTCAGAACCAAACAATCGATATTGGCTGTTAATTCAACATTTCTCCTGCTGAAACCCTTTCCTTTATGCTGATGCGTGACACTGTAAGCAAGACTGGTTTCTTTCAGACTTTGACCTGACTTTTCCAAAGGATTCTGATTTTTAATTGCGATTTCACTTGAAGGATCATTACGATATCGGTGCTATAGAAGTCATTAGGTTATAGAATAGATGAGGCTAAGAATGCCTCCTTATCTTCATGTTGCAAACACTTTGATGATTCATCTAGGCAATGTCCAGGATTTGTGGATTACTTGTCTGGTCATGAAATCCACAAATTTGTTCATGTATTACATATTCATTTGCCAACTGTTTAACGCCATCTATGTGTATGTCTAGTTTGTCACATTGTAATAATAAGAACATTTGATCATAGTGAAAACAGTATTTGCATCAATCAGACTATCTAATGTTAACTTTGAGCATTCGTTGCTCTGTGAACTGACTCTGCTTATAATGCCAGAAAAATGGCTGCATCATTAACAGTATTTCAATATAATGCTATATGCTCGATGAAAGTTTGAATCCATGTAACTTATCATGCTTTGTCAGAAGTTCAGAACTGGCATTATAGCAAGCAGGCTGTAATGAATCTTAGAGGTTTTGGCCATATTTCATGTGGAGCATATCCTGAAATGTATTTTTCTTCTGGTTTTATCCACAGGGTTGAACTTCTGCCTTATGATTTGATCTCACAACTGTTTAGGATTTTAACAATTGAGACAAAACAGGAGAAAGGTGAATATTTAGTCTAAGTTGCATTTTATAACTTGGACATGTGGCTGTACATATTTGACAGAATATCTTGGCTCCAGTTTTTTAAAAATCTTGTCTTAACAGTCAAACAACTTAATCATTCTTAGCTGTTTGTTTAGTATGTTATTGCTACTGTTTGCAGAAATTTGTATAAGGCTGCTTCAGAAAAGACTAATCAGAGTTCATAAGAACAAAAAGTGCATCAATATGCAAGCAAGTCTAAGATTAGTAGAGAGTTACCAGTTGTATTGCACGGGGCTAATGTGTAGAGTAAACTAGATGGTAATAAGCTCTTAGATGAGATTAGATCAGAAATGTGCACGTGGCATGGCGAAAGTGGCTGCATGTTTTCTAGCATGTAATTTTGGTCATGTTCGGATTTGCTTGATAATTGTCATTAATTTGCACTTATTATATGACCTGGTATGCATTTGTGTAGTTGTTTCTTTCTTTTACCATTTCCGAATATTTTGTTATTGGGGTTTTGCCCACAACCATGAACTTGTCCATCTTAAGGGATTTCTACTAACTTGACAGTAAAAAGGCCAAGAGCTTCCTTGGATTGGTGCTATGAAGAATGTTGTTCTCCATAGCCCCATTTCAGAGGGATGCCTAGATCCATCTTCTACCATCTGAGACGCCTGATGTTAAAGTTTGTGTGGACATTGCAAGCTGTCTTTCTAATGACACGCTCAAAAAACATGCAGCCACTTTGGCCATGCCACTTGCACATGTGTCATCTGTTGTCTGTCCTCTTCTGTATTGTGGCTACATAGTCCAAGAACTCTGAATGTGGTGTCGTGTAAGTGACTTCTTGCTTTGAAGCCATTCATTTGTTCGGAAAGAAGTAGTGTGACAAAGGCACATTATTTATATTTATGTAGTTTGTGCTTAAAATCCTGTTATTTGATGGTTATCTCACACAGCTGTACGTATGTAAGTACAGAAACTGAAATATGATAAATATGTTTTTGATAAAGTATCAGGTAACAAACATTTTTTACTGTTGTGTTGTAGATTATAATGTCGACCCGACTGACCTTCATTTGTCTGGACTGGAGGCTTTTACATTTGACTATGTCGTCAAGTGGCCTGTCTCACTTGTCATCAGCCGAAAGGTTAGCCATTGTTGTTTGTCATTTGACTGAGAAATATGCTGAGAAAATCTGCTCAAAAAGTGACAGTATGTTTATATATACTATTCTCAGTTGCATTGATCAGTCACAACGTTTCAGTGATTAAGCCTCTAGAGCAGATAACGGCTGTTGCACTGTAGCGTATAATGATTATTCAAGACAACGGTAATGTGACTATTGTTTTACTAAATGTTTGCCCGTCCTAAGACGGTTAAAAACAATTTTAAAATGTCAGGAGATGTTTCGTCACGTGATATGGGATTGACGTAAGTCCTCCTTCCTTCCCTCCATTCCTCCCACCATCCCTCTCCCTTTCCCCAGCCTCCCTCCCTTCTTCCAACCGTCCCTACCACCAACTGTCCGTCGATCTCTCCCCTCCCTCCCACGAACCTTGTCTACCTCCCTCTATCTCTCCGTCCCTGCCTCCAACCCTCCATCCACTCGCATAGTGCGTTGTGTAAGATTTTGTTGTCGCCCCGTATTGAAGTAGCTGGTATGCCGGCTATGTGTAACTGGAATGTTGACACTATGGCAGAGATTTCTGTTCTATTATATTATTAATACAATTTGGCCAAATATTAACTGCTAATTTGATTTTTTATAATTAGTCTTTAGTGACCAGTTGTGATGATGGTAATCCAGCAGCGGCCAAGATGGCCGTTGTTTATGCTTCACGTTCATTTTTATATTTTAGTTTTTCATTTATGGAATTTGCTTGATATGTTTGGGCTTCTGTGGTATAGTCTGCATTCACAGTTTCTTGTTTTAGTCTGGTTTGGATTTGCATGTTTGGATGGCATTTGCTTGCTTGCTTGCTTACCAACAAAACTCTACAGCACTTTTCAATTGGTCAGTGTATTTAGGGATATTATATTGGTTCCCATCTATACAGTGTGAGGCTCGTTGTATGTGTTGTCTGCTAATGGGAAATCTTCGATTCAATGATGCAACAGTGAGGCAAAGTTGTTGAAACGGATCCATCAGCCATGGACAGTTTCTGCATAGTATACATGTGTGCCAAATTGATATAGTAATCATATATTTATATAAATGAGGGTCATCATAGGTGCTTCTGTCCTGAAAACACAAAACCACGATTGAACTCACTGATTATCAAGTGATTACAGAATAGAGGTAAAAAAGGCCTCGAAGCTTATGGCAGGGTTACTAGAAAACTTATTCAAGAAACTTGGACCAACCACAGTGAAACTTCTATGTTGCACCTGGAAGGTTGGGCAACCAGGTCACCTTGTGCAACAGTTGTGAATTTCCACATATCTGTGTGTTGTTTTCGGATGATGTTTTCGGATGATGATGATGATGATGATGACAGTGAGAGTGATTGTAAGGATGATGGATGATGATGAATTTCAAATGGTCATTTTCAGGCACTAACAAGGTACCAGATGCTATTTCGACATCTTTTCTACTGCAAGCATGTTGAGCGCCAGCTGTGCAAGTGAGAACTAACGATTATCACTGACATAAGTTGTTATCAGGATTCTGCTGAATGTTGTCTCGTGTAATTGGCATGTGGCCTAATCTGCTTAATTAGTTCCACTTTTCTTGTTAACGTTTGCCTGCATAAGTTGTGTATGCACAAATTCATATACATTCATTAGAGAATGCCCATATCTGGTTTAAAATTTATTCATTTCTACCTGAATTTTGCAATATGAATCTCATCAACTGTTGAGCTAAAGTGTAACTTGAAATTTGTTCAAAATTAATTTTTGAACAAATATTCTTTCTTTATTTGTTTTATTTATCTAGCTTGACTACCGGTACCTGCTTTTTCATCAGTGCAATTCAAAATGTTTACGTAAATAATTATTGAAGTTTTATTACTAGCATATAAGAAATGGATTGCATTTTAAGTTTCTGCTGTAACGGCTTTGGTAGCTGATGAGATATATTTTAAGTTAGAGATGCCTATACAAAAGGGTTACTGCAAAAATATTGGTTTTAAAGCATAACGAGTAGAGACAAAGTGATAGCAGTTTGATCAGCTTTGTGATTGTCTAGTTCTTTATACAATGAACTGGAGCAGTACTGTTTACTGGTGTCAAAATGTTAGTTAAATATGGCCAAGGTACCCAGATCAATTCTGAGTGAGCACCCGAATACTTCTCTGAAGTGTGTAATTTGGTATGAATTTTAATCAGTACATTTTTACCAAGGCAAAAGCAATCCTCTGTAATATCTTAGGCTTGTCACAATGGTGAACTCTGAATTGTGACCTTTTGCTGTGTACATCATTGGTTGTGGCCTCCTTGGTTATTATGACTAGAAAAGAATTCTTTCATATGTGGATTGAGCTATTTTCTTTAGTGGTTTCATTTCAGTCAAGTTTTGTTTTGCTCGAAGCTTCTGAGTATATCAACTTGTTGTGTCAATGAATCTTGGTGCAAACCAGACTGAACCAAGATAAGCAGTATACTTTCTGAATGTCTGTTTCAGGGTCTTAAATTCAGTTTGTATCTTGAATAATTGCTTTTATCTTTTCCAGTGTATGGTTGAGTAACAAGACTGCAAAGATGTTTACCCTTCATTCTACCAAATGGTATGCTTCTGCATTTGCCCTCCGCCAGCGAATGCTCAATTTTGTGCAGAACTTTGAATACTACATGATGTTTGAAGTCATTGAGCCCAACTGGCAACTGTTTGAGTCAAACCTTGAAGCAGTAAGAGACAATCTTTCTTCTGTTTTTCAGTTAAGTACCTGTTGTTAATTTCCATTCCACACTCCTCCAATGCATGTGATGCTGCATGTAAAACCAGTTATGCCTTTACTTAATTTATTGCACTACTGCAGCAGTGCGTTAATTTCTTTCTGACATCCATATTTTCAACCCATCTTAGAATCTATGACAGTGGCCAGTTGTTCATCTGTTGATCTTTCTACGCTGGGTCTAGAGTTTCTTTCTGATGCATCATGTAAATTTTCCATTCTCTCTTAAATCTGATTATTAGTTTGCTGTTAATGTTGCTATTTAAAAACTCTAACTGTAAATTGCAACTCTGTACCCCTAAAGAACATTTTACATAGTTATGTGTATTTGTAGTGCACCATGACATCCTTATGGTGCATCACATGAGTCATATAAATGGTGGCATTACAAGTACCGTCAACCTGGGCAAAATTGCTTCAGAAGCTTTTTAAACGGTTTCCTGCTCAGTTTCCATTGCTGAATAACATATCCAAAATCCCCCAAAATCCGACCACGGGGTCACCCCCAAAAATGCATTTTATCCAAGATGGCGGCCAATAATGGCGCCAACACAGAAAACAGTATATATAAGGTCATAGGTAAGCTACAATGACAAATGAAGTATCAAACTTAACATTATCCAGATCAACGAATCGATTTATCGTAGTGGCAATAGTGTCGGAATGCTACTATCCAAGATGGCGGCCAATATGGCCGCCAAAACCCAAAATATGTATAAATCAGGTCAGAGGTAAGCTACAATAACAAATAAAGTGTCGAATATAATATTTTCAAGGTCAGGAAATCTATTTATCATAGTGGCAATAGTGTCGGAATGTTACAATCCAAGATGGCGACCAATATGGCCGCCAAAACAGAAAATATCCATATATCAGGTCATATGTTAGCTACAATAACAAATGAAGCGTCAAATTTAATATTATCAAGGTAAAGGAATCGATTTATCATAGTGGCAATAGTGTCGGAATGCTATTATCCAAGATGGCGACCAAGATGGCGGCCAATATGGCCGCCAAAACAGAAAAATTTATATAAATCAGGTCAGAGGTAAGCTACAATAACAAATGAAGATTCGAATATAATATTTTCAAGGTCAAGAAATCGATTTATCATAGTGGCAATAGTGTCGGAATGTTACAATCCAAGATGGCGGCCAATATGGTCGCCAAAACAGAAAAATATGTATATATCAGGTCAGAGATAAGCTACAATAACAAATGAAGTGTCGAATATAATATATTCAAGGTCAAGAAATCGATTTATCGTAGTGGCACTATTGTCGGAATGCTATTATTTAAGATGGCGTCCAATATGGCCGTCAACACAAAAAAATAGGTATATCTCAGCTCATCAAGTCTGGATCGGGGGCCTTTGGAACAGCTCTTTGGAACCATCATCTTCTCAACGACACTGACGAAAACTTTAAGCGGATTGTCTCTGACCTGTTTGACTCCCACGAGGCTGTGATAACTGAGTCACTAGACACATTTCTCCCAGCACGCTCAGTCAAGATGCGTCCCTGCCCCCTCTCGCTGTGATTTAATGCTGAACCCTTAGGTGTCAAGCCCGGCACCTGAAGAGGGTTTACAGACGAACGCGATCTCCGAAAGATCAAACCAACCACCTGGATCCGCTCTTGTCCGAAACATGCAATCCTTCTACAGGAGCAGGGAGCAGGAATACTGTGACTCTGGGAGGCCGTCATCGGCCGACGATCGGGTGAGCCAAAAAGCTCTGGACATTCTTCAGTGACCTTCGTGGCCGACGGTCGGGTAGTCAACGGTCACAGACTCCTTCGCCTTTTATAACTGTCGACGTGTTTCTGAAGAAACTATAGCATCCACTCTCTCTCTCTCTCTCTCTCTCTCTCTCTCTCTCTCTCTCTCTCTCTCTCTCTCGACCATCTTCGATGTAAGTCAGCTCAGCTTTTGACTCTCTTCACCATCATATAATCATATACTCCTTCAACGCCTTTCTACTTCTTTTGGGCTGACAGACAAACCTCTAGAGTGGCTTCTCTTCTTCCTGTCAGAGCGCACTAATTGTATAGTCTTTGGCTCCTCTAGGTCCAGCTGGGTTCTTGCCCCTTTTGGTGTTCCACGGGTTCGGTGCTGGGACCAATGCTTCATGTTATCTAAACGTCTGGTATTGGGGTCTTGCTGGCGTCATGTGGGCTTCTGCACCAGCTATAATTATGATGGTGATGTGCAGACCTACATCCGTTACAGCAGTGATATTTTCGTGAATAAGAAGTAGAATAAGAATAATAATTTGATTTTCGTTCAGCAGAAGTAGAAGTAGAATAAAAATTATTTTACGAACGAGAATAGAATAAGAAGTGAAATTAAGACCTTCAGAAGTGAATAAGAATAAGAAGCTTAAATATTTTTAGAACGAAAATTAAGAGACTTCTAATTTTTAGGTGTCATGTTTTATTACTGTGATGAAGTAGGTTCCTCACAGAACAGTTGAAGGGCATTAATTATACCTGTAATCCTGGGTGTGGGGTCGTATAGCTTTAAACTGGTTTAAACCGGCCTTAGGGCTTAGGGGCTAATAATATGCCAATGCCGGGTAAATGCAGCTATTGTGCAGGGCTGAGGGGTTGTCACCGGCCCTTTGAGGGAGCCAGCCATAGGCCGGCAGGCTGGCTGACCAGAGGAGTGAGGTCAGATGTAATTGGCCAGTGGGGAGAGCCAAGTGTCAGGCACATTTGACTCAGGAAAGGTAGGCCACGGACAAGGGAGAATCGTTTTTGCCGTGGCTGGCTGTGAAGGAGAGTGGTCATCTCTGGTGTAGAGAAGAGCGTAGAACTGCCGTCCGAGAGAGAAAGCAAGGGAAGCGTCTGGCCAGGGCCTAGATCAAGGATGAAATAATACTAGCCTAGAAGATTTTCTGTAGTAATATCTAAGGTATCTAAGGTGATATTGGTATTTGGACGGCAGAGAGGGCCAAGTTCAAGGAAACGGTCCACTTTGTTTGACCCGAGGTCAAATCGGCCTAAGAGTTGTTTGAAGTGGCAGGAAGGCCTCTTAATTGTGCCCTTAGTGATATTCTTTGTGTGACCTTTATTTAGCTCTTAGTAATTTAATACCTAGGGTTATCAAATGTTCTCCCATTCCAGCCGGGGTGCTTCCCCTATTGATCCACGGGATAGTTATGCATGGCAGGGACATGAACTCTCTGAACTCCGCCACTATACATGTGGTAGTGCCAGTCCCAAGCCTCGAGGAAGGAGGAGGGCGACGAAACCCATGCCTGCACTCGACCCTTGAGGGATTAGAACCCGTTTATCAGGTCATGAAATAGGGAATTCTTTTACCGCCGTACAGAAATATGTTTAAAATGCATGTTCCTTATTTGGATTTGACGTACACCTCTGCGCATAATGTGACTCTCGTAGCTATAGTCTCATGAATCCAACTTTCGCCACAGTTCTGCACTCCTGGCCAACTCAGCTTAAATGAGTACACTGACCGTACACTGTTGGTTGGAAGATGAGACGGCGAGGGAGAGGACTGACTCCCAACCCTCATTTGTGGAGGCTAATACATGCTGCTTTAGAGTTAGCTTTAGGGACTGCTCTTCTTTCTCCTACTCTTTTTCTTCTTCATAATATTCTCTGTGCATGAGGGAAATGGTTTAAAGGTTTTGTTCATATCTCTAATCTTGATAAGTGCACGAATAAGTAAAATTATGTGTTGTATGTATGTATGAGCACTTGTTATAGCGTCCCTTCAGGTGTTAGGTCTTAGCCTGAACTAGAAGTAAAATTATTTGAGAACTAGAAGTAGAAGGAGAAGTAGAATTGCCTCAAAAGAAATTGAATAAGAACTAGAAGTAAAATTAATTGAGAACTAGAAGTAGAAGGAGAAGTAAAATCGCTTCAGCAGAAGTGAATAAGAACTAGAAGTAAAATTAATCAAAGAACTAAAATATCACTGCGTTACAGCCCCGATTGCGTGGTGGATTGCCGTTCAGCAGATGTGCCAAGCTATGGATGCCCTTTCCACTTGGTTAGCATCCAATCGCCTGCTTCTAAACGCCTCTAAGACTCAAATTCATTTGGTTGGGTGGTGGTAGCCGGCTGGGAGCATTGACCAGTGCCTGCAGTGGCGGAAACATTTTCACATGTCCCTTCTTGGATTCAGTCCGGGACATAAGGGTAACTCCGGTTTAAGAAATTAGTTTTCATCAGCACATATATCAGGTCACCTGTAGCTGCTATTATCAGCTACGTCAATTGCGGGCTATTTCTCGCTCCATATCCCATGACTCTGCTGTGATCCTTATCCATGCTTTTGTTACTAGCATATTGGATCACTGCAGTTTGATCCTGGTGGGTCTGCGACGGAGCCACTTAGACTAATTGGGGTCCTTGACCGGTTCAGCTGCTCGTTCAGCTGCTCCGTTCAGCTGCTCGTCTTACAGGGGCTTCCCCAAATATGCTCCTGTTTTTGTATTATTTGTTCGATGTATTGTACTGGCTCTCTGTCCCACAACGCATCTCTAACAGGGTTGCTGTTTTGGTCTGGTGATGCATACTAGGCTGTGCGTCGGCCTACCTGCGTGATCTTTGTCGTCCGCTCTGGGATGCATCTGGCCGTCGATTCATCCGATCTTCTGCTGGGCAGAACTCTAGTGCCTCATGCTCGCTCCTCAATTAGGCAGCATCGTGCCTTCTCAATGGTTGGACCTTCCATTTGGAATGGTCTCCCATTAGAGACTCGTCTACTGCCTAGGGGTAGTGCGATTGCATTTAATAAGTTGCTAACTTATTGGTGCCGCAGCTTGGCTGGGACTCTGGGAGCGTCTGAGTAGCTCTCTTGAAGGGGCGCAATATCAAATTCCTTAAATAAACGAATGAATAGGTAATCCACAATAACAAATGAAGTGGCAATAGTGCGCGAATGCCAAAATCCAAGATATCATGAAAATATCTTCAAAATCAAAGCTTTATAGGATGTGTTTCTTCTGTTGTTAGCGCTACAAATAGTTTTCAAGAAACATACATTTTTGTGTGTGTTGGCGGCCATATTGGCCGCCATCTTGGATAGTAACATTCCGACACTATTGCCACTAAGATAAATCGATTTCTTGACCTTGAAAATATTATATTCGACACTTTATTTGCTATTGTAGCTTACCTCTGACCTGATTTATATATATTTTTCTGTTTTGGCGGCCATATTGGTCGCCATCTTGTATAATAGCATTCCGACACTATTGCCACTATGATAAATCGATTCCTTTACCTTGATAATATTAAATTTGACACTTCATTTTTATTGCAGCTAACATATGACCTGATATATGGATATTTTTCTGTTTTGGCGGCCATATTGGTCGCCATCTTGGATTGTAACATTCCGACACTATTGCCACTATGATAAATAGATTTCCTGACCTTGAAAATATTATATTCGACACTTTATTTGTTATTGTAGCTTACCTCTGACCTGATTTATACATATTTTGTGTTTTGGCGGCCATATTGGCCGCCATCTTGGATAGTAACATTCCGACACTATTGCCACTACGATAAATCGATTCGTTGACCTTGATAATGTTAAGTTTGATACTTCATTTGTCATTGTAGCTTACCTATGACCTTATATATACTGTTTTCTGTGTTGGCGCCATTATTGGCCGCCATCTTGGATAAAATGCATTTTTGGGGTGACCCCGTGGTCGGATTTTGGGAGATTTTGGATGTGTTATTCAGCAATGGAAACTGAGCAGGAAACCGTTTAAAAAGCTTCTGAAGCAATTTTGCCCAGGTCTAACTGTATATTGCCTGGACTATCATATAAATGGTGGCATTACAAGTAATGTCAGTGTCCAGAAAGAGGAGAAAAGCAATAAAAGAAACTGTTCAACAAAGAATTTTTGTTAAATACGTAACTAAATTGTATGACCTTTACTGTTTACTGTTTAGTCTACCTGCATATTAAGAACTGGATTCGTCCTGTTAACATTTAATTCTGAATGCAATATTACAAGCAGGTGTAGTTAATTAACGTTAACTTGCTGTAGTTAATTAACATTAACTTGCTAAGAATAAAGAGTTGTGTAACTACCTTTGTATTTACTGCAGTGGAAAGTAATTGCTGGATTTTCAGAGTCATCTGGAGTGTAGACAGTAGAATGTGTTGACCTCGAAACATTTATGTAACTCGTAATGCTCTTCATTTAGGTGTCCAACATAGATGATGTCCTGGCTCATCATTCTGACTTCCTTAACAGTTGCTTGAAGGAATGCATGTTGATGAGTCCCAAACTTCTCAAGATTGTACACAAGTTGATGGTTGTGTGTGTCACCTTCTCCAACTTCATGCAGGTAAGGTGCAGTGTGTATAATTTTATCAGTCTAACAGGTAAAGTGATAAGAGTTGTAACAATAATTATAATTAATAGTTGTTCTTGAAAGTAACAATTTTGAGCATCATTTGAGAAGGCAGACCGTGGAGTTTCTCAATGCAGGCATCACCCAAAAGCATGCAGTGCTGGTCGAGAGCCCAGTAAGTGTATTAGTAATATTTTTATATTGATAGTTTATTTATTATGTCTATTGGCGTAAAAGCACTGAATTGTAGCCAAGCACAGTACTTAAAATCAATCCTTTTTCCTCAGAATTAGCACTATTCAACCGAATTATCTGATTGCTTTTCAGTGCAACAGCAACTACAATTGTACTTGTGGAACATTCTCAATAGTCGCTGAACCTAGATGCTGGAACTAGCTACCATCATCTGTTGATTCTGCTCAGCCTTTTGTTTCTATCTAAAGACTTGCCTCTTTCATTTGACTTATCCACCATAGAGTGCCTCTGTCTCAGTGGACTGACTTTTTCGTTATTGACTATATGCGGGATGTCCTGCACTGGCTGCCGCTACCCCAGCGCATCTAATTGGTACTGCACCTGCTTATCTGCAGGCACTATGCCGCCCTATTTCCGCTAACAGTGGCCGCCGACCCCTCCACTCTGCGATTCGTGGTGAGCTGATCGTCCCTTTTGTGAACACTTCTGTAATGCAGCATTGGGCCTTCTCGGTTATTGGCCCGACAGCCTGGACTTCCTCTGGTGCTGCATCTTCTACTAGGACAGTGGTTCTTAACCTTTTCAAGGGAGCCGAACCCCAAGAAAAATCCATGACCACTCACCGAACCCCTCAAGTTTGAACAATATTTTTTTACCTAATGGGAACAAAAGGAAAAAAAAAATTGTTCCAAAATGTGATACAATATTAATACATTCAATACATGAACTACTAACAGTTAATTATTTTATTAAATAAAAGTCGAAAAATGAAAATAAAATAGCAAATGATTTTTCACTCACACTCACTGACCCTGAATACGTATATATTTCAGAGGACCTCTGCCGAACCTCTGGCACTGGCTCACCGAACCCCAGGGGTTCGGTCGAACACTGGTTAAGAAACACTGTACTAGGAACTCTGTATTCTATACTTCTCTGAAAGCTGTCCTTTTCAGCCATGGATGAGCCAGGAGCGCCTCTGAGTAGATATTTTGAAGGGCACTATATCAACTTTATTTGATTGATTGATTGAAGTTGCTAATGCCTAATGGTTATTATTATATTTAGCAAAGCTTGCCAACTTGATTGTGTAATTACTTATTGAGTTATGTTTGCATTTGTCAGAGACTTAGTACAAACATTGAGTTGGATGTGAGTAGCCTTACCACTGTAGCTACTCTTCAGGCAGTTCCAACTTCTAAAGAACTTCGAGATGAACCAGATAAGAAAAGAACTGCTACCAAGGTACTAATCTAGTCTAATGACTTTCATAGTATCATTTATTATGATGCATATAGCATTAATCACTGGTCGTTTTAAGTCAAGTCTTGTAATCAAAGTCATAATCGTTTAGAAGAGCCAGGTTGAAGTCCAACAAGACAGAGAAATGAGAATCCAAGCTACACAGCAAGCTGAAACAGATAAGTTTTCAGTTTAGTTCTGAAATGACATTAAATTAGACAACTGATGGCTTGGTGGATTTGCAAAAAAGGCCAATGCAAAAGTCATAGGCAGAGATTCTATTTTCTAAAGAAGACAATCATAAAATCTTCAGCTTATGGACTGACTCTTAAGCTCAATATTTAATTCAAAAGGGTGCCAGATCGATGATAGTTCTGGACCTATTTTAGGTTTCAATTGAGAAAAAGAGGAACTCTCTGGCAGGATTGTAGATTTCTTATGATTTTAGGTGTTATGCAACATCTGTAATTAGAAACATCAGTTTGCCACCTTTACTTTGCCCACATGGCTTCACACAAGCTGCTTCTTGTCTGCTGATAAGCAGACAAATTCATATTGAAGTGTTATATGTAAAATGTAGGTTTTTGCATAAACTTTTCCAGATGTGAGTAGGCATTCGACTGTTTATGAATAAATTCCTTCTGAAACCTTTATAGGAACAATGAGCCATGAACTCTGAAAGCAGCTGTGTTCTATGCTTCAACTTGGGTACTGACAGTAATATTTGCCATGAACAACTGGTTTGTGTTCTCTTAACGTGATTGTCTTTCGAGGTGTAAGGGACTGCAGCAAAATTTAAATATAAGATTTTCGTTTTATTTTAGGTGATCCTGGAACACGTGGATCAGTTAGCAGGAAGCGAAAATTTTGAACAGTCTATTATGACATTTGACAACAATTTCACCCATCTTCTGGTGGATCTTTTGGACAAAATCATGGAATTCAGTATTACAAACTGTGAACATAAACTCATGAATATACTTTACAGGTACAAATAAATCGTTTTTACTACATACCATTGCAACCATATGGATTGTCATTCAGGATGTCCTGAAAGAGGGGTTGGTAGGGTCACTGAAATGTGCACTAGGGGAAGTGGTTATGCTCAGTGTGGATGTGGCATCCAGTTTTGGTACATGGAGTTATTTAGTACAACCTGTGCCTTAAACACTGACTTCAGTCTTACAACAGACCGTTGATACTGTGTTGGATCTAATTATGTGAGTCCATTTGCTGGATGCGGCTGGATCAAAGTATCCCTTCCATAGCACAGTTAGTACTGCAAGATCAACAAATTGGCCTAATCTAGGCACTGTTACTTCTGTTTTTTATGTATCTCCGCAATACCTGCCCAAAAATAGCCCAAGTTTCAAACAACTATGCCAGAGTGCTGACACTCACCTCTTCAGGGCTGTTCGTGCAGATCCAGGCCATGTCCTACATGACCTACTGCCCCAATTAAAACTGTAGTATACGCGCTATGTCCACGTAAACATGACAGAAAGAATTCTGTTGCAGACAGTCTGGCACGCATTTATTGTTAGGATGATTTATTCGTGATTATATACTTCATAATGTACACCCAAGTGCGGTTAGCAATTGGTTCAATAAAGGATATACTTACTTACTTTACTTACTTACTTACTTTTAATACACAGTTTATTTGGCAGGTTAGCCATTGGCAACGTGAAGGTATTGATCTGCCCTGGTTTGCTCAGATATTCCCTGAGATAACCTTTTCCCTCACGATCTGTGACGGCAAACTTAGCCTTTCTCAACATGTGAACCTAGTCTTTCGAAGCTGTTACTATGAGCTTCATCAGCTCCGAGTGATTTCTCATTCTCTCTCATGATGCTGTCGTCACTAGTCGAATTGACCACTGTTGCTCGATACTTGTCGGCCTCCCCCTTGGGGTCCTGGGATGACTTGATTGGGTTCTGCGCTTGGCTGCTCAGGCAGCTTCCTAAATTCGCCCGTCTGTGCATACATGCGAGATGTGTTGCATTGGCTGCCTGTGTCTCAGCAGATTTCATATCGCATTGCTGCTTTGGTGTCTCATTGTGTTCTTGGCTGTGCTCCATCTTACTTGTGCGATCTTTGCCACCCAGTGTCCGATGTTGCAGCACGTTGGGTGATTCACTCTGCTACGAGGGGTGAACTTTTAGTTCCATGGACTTGCTTGGCTACTAGACAACGCTGAGCTTTCTCAGTTTTAGGCCCCTCCATCTGGAATGATCTCCTGCCAGAGCTGCATTCATTGCTCCTGATCAACCCAACTGGGTTTTATAAGTCACTCAAATCTTTTTTCTTTAAAGATTGTTGCTTCAGAAGAAAAATCCACTTCGTCAGCTTCAGTTGGTTTTAAGTTGGCTTAGTTGGAATTATATAGCACTTTTTAAGGGCATCTTAGCACTCTAACAATAAGAGTGTACTAAAAGTGAATGGGAAACCGATGCAGCTCATCATTGAAGTGTTATTTATATTAAATTTCATTTTAGACTTGACTTCAACAACTTCTATACAAAGAGACTAGAAACTTTATCAGCAGAGAGATCGCTTCTGGACCCAACAGCATCAAAAGAACAGCTTAACCAACCAAGTAAGTTTCCCACCTGTGATGGTGAAGTCTTTGAGAGTGCATTATAATTCATCTTATCATATTTTCCAGGCTCCCAAGTTTACACAGCAGAAAGCACAATGTGCTTCCTGACATCTCCAATCACCTCAAGTTCCCATCTGTGATGGTGGAGTCTTTGAGAGTGCATTATAATTCCTCTTATCATATTTTCCAGGCTCCCAAGTTTACACAGCAGAAAGCACAATGTGCTTCCTGACATCTCCAATCACCTCAAGTTCCCATCTGTGATGGTGGAGTCTTTGAGAGTGCATTATAATTCATCTTATCATATTTTCCAGGCTCCCAAGTTTACACAGCAGAAAGCACAATGTGCTTCCTGACATCTCCAATCACCTCAAGTTCCCATCTGTGATGGTGGAGTCTTTGAGAGTGCATTAGAATTCCTCTTATCATATTTTCCAGGCTCCCAAGTTTACACAGCAGAAAGCACAATGTGCTTCCTGACATCTCCAATCACCTCAAGTTCCCATCTGTGATGGTGGAGTCTTTGAGAGTGCATTATAATTCATCTTATCATATTTTCCAGGCTCCCAAGTTTACACAGCAGAAAGCACAATGTGCTTCCTGACATCTCCAATCACCTCAAGTTCCCATCTGTGATGGTGGAGTCTTTGAGAGTGCATTATAATTCATCTTATCATATTTTCCAGGCTCCCAAGTTTACACAGCAGAAAGCACAATGTGCTTCCTGACATCTCCAATCACCTCAAGTTCCCATCTGTGATGGTGGAGTCTTTGAGAGTGCATTATAATTCATCTTATCATATTTTCCAGGCTCCCAAGTTTACACAGCAGAAAGCACAATGTGCTTCCTGACATCTCCAATCACCTCAAGTTCCCATCTGTGATGGTGGAGTCTTTGAGAGTGCATTAGAATTCCTCTTATCATATTTTCCAGGCTGGTGGTCTCTGTAAATTCCACTACGCAGCACAGAAGTGTTTGCCATTGTTGCCTCTGTAACCTGGAAGAGTCTTCTAAAATCAGAGTGAGCTAATCAGTCCTTGTTCTACAAGTGCTTGAAGTCTGTTTTGTTTGATCACGGGATCTCCCTGCTTGGTCGGGAGCGCTGCTGATGAGTTTTTTCTTGAAGTTGTGCTTTGCAAGTTTTAACTTATGTTATGTTAATGGATGACCTTCAAGGAACACTGTTCACTTGAACACTGAAAAATTTGAAGCATGGCACAACTTTTGCTTATTTTGTCTTCTAGTTTTCAGTCGCATTTCAACTTGCTTGTTTCCGATTTTGAGCAATGCTCAGTTTTCTGATGAAGGATTTACTGTACTGTCTAGTGGTAGTGTTCCTCATAGACTTTTAACTATATGGTACACCCTTGCTGGTCTAGTTTTACCTATTTTACTTGCCTTGGAAGTGATTGTTCTGTGGAAACTGTTGTTGCAGAAGGAAAGCGGGGTTCCAGCTCTGACAGACGACAGTGCTCCAAACATGCCTCAAGATCACCAGAGAGACGGAGCTCAGCTGAAAGTCAGAGAAAAGTCAAGCACCCCTCACCTTAATCATTAACTTGATATCGAAATCTGACAGTGATGTGAAGTCTCAGCTGAGCATCATTTTCGTTATGTACACTTTGAGAAAATAAACTCACGTGTTTCACAAGGCATGCTCATGTGCCTTCATACAATAACACTAATAAAACATTTGAAACAGAACTTGTCTCTGTGTATGTATGTATGTATGTATACAACATGTTTAAGATCCTGTGACATGGGCCCATTATTTTCTACAATGAAAAATATGCCAAATTTTGATGTTTTTCAATAAATTGAATATAAGCATTGATTTAAGTGTTGAACCTTAAAATAGTTGAGATTGCAAATAAACATCCGAGTACTATAGTGAGTGAGGAGTACTTTTATTTGTAATCACAGATTTCTATAGCATCTCTAGGAGAAAGACTCATCAAAGGTGCTCCCATCCTCACAACAAGAAACTGGTTTTCAGGCGCTTACGGAATACAGATAAAGAAAACTTAGGATTTGTCATAGCATGCCACTGGAGACCAACTGCACAAAGTTGGACCAACAACAGTGAAACTTCTTCTCATTGGGGTTGCTAGAAATTGCACAAATCATTGTAATGATTCGAAATTCTCTGCAAGAGCCCCATATGAAAAAAAACAAGTATAAAATAAAATCCGAAACCAGCATAAGCATTAAACCAATATTGCTCATTACACTGGATACCCATCGAGCAAAAGAATTCAGTTATAGTCGCAAAATATTGCATTGTAATTGTAATTGTAAATTCCGTATTTCTAAAGCACTACTTTAAAGCGAAGTGCAGCTCACCTGCTTATCTACGAGCGCTACATCATATGTGACCCAAGGGATCGAAATGAGTCGCATGTCGGAAATTTTAGAATATGAGTATTTTACATATTCTTAAAGACCACATTTTGTTCTTTAAAATGACATCAAAAGTTTGGTTCTACCTTATTTTTTGACAAAGTTATGAATGATTATGTGTTTTTTTGTGAAAATATTTTTCATTTATTTTGATATATAATCACAAAAAATAAAAGTATTCTGCATAAAAAAAATTCTGAAAATGCACATTAAAACTATGAATTTTATCAAATGTCAGAAATTATAAATGTAAAAAAAATTTGTTTGACCCATTTTCATCAAAATTTGAAAATAAGAAAGAGTGACATCTGATCATATTTTGCTGTTTTCCTAGGAATGTAAATTGCCGACATCCGACTCATTTCGATCCCTTGGGTCACATATAGGGATTGTCCAGTGATCGATGTCTAGTGGAGGTCCAAGTCCGTTTGCCACTGAGAGGACATAGAGCAGTTTCACAGAGGACAAGAAAGCTGGGAAGGCACAGGATCGAATGGATTAGTGTAGGAATTGCACTCAAATCAGCCAACCTGCCTCTGCTCCTTGTACACCCCCCAGTGTTGTGCACGAGACCAAAATTCCAAGACCGAGACCAAGTGGTTCAAGACCAAGACCGAGACCAAGACCGCGTGGTCCAAGACCGAGACCGAGACCGCATCATCCAGGACCAAGATCTAAACCTCAAGACCATAAACGCAATTCTCAGTTGTAGTGTTATGTGTTTCCATTATTCATATCAGATGCTTATTATATTTATAATTATGGTTTTTATCCCCAAGTCTTCGAGGTCTCATGAAGAGCACACTACAGCTAAACACTCTCTCAACAGGCGCAGGTGTTGCGGAATACAAAAACTTTGCCAGTAGAGAAAAATTCCCCACCAAATACCTGATCTGCATCGTTTACCCGGCTACTGATTTTGCCTCGAGAAACTGCATCAGTGTAAGCACTAGAGGTCATGGTTATCTTGCCTCAACGTTCTCTTGTAGCTTCTGGTCATCTATCGCTTTGTCCTATATAGGCGGATCGTCGCATGAATTCGAAGCTATCTCAGAAGTCCCTGAATAACCGAAAATATCGACAACATTTAACAAATAATCCACTCTAGTTCCTACCAAACTTAAGGCCAAACCAAAGGCGCAAGACCAAGACCAAAACAAATGACCGAGACCAGACGCCCAAGACCAAGACCACACCCTTAAGACCAAGACCAAGACCGCACCTTTAAAGACCGAGACCAAGACCGGCACATTCGAGACCGAGACCAAGACCAAGACCGCATTTTTTCGGTCTCGAGACCAAGACCGCGGTCTCGAGACCACATCACTGACACCCCCTTGCCAACAAATATTGCACCCCATCACTGATTGGCTGAATTAAAACTCTTGGTAGCTGGTCGCTCGATTCCTGGTTTCGACTTGCTGGATTTCGACAAGACTCTGTAATGGACTGATTGACTGCGATTTCATTTGAACTGACCGTGAATTTTGATGCCTTGTGCAGTATGATAACATATGATAGCTTAGAAGTCATTATGCAGCACCATAAAAGTTTGGACTGGTGGAACACCCAAGTCATCTTCAGCAGCAGAATGAAGCAAACTATGGCCCAGAATATGAGACTGGGACATAGTCCCTGAGATAAGAGGAAGCACAACTGTACCCTTGCAAAGTTCCTAAAAGTAGCTATGCAAACAGCTAGATAGTCTGTTATTTTGGATTGTTAGGGCAGTTCAATTCCTCCTGCATAAAACCTGATGTGCAAACATTATGTACCATCAGCATTTTGGAAATGAGTTAGGTCTTAAAACTTTCCTACGAAGGATTAACTTTAATGACGAGAAATATTGTTTTCCCAGTAGCTTTTAGTGCACCCTTGTCTGTAATGTTTTAATCAATCCCAGTGCATATGAATGCATGCAGCAGGTTGTGGGAGCTTGACTTGTTAGGGAGTGGTGTATTGTGCAGTTCGGCTGCAGATGGTAATATTGTATTGTATTGTATTGTATTTGAACACTTGTTATAGCGCCCCTTCCAGATTCCTATTCAGAGGCGCTCCCGACTACTGCGCTCCCGACTACTGCTCGGATGCTGAATCGGAGTTTCACGCCAAAGCGCATGAGCAATTGCGAGTGAAGGACTTGCCCAGGGTCCCTACGCGGCGGCTTTTGAGGTGGATTTGAACCCGCAACCCTCCAGCTGCACGGCACCGAGCATACCCCTACACCACCGCGCCCCTGTTGTATTGTGTTGTATTGTATCAAAGACAACATGGAAGAATGTTGCAGACAAATTTTACAAATCTGCCCATGAATTTGGTTTACCATGGGTTGAGCCAGAAGCAGCAGAACAACATCCATGCGTGAAGCATCTCCAATGTATGAAGCATTTTCTCTGCTAAGGAAATAGCCTCTATGGCTGGGCCATGAACATCAGGATACTGATGAGCTGTAACCAATAAAGAGGAAAGGAATAAGCTAAATCAGTGGTGTAAAGCAGTGTTATTTCAGTTATGGTTTTTCAGTTACAGTTATAGTTATCTAATTTATGATTTTTCAGTTAAAGTTATAGTTACAGTTAACTGAAATCAGATTTGTCAGTTTCAGTTATTTATTTTTATTTTTCAGTTACAGTTTCAGTTATTTCTCTTTATTTTTCAGTTATAGCATCAGTTTTTTTTTTCACAAGTCATGACTAATGACACACTGACGACAAGTATTCTGAACAGTTACCAGAAATATTTATGCAGCAAATCAATGCGATTTAACGTATTGTCGGTTTACTTTAAGGAAAACACGATGTTCCAGATTAACACTTGCTCTGTTCCGACAATTAGCGTTTTCAACATCCTTGCCAGCAACGGTGTGAACACAACAACGACTTTTGTCGTCTGCAGCTTCATAAACAAAATGTTCCCACACGCCACTTTCTACTTTTCGACCACTACTTGGCTTAAACATTATTCTCGTAGTCGTGGATTGTTTTACGAATTTACGGTTTAGCGCCACCGAGAACACAATGAAAGGAAAAGGAACCGGAAGTGAAAAGAACATACAAAACTGAAAAGTAACCAGAAATGAAACTATAGCATAGAAAACTGAAAAGAAACCAGAAGTGAAATGAGTATAGAAAACTGACCGTAGACTAGAGTAGGATTACAATTCAAAAAGTAAGTAAGAAAAACACTCATGTTTTATTTTTGAGTTAACTTTTGTTATTTTTCAGTTATACAGTTTTCGTTTTTCAGTTACTATTACAGTTTCAGTTATTCCGTATTTTTCAGTTTCAGTTACAGTTACAGTTAACTGCAAGACTTTTTCAGTTATTTTGCTATTTCAGTTACAGTTACAGTTAATAGAAATAACACTGGTGTAAAGCAGTGCTACTCTTTACGCCACTGTGGATCACGACCCAGTACTGGTCCACGAGTGATTGGTGCACTGTGGAATGATAACTGGAATCACAATTTGATCTTATTTAAATTTATTGAAATAAAAGATTTATGTTGCGTGTTGTAAATTGTTATAAAGGAGAATACGACACAGTGCTCATACATAATAAACAGTTTAAACACACAACAGTACAATATAGTTACAGTAAGCAGTGGCAATGTTATACAAAATCTAAATTTGAATATAACATGTCATACATGTAAGCTGATGTTGAAAAGCACCGGTCCACGGTAAGGCTGGCAAATCAATTACCGGTCCACAGTTTCTGAAAGTTTGAGAAGCACTGGTGTAAAGGATATGTCACATGGGTCCTAAGGTGGAACCCTGTGGAAGAAAAAGATCACGAACTAGTCAGACCATGGCGAACAAAAACTGCAGCCTCAATACACTGAAAGAGGATGAGGGCACCCACAGTTGAGCACAGTAAACAAAACCGAAAGACTTTTCAAGGGATTCCAAAAGCTGCACTGGTCAATGGGTCAACAGTTTCAAAGGTCACACTTGTGCCAATGAGGGCAAACAGAGCTACATGTCCCTGGCACCAAAATTATCAGCAATAATTAACATTCAAACAGACTCAGTGGAATTAAGTTTCTGAAACTCGACTGGTTTTAGGTAGGAGGGAGCCTCATAGCTGCAACGGATACATTGCTCAACTAACTTCGATAAAACTTCGATAAAAAGATAAGTTAGAAACAGGTAGATAATTGGCCATATTATTGGCATCAAAACTGCGACACTTAAGGGAAGGCAACACAATAGCCTGTTTCTGAGAAGTGTGAAGCAAATCCTCACCAAAACAGTATTACATAACAATTGCAAAACAGCACTGGATTGAGTGATTTGTGCCACTTTATTAAAAGATGTCATAGTCATGTTAGCATGTCTTAAATTGTAGCTGAAGCTCAAAGCACTTCATGTTTCTGCAAAATTACAGCCACACAACTAAAACTTCCAATATGCAGTTCCACAAAAATGACTGATATGCTGTGTTTAGTGGCAAATTTAAAACATTGCTTTGCAGAATTTACTCTAGTTCTACTGAACTAGTCTGAGATTATAAACCACATCAGCCATTCCATAAGACTTAGGAAAAAAAACTAGCAAACCAAGACCTAACCAAGTCAATTTCTGTGGCCACCCAAACAGGGTGGACACAGAAATATGATTTCAAAATTCCCTGAGTTTTCCAGGTTTTCCAGAGTCAATTTTTGAATTTTCCAGAGTACATTTTAATCACTTTCCTATTATGTATAGGCCTAAAGATTAAAAGTTAAAAAATTTGAACAGCCGCCTCCCCTTATAGCCGCGTATTTCGTCACCTCTTTTCTTCTTTATGTTGTTTTCCTCATAATAGTTCAGATCAATTATTAAAAAACAAAAAGATTTAAACATTAATTTAGAGTAGACCTTTTCAATCCAATCACTAGAGTGCAAGTCAGAAACTTAATGAGTAGACCCTTGAAGAGGTGCTATGTAAATCCCTGAATGAATAATATGTGCTGTGAATGCACCTAATTGAAACTACTTTGCCCAATATAGTTTCTTTAACTCCTTCATCTCTGCCTCAAGGCTAGTGTTGTTTTAATAATGTCTCAATTTTAGTTTCAGTTTTAGTTATGATTGTTAGTCTTCATTTTTAGTTTTAGTTTTAGTTTTTATTGTGTGTCAATATTAGTTTTAGTTTTCGTTTTAGTTTTTATGGATCAATTTTCGTTTTAGTTTTAGTTTTAGTAAGCTACTTTTAGTTTTAGTTTTAGTTTTAATAAGTTTGTTTCAGTTTTAGTTGTAATGTTTTTTTACCAATTATTTAATTCCTTTAAATTTTAGACACAAAAAACATATTCAGGGTTTGTTTGTCATCACTTGAAGTTTGGTAATTTCTCATAGATCATTATTGTATTAATACAAATTGAAAAAGAATTCTAAAGATGTCGGATTGATGAAGATAATTTTTCCTTAAATAGAAGTGGGATTGATTCTTGCTTAAATAGAAGTATTGATAAAAAATAATTGCACCTTTTCAAATAGAACCTGGATTGATTAAAAGAATCTACTAATAAAGAGTGCTGTGTTCAACCTTAAGTTGAACACAGCACTTTGTCGCATCATGCTCAATACTAATAATAATAATAATAGAGGGCTGTCGACCATTGATACTCGTAACATCAGAGACCTGAATGAATAAAATCGAAATAGATGAATTCTTAGCGGAAAGTGAAAAACTGCAACATCTCGTAAATTAGATGAACAGATGTTAGCAGAGCATATTGCACCAATGGTGAATAAGTAAGTTAAGAAAAAAAATTAAAATTATTTTTTGATAAATATAGTTTTAGTTTTCGTTTGATCAATTTTCGTTTCGTTTTAGTTTTTATTGCTACAAATTTCGTTTTAGTTTTAGTTTTCGTTGTCTGCGTATTTTAGTTTTAGTTTTAGTTTTAAACAAAACGTTCAATTTTCGTTAATTGCCATTTTCGTTTTCGCATTTACTCAAGGCTTAACAGAGCACTGCCTGCATTTCCAGTTACTTGGCTTTCTTTGCTTCGAGATCTTTGATTTCAGCAACTATCTTCCTCTTCGAAGCAGATTTTGTATATTCTCTCGTCTTGGTGGCTTTACTTGCAGGTATTACTTCTTCATATCGAGATCCAGTACTGCGTACAATATTGTAGTTTGTAGCATTAGTTTATCAATAGCTACTTATATGACACCACCAGCATTGTTGATGGAATCAAAAACCATTCGCTGAGCAACTATAGATGTTTCATGAAGATTTTCTACCAGCAGGTCACCATTGACACTGAAGGCACCCACTCTCTACTGCCACACTGCCATGTGACAACACTTTTTTTGTTTGATTACACACCAAATGTCTGCATTTTCAGGTCAATTGTCGAGAAGTCTGAAGTAAAATTTGAGGATGGTGGTGGGTGTGCTGAAATTCTCAAATGAAGGATTCATCTCTGCTTATGCTAATTTTCAAAGTGTGGAATATTGCATATTCGCCATATCTGCAACAGTAGAGAGAATGTTCCATGACTTGTAAAACTTTCAACGAGACCAGCAAAGTTGTGTTCATCGACACTACCACTACTATTTTCACACTCATTGTGAACAGAAATTTGATGCAATCCATGCGAAATGTACATTTCTCGTAATCTGACACCTTGCACTGTGTTAATTCAGTCTTCGCTATCACACCAGGATCAACATCCTTGTACAAACACCAATTTTCTTTTGAATCCACCCTTTATTTTTATCAACTTTGAGAATGAGTCTGCACCAGTGACTGCCTCATATTAAACCATATTAAGAGGCTGCACAGACAATTAAATAATAACATACCGGGACTTGTTGTAATGAACAATGCGACGGTTTAGTTTTATCAAGACCTTCAACAAGGTCTACTATACAATGATAGACCTATTAGGCTATTAGGCCTAATCTCTTGCACAAAGAAATCACTGCAAAACATGTGTTAAATAGATCTGAACAAATTCCATGAGTGCTGGAGGAATTCCCTGAGTTATTCCTGAGTTTTCCAGAGTTGTGGCCATCCTGCCCAAAAGGTCAGACTTCAGACTGATTCAGCCAGACATAACCTGATTGGTTTCATACTTGTTAGCAAGTAACAAGTATGAAACCAAGAATGAAACGAGTCATATAATGCTTCTTAACCAAAGGATCTTATCCAATGGTAAGTGAAGGTTTGTTTAATAATAATAGTATGGATTTTATTCAGACAATTTCTACTGTGCACAAAGTGACAGCAGTGTGAATCCATGGTAGTGCAGTTAGACATCCCAATTGTTTCAAAGCCAGTGAGAAAGTGAATGAGAGGTTTCCTGAGAATGAAACAGAATTCAAACTAGAGTGCAGGCTGCACGTAATTGTTATTGTAATTGAATTTTATATATTATTCAGGTGTGATGAAGTGTTGTTCTGGATAGACTGAATTTTTAGATGAGAGAAATCAATGGTATTAAAACGAGGGCCAAGATTCAGTTCAAAGTTTCCAGGCAGAAGGCAAGCGAGAACATTTTCTTTGTCAGTTCACTGATACCAGCCAAAAATGGATGAATACCGGTAGGTAGCTTACACATACAGTAGCTAAATACAGATAAGAGCGCCTGTTTATTTAAGGGGCACTATATCAAATTCCTGAAATGAATGAATGAAACAAAAGTCAAGGATCCTCAGCTTTATTGGACAACTTCAGGTTGCTAGAGCTGTGCTAGATTTGTTGCTATATTCGAGAAATGTTGAAGAAGTGGGAGCTCATATAGTAGAATGATATTAAAGACTAAAGTTGATAAAATGTTAAACTAAAAAAATGGTATTCAAGTTTCTCTGCATCACAATTGTTATAATGCAGTCTTTGTACTTAAATGAATTTATTATACTTAAGAAATTACTGACATTTATAAATCCAGATAATCCAATCAAAGGTGTTTAAACTTAAGTCAATCAGCCACCAATAGTCAAATGGCAACACAAGTAAAATTAGCTTGTAATTAGTCAAATGATTTGAACGACATATGTTGCACTGTTTTCAGTCTTTTGTCGCTACAACGAGATAAGCGATTAACACATCTTTTTATAATGAATTACGTTTCATTAAGCTTACTGCCTCCTTGCAGGGTAAATCCATGGAAAACTCAAAACATTTCAGTTTAGTGCTGCCTGTTATTTTTCTAATTGTTACTTCAAATTCCATCTGACCTTGCAGCCAACCCAATGGCTTGCTTGAGCGAAACAGATCTAGAATACTCTGTCTAGATCTAGCATACACAAAGCACTCAATTAAGCAAAATCAAAAGCACTGCACCCTTACAGGTCTACACACAAACTGCTCGTCATTTGAAACAAGCATAAGTTTTGCACAGTATTGTGTCAAAACTACTGCAGCGTAAAGGCAAGTAAAGCCATGGGCAAACTTTACACAGGCAAGGTCACTGTTTCCTACACTAAAATATCCAAAATGATCTTTAATATCCCAACAAATATTGACCACAGAAGTGACTCTTCTGGCTCATCACTATTGGAACCCAACTGAGTTGGACGTTGACTGTCTGGTAGGCTCTCATCATCTGCAAAGACAAACAGATTGAATTCGCTCACTTCCGAAGACGGATGTCCAAATATCCCTATACCAACAGGTCGAGTCATTTCAACTGGGATTTCAACAGAGTCTTCGCCACAAGTTGCTGACTTCAGTTCATAGTTTCTGTAGTCCGGATAAAGTGTTGTACTCGATACATATAAGTCAGCATCGCCTGATGTCGACGTGAGCAGCAGGCGAATGAAGCCCTCTCGATGAAGCTTAAAGTAACTGAAATTGCCATTGCCAACTTTATTGGAGAATGTGTAGACAAGATGTTCTGTGCACAATCCATACAAGGTCAAACATGTAGCCCAGAGGAAAACATAGATCTGCGACAGCCTCCACCACTCCATTGAAGCAGATAGCACTTGAACAACACCCAAAAATATTGTCTCCTAAAGTGCAGAACACAACAAATTCTATATTCAGTTATTTGTAATGCACTCAACGTAACTGTAAACTTAATTTGGCACATTTACAACTGTAGGTATTTCCTTCTTCAAAATCTTTGGCAGACATGTCCCAGCTATGGATGCACCTATGTTTAAGAAACATCTTTTATATTCTCATACAGAATACAAGCAGCAATAACGTGATATTGTTGGCAATTAAACACAGCAATTTTTTCCTATTCTGACACCGTGAAAATTGCTAAATATAAACTTATAAATTTTTACATTTTACGCTTAATATTAATAATTTCAAACATAAACAAATTTAACATATTTAATTTATAACTGTAAATCAAACTCCGACACATTTCCGACAACAAGCTTGAACTAGATGTTCTCAGAAAGGTTGTTAACAATATAATGGTAGCTAAAATGTAGTGTAGAGTTCACAGTAGGTCAGTGCTCAGAATCTCATTTTGGTGGAATAAGGCCATAGGGCCAAAAAAAAATATAGGTGCGTTTCCGGTAACAGTGGTTTTAAAATCTGGGTAGGTAGGTAGGAAAAATTTTTATTTTGTAAAATATTTTTATGCAATGCTGCATCGTTGTATAATAATAAACGAATATATCATCATCATATTTCACCTTGCTGAGGCCAAAAAAATATTTTTATGCAATGGAAAGCATAGTTATCAATGTCGCAAAGGTTAAATTCATGCAAGCTTGTTTATTTTTTATATTTTTTAATTAAAATTTTTTATTTTCAAAAAAAAATTTTTTCACAAAATTTTCACAGTCGGGCCTAAAAGTGACTCGGTCGGGGTTACCGGAAACACAACATTATTTTGTTTTGGCCTAGTCTCCTGAGTTCACATGTATTTCAGTTTCTAAACTATCTGAAATTGCAAGGCTGATGTTTACAAAATGTCACATGAATGAATGATGTCACATAAATAATAAAAAATACATAAATAATAATAAATACATAAATAATAATAAATAATGTCACATAAATGAATAAATTATGTCACATAAATGAATGGGTTAGTCTCCGCAACTGCCACCATCTGCCGCTGCTAAGCCCTCAAAGTCGAAATCAGTCGCTAACTACTGATTGCTAGTGGCTTCGTTTACTTAATACTTATTGTTTTAATCGTCATTTCCAAGTTTCGATTTGATGAACACATCAGCAGCAGGACAGGAGCAATACTGTTTACAATTAGTCACAGTGCAGTCGATGTCAGATAACCAGTTCTTTACTTACTACAGGTCTGCCCGAGTTGTTATATTGTATGACGTCAAGCAATTGTTTTCACTGAAACAGGAGTCGGTTTGTACATGCAAATGTCATGGTTTCAACATCTACGGCCAGTTGGCTAACTCATTAAGTCAGTCACTAGCTCATCAAGTCAGTCGGTAATTCCTAACCTTCCCCCAACACAAATTCATCAAAGAACCTTTCTTTGTACAGCTCTGCAATTTGTCATTGCATTTCTTCCAGCAGGTCAAAAGCTTGCAACTGTTCTACCTTTGTTGGAGAAGCCTGGGCTGGATCCAGAATCCATCACAACTATCGACCAATCTCTACTGAATGTTACTGAGATGCAGATGGTATGAAACTAGATGCATGAGAACTAATGCTCAGCTATGATCAGACATCAGAAAGACACATTCTACAGAAAGTCTCACTCAAGACTCATCTGAAACATCTGAAATGCTGCCTATAATGAATCCAAGAAATGGGTGTATCCAAGTCACATACATATGTGAGCAGGGCTCACATATGTATGTGACTTGAACGTTCTAGAAGGAAAGAAGATGTGGTTTACCATATTATCTTGAGTAAAATGCGCATTCATGTATAATGTGCACCCCAAGTTGCAAAATTTAGCCTAATGTTACTATCTTAGTACTTAGGCCAAAAAAATGTTGTGTTTCCGGTAACCCGACCGAGTCACTTTTTTAGGCCCGCTTGGGAAAATTTTGTGAACATTTTTTTTCAAAATTTTTCTTTTATTGACACATGAATTTAACCGTTGCGTGCCAGAGGTGTAGCTTTGCAACATTGATAACATTGCTTTCCTTGCCAGACAAATAAGTGCACCGTTAATTAGAGCAATAACGGGCTAAAGTTTCCCATGGTCAGTATTAACATACATCCAATGGTCGAAGGGGTGGGGAGGGTAATACATCACAGGCAGAGGAATTAATTTTCTCATGGTAACTTGCAAGGGCTATTTCCCAAATCCCATCACTGTATTCAATGTATCAGCAACATCTACGGGAAAACAGCCTCCAAATTTGGTATTGATTCCTAAATGTAATATGTGTGCTACATTGATTGACAGCTGCTGTCACCGGCCAATGCTGATGCAGGATAGCTTGCGTGTGGACACATTTCCAGAGGGGTGCAACATTCTGCAGCCCTCGTGAACGGGTCAGGTCTGAAGGGCGCCGGCATAAACAGCCAACCCCCTCCGCTGTCGGTGGATTTAGCCGTAGGTCTCCCAGCCAGAGTCTACAGGCGTGGAGGGGCGGCTTGTCTGTCCACCCGCCCTTCTTGGATTATGCTGGCGGCCCTCAGATCACACGCGAGCCGTGAGAACTGTTCAAAATAATTTCTGCCGACGTCAACAGCCTTGTAAGATGTTGTTAAACTAGGGATCCACCACACATGTGCATGGTGGACTGTTACAATGTTACAACGTGGCGCTTCTCTGCTCAACATTTTAATCGATTAATTTCAGTTTGTTCGATTAATATTTTAAAATTATTTCATGATATCGAGTGACCCATTTCCAGAGTGAACAATATAACGAACAATGATAATGTGAAACATTTGCGTTGAAAATTAAGAAATCATTTGCATTTAAAGTAAGAAAAAGTCAAAGATGGACAAAATTAACTGTCTTCATTGCAATAAGCAGTTCGCTTTCTGTTGTTCAAAAACATCGCTGACCTTCAGCAAATGGATTCGTGGAATGATTAAAGTTTTTGTAGAAAGAAAGTAGTAACTGAGTCAGTTGAACACTACATGTTTGACTGGTTTTTCACGCTTTACATAATAGATAATAAATTAATCGAATTTAATCGATTACTTGAAGTTAATTTTTGGAGATTAATTGATTAATTCTTTTAGTCAGTATTACTCCTATACTTTATCAACTTTCCTACTGTACAGCATGCAGTTTTTGTGCCGTCAAACTGCGTTTTTATTACAGCATTGCATACAAATATTTTAAAAACAAAAGTATTTTCCTACCTAACTACCCAATTTTTTTAGCCTCTGTTACCGGAAACACACCTTTCTTTTTTTTGGGCCTTATGTATAATGTGCCGTTGGAAGTGTTAACATCAGTGCTATAAAACCATTTGAATGCATAGTTGATATTATGACACTGACCCTTCACAGAAGTTCCATGGGAAGTGAAACTACATCCTTTGGAGGTAAAAACAGCAGTTGAAAGGTGTATTATTGTACTTACTAGCAGTTTAGCATATATTTATATCGATGGAATAAAATAACATCCGGTGAAATGGTATCTTGTTGTTTATATTTCAAACTCAACTATGCACTCTAATTTAAAATTAGAAAAATATTTTAAAAGCTTATGTTATAAAATTAACCAGGTTAAGAATAATAAATTCAAGTTACATAAATTAAACCAATAAAATAAAAAGTCATTGTATGGTCCGTGTTTGTCTAACTTTTTGTATATGTATAACACATATAGAGACTTTGAGCAGATTAAGTGTGCATTATACCCGAGATAATACGGTAGGTACAGGATTGCTATAATAGAAGGGCATATGAGTGAACAAGAGAGACTAAATGAACAGAAGAGCATCTTGCTCTTCTGAGTGGGATCATGTCAGAAGTCAGACAAATGAGATACAAAAGAGTTGAGTCCATAATAAATAAAATGTGTGTATGCATCTAGACATTTAGTGCCTTTTAAGTACCCCAAAGCGCCGTCTAAGCAGCTACCAACTAGCTGGTGTTAAAGTTGATTGCTACACTGTGTCCCGATGAAAAGTGGACCCTAGAAAAAGTGTCATAACTCGGTCAAAACATTTAGCATTTGACTGAAATTTTGAAAACGGCAACAGTAGCCATATCACCACCAAATCCTAACGCCGTTTGGAAATGTTGGTGAATTTGTCACTTTTATGAACGTTTGAGATGCAGCACTGAAAAAGGAAGTTTCCAACATACAAGAGCCACAAGAAGGTGAAGTTCAGCTACATCTGGTGTTCAAAATGTCCTCCTTGTTCACGGACACACGACCGTAGACGTGGAACGCCACTGTTTGATGGCCCGGTCGATGATCACGTGGTCAAACAACTGCTACACTCTTCAATCAGACGAGATCAGGTGATCGACGTCACGAATGCGGGATCGGCGTTTATGCGGCGACTGGAGCGTGCAAGAAACAGGTACCTGCTGAGCGTCTCCTCAAGAGTGGCAGTTGTTTAACCGTGATCATCGGCCGGGCCATCAAACAGCGTCCGTCTGAAACAATGTGGCCTTGAACAAGGAGGACATTTTGAACACCAGATGGCTGAACTTCTGGCTGTTTGCTTCTCTTTTTCAGTGCTGCATGCTCAAACGCTCATAAAAGTGACAGAAGTCACCAACATTTCAAATGGCGTTAGGATTGATGGTAACTACTGTTGTTCTATTTAAAATTTCGAGGCAAATATTAAAAAGTTTGACCGAGTTATGACACTTTTTCTTAGGGGTCCACTTTTCACACAGTGTACAATCTCACATGCAGATGGTTTATAATAAGAATGTTACACTCTGTATAAATGTATGTACACCAAAGTGCGGATATGCAATTGGTAGAACAGACTCAGACTCACTTACTTACTTACAAGCAGATGGACGTTTTATAGCTTAGATAACTATAAAAGTAACCACTCGCGGGCTTTCGTACACGCATAGTCCAACCAACGGAGTCATTCAGAGTTTAAAGTTCACATCGTATTGAGATCAGGTCTCACTGCGAGAGGAAATTCAACTAACACAAATAAGAAAAGATAAACGATATCTGGGGATGACATCACGTACTCGATGAAAATAATAGCTAACACTCAGTCTTCAGGTCTGCCCTGTCTCAAGTCTGGTAGCTTTGGATTATGATTAATCACATCTACCTGCTGGTCCAAAATACACGACTTGGCAGCGACACTATCAGGCACTTTAATTAAACGAACTGTTCCACTTAATGAACCAATAAATAGAAACGAAATTGTCCGATGGAACAGACATCGCTGCTGTTTTTCTCCGGCCGGAAACGCCCAGCGCAAGAGTTTCTGCCGTGGGATATATCAAATAGAGAGGCTTGAAGATCGATGACATTGTTCGTCTGGACAAATATTATTATTATTATTTATTATTATTATTATTAAACTGTCATTTATAGCGCGCCTAAACAAAAAGAATCTTGCACAAAAGCGCGTAACAAGAAAGTCTAATCATAATGATTCTTGAACAAATAAGTCTGAAGAGCGATAAAGTTGAAGATTTGCGAATAGTTGCCTCACGATAATGTATAAATGACTTCCCAAGTTCCCAGGCTTTGTAAATTAGCTTGGAAAATGTATTTTAAATACGTTTTTATTTATTTATATTAGCCTTACTCAGTGTTGGGTAAACTCACACAAGAGATGAGTTAAATCAAAACTCAACTCATGCAACTTTGAAACTCAAACTCAACTCATCCTAAAAAGTGAAATGAGTTAACTCAAACTCAGTTGTTTAATAAATGAGTTAACTCATCAACTCAAACGTCTCATACCAGCACGTTCTAATCGAACGTTGTACAAATACACAGTTACCAGGAAATGGTAGGCTATCATCAGTTTATTATTACTAGTATAAATGTTATTATTATTAATGGGATAATGGATAAATCAGGTTAATTATTATTATTACTGAGTCAAAGTAAACACCACAGTCCACATACATGTTTCACATCTCAAACATGACTGGTATAATTATATATAATTAGCTTTAAGCCGAAGTTTTCAAAGTTGGTGTGTGACAGCCTGTTCCGATATAAAAAAAACGGCTTGTTTCAACATAACATGTGCCGAGTGAGTTGAGTTTTAAAATAATTGAGTTATAACTCAAACTCACAGAAAATATGAGTTAAATCAAACTCATAACTCACACTCTTTAAGGTGAGTTAACTCAAACTCATAATTAAATCACAGCAAGTGAGTTAAATCGCTACGCTTTATCTATTCTGTGAGTTTAAACTCATCTGAGTTAACTCGTACCCAACACTGGCCTTACTGTAGCCTACGCCCGTGCACGTTCAACCACCGCTCCAATAAGGAATATACTTCCTTCTATACACTTTGACTTATTATGAGTATGGAAACTTAGTCTTAGTCGAGAGGCGCAAAAAAAACAAAAACAATTAAAAAATGAGAAGTTGGTTTTTTGGTTATTTGGTTATTTGGTTTTTTGGGTTTTTTTGTTTTGGAGATTTTCCTTATTTTGGATCATAAAACTCATAAAAATGGCATAATACCGTTCAAATTAATCGATGCGACATTTTGACATTTATAATTTTGAAATTTGTAAAAAACTAAAAACCAAAATTTGAGGTTTTTTGTTTTTTTAAACAAAAAACCAAGCCTTTAACAGCCCTGGTCTTAGTATACAGGGTGGGCCATTAAAAATGAGAACATCGCGTTCAATCTGAATTATTTATGTAATTAATAATCTTTTTTCTGTTCAAAATGCAAGTAATTTGTTGCTCAATGTTATGTCCTATGTGTCCACCTCGGATTTCAACAATTTATTCCAAACGTCTGTGCCACGCGATCGTTTTTATGATGCTCCTGTCTATAAACCTCTTGGACATTTTTCGCCACGCCTCAACAATGGCCAGCTTCAGTTGTTCTATTGTTGTAAATTTACGACGAAGGTAGACTTTTGTTTAAGGGCGCCCCAAACAGCATAGTCTACAAGGTTTAGGTCAAGGCTATTTGGGGGCCACATATGTCTGATTCGATGAAAGTTCTCCTGATGATGGAATTTGAGTGTTTCTTGCTGTGTGTGACGTCTAGGCCTAATCGTGACGATTACATCTTGCTCAGATATCAAGAAGTAAACCTCTTTCTAGAACGTGATCACAATAATATTTACTGTTTACTTTGACTACTGGTCTAACAGACATTACATTTGTTTTTCCAATCCGATATACACCGACCGAAACCAAACATCTTGGAGTCTTCGACTGTCGAAACCATGATGCTGCATGCAACTGAAATGTCCACGTTCGCATACGAGTCTTGTTGCTGAAATTTGCTTTTCTTTCTAACATCGGAAAAAACACGATCACTTTGAGAATTAACTGGTGTGGCAACTGTAAATGTCTTTTTTATCTGTGAACCCGAATACTTCGTAATTGCTCTTCTCTCGTTAGGAAACATTTCAAATAGCTGCTGACTTCGTTGCAAGCGTTTTAATTTGCAGTCGTCGACTCGTCGTTATCACCTGCCCCATCACACGATTGTACGCCTTAAGTTGTAAATCTTGCTTCACAATACGTCGAACTGAGTTTAATTGGTAAGTAAGTACATCATAGAATAATTTACGTGTTTAAGATTTACTCAAAACATAATCTGATATTGTATTAAACACGATTGAACGGGATGTTCTCATTTTTAATGGCCCACCCGGTAGGCCTATATACCTCTAAAACGATTCCTCCGCTTGCGAAGCAACGATTTAAAAGCACTTGGTGGAGCAGGAAGAAGTTAGTGAAAAACTGAAGATGGGCCTGTGTGAAAAGTTCATACCCAGACTCATTCACCTTCCAATTCTTGACCCAAACGACACCCGCCTTAGTTGCTTTGCCCTCTGATCCTCTAACAGCCGGACTCAGACCCTCTTCGGACTACTCTTTTGGACTCGGACTGGACTCGACGCAGCTGTAGCGGTCGTGAATAATCTGGTGCCCTGCGCTTGGCTTTCGAGTGGCGCTTTAGTAGTTTGGAGTTTTCGATTACGGTTACTTAAGCTGATTATTTCCGAAACCCACAATTTTACTTTTGGTTTCATAAGGGTGTAGCGCTAAACAATTGCGTCGTTGGTCAGCACATCGACCTATATTGGGTCAGCATGATAGTCGCCATTATTATTTGTGTTTTTCTCCTAAGCATCGATGCATGGTGGTAAATTCTACTCATAAAACTGTAATATAAAATTGTGACATATTCCGTCTTATTCGTAGAGTGAAACTCTTCAGTTCCTATCGTGTAAGTGAACATCTGCGATATACAGGTATTTAGACAAAAACGAAGTGGTCATGCAGGCTTTTTGCAGAACTGTGTGTAATTTAATTTTCTTACAATAAAGAACTACGGGCGTGTGAAGCCGACTGTTTTGACGACTATATAGTATTATGATGTTGGCAAATTGGGCATGGTATAGACTCAGATCTCCACCCGACATATCCGCCCTCACACGACGCAGCACTGGTGAATAAGCTGGGACCCTGCGCTGGGTGCGGGCCGAATCCCCGAAACCCGAATCCCCGAAAAAACCCCCCAAAATTTTTTCCCCCGCCCCG